>OZ025240.1:73922842-73932842 GCA_964019155.1 Osedax fenrisi | reverse complement strand
TTAAGCGAAAATCATATCGATCTCTTATTACGTCCACGAAGAAAATATATTATACCAATGCTATTAGCCTTGCTAAAAATGACTACAGGGCAATTTATAAGATAACATATATGTTGTTAAACCGCACCAAAACTAAATAATTCCCATCTGATCAATCATCTATTCTTGTCATTAAATTTGATGAATTCTTCCACTCCAAACTTATGAATATTATCTCTAAAGTATGTGTCTCCCCTGTTTCCCAACCTGACATTCCCGACAACAGATTACATATATTTATTTATCCCTCAACTACATATATTCTAAATCTAATTACTTCAACTAAATGCGCCAGTTCCCATGATCCTATTCCCATTCAACTACTTATTTTGCTCGCTCCTAAACTCAGCAATCACATCACTCGCATCATTAATGAATCTCTACAATCAGGTATAGTCCCTGATTCTATAAAAATTTCCATGATAAGACCCATCCTCAAAAAACAAAATTTAGATGTCTCATCACTTAAGAATTATCGACCGATTTCTAACCTTACAATTATATCCAAGATACTTGAAAGTGTTGTTGCATCTCAGCTCACTTCATATCTCTCCCAATATAACATCCTTAACAAATTCCAAAGTGCCTATACTGCTCACAAGTCAACTGAGACCGCACTAACATATATACTTAGTGATCTTCATTTGTCATCGTCGCACAAGGATGGTTCTATTCTAACACTACTTGACCTTTCTTCTGCATTTGATACCCTTGAACACAAAATTATGATATCGCGACTAACTTCCATCGGTATAACAGGCACCCCCCTCAAATGGTTTACATCATACCTCACAAATCGACATAACTATATTAAAATATACAATCATTCCTCTTCCCCTCGACTTCTCACTCACGGTGTCCCACAGGGATCTGTCCTTGGCCCCATACTTTTTAACATATACATTTTACCATTATTAAAAATATTCAGATCCTACCCATCTATCAAATTCCATGCATACGCTGATGATTTACAAATATACACTAATATCTCTTCCCATATTTCCAATCCTTTGCTACTAACCAACTGTATTAATGATATTTCAACTTGGTTAACCAACAACTCTCTCTCGCTAAATTTCACCAAAACTGAGACCATCACAATCTCTTCACCTAACAGTCTATCATTAGCATATCCAACTCCACCTGTTATCATTTCTAATCACTCTATACCTTTCTCTAAAAATATACCTAATCTTGGTTTCATAATTGATGAAACTCTTTCACCGACTCAACATATCCATTCTATTGATCGTTCAGTTAACTATACTCTCTATACAATCAGACTCATCCGCCCTTTTATTAATACTGATACTGCCATTACACTAGCTACTGCATTAATTCTTTCGCGATTTGATTATTGCAATGTACTACTTAACAATATCCAACAACACTCAGCTAATAGCCTACAGGTTCTATTCAATAACAAAGTACGTGTTATCTATAATATTCCGAAATTTTCTAGAACACACATTTCACCTCTTACAGCATCACTTCACTGGCTTCCAATAAAATCTCGCATCATCTATAAAATATCTCTTATTATTCATAATGCTTACCATAATAAATTCCCTGATTATATCTGCTCACTCATAAGAAAACGTATAAATAAAATAAACACTAGGAAAGCTTATCTTGATATGTTAGTTGTCCCTTTATCGTTAAATATGACTACAACTAACAGAAGAAGTTTTTATATCTCGGCCCCTACTATTTGGAATTCCCTCCCTCAAAAAATAAGATCAACCACATCTACTGCAGTTTTTAAGAAATTTTTGAAAACATCATTATGATATTGTTTTTGGCAATTCAAATTAATGTATCCATCGATCAACACGTCTGTCTACTATACCAAGTATAAGAAGTGTATAAACCATTGGTTTACAGGTTTACAGGTTTTACTACTACTACTACTAATACTACTACTACTACTACTACTACTACTACTACTACTACTACTACTACTACTACTACTACTACTACTACTACTACTACTACTACTACTACTACTACTACTACTACTACTACTACTACTACTACTACTACTACTACTACTACTACTACTACTACTACTACTACTACTACTACTACTACTACTACTACTACTACTACTACTACTACTACTACTACTACTACTACTACTACTACTACTACTACTACTACTACTACTACTACTACTACTACTACTACTACTACTACTACTACTACTACTACTACTACTACTACTACCACTACCACTACCACTACCACTACCACTACCACTACCACTACTACTACTACTACTACTACTACTACTACTACTACTACTACTACTACTACTACTACTACTACTACTACTACTACTACTACTACTACTACTACTACTACTACTACTACTACTACTACTACTACTACTACTACTACTACTACTACTACTACTACTACTACTACTACTACTACTACTACTACTACTACTACTACTACTACTACTACTACTACTACTACTACTACTACTACTACTACTACTACTACTACTACTACTACTACTACTACTACTACTACTACTACTACTACTACTACTACTACTACTACTACTACTACTACTACTACTACTACTACTACTACTACTACTACTACTACTACTACTACTACTACTACTACTACTACTACTACTACTACTACTACTACTACTACTACTACTACTACTACTACTACTACTACTACTACTACTACTACTACTACTACTACTACTACTACTACTACTACTACTACTACTACTACTACTACTACTACTACTACTACTACTACTACTACTACTACTACTACTACTACTACTACTACTACTACTACTACTACTACTACTACTACTACTACTACTACTACTACTACTACTACTACTACTACTACTACTACTACTACTACTACTACTACTACTACTACTACTACTACTACTACTACTACTACTACTACTACTACTACTACTACTACTACTACTACTACTACTACTACTACTACTACTACTACTACTACTACTACTACTACTACTACTACTACTACTACTACTACTACTACTACTACTACTACTACTACTACTACTACTACTACTACTACTACTACTACTACTACTACTACTACTACTACTACTACTACTACTACTACTACTACTACTACTACTACTACTACTACTACTACTACTACTACTACTACTACTACTACTACTACTACTACTACTACTACTACTACTACTACTACTACTACTACTACTACTACTACTACTACTACTACTACTACTACTACTACTACTACTACTACTACTACTACTACTACTACTACTACTACTACTACTACTACTACTACTACTACTACTACTACTACTACTAATAATACTACTACTACTACTACTACTACTACTACTACTACTACTACTACTACTACTACTACTACTACTACTACTACTACTACTACTACTACTACTACTACTACTACTACTACTACTACTACTACTACTACTACTACTACTACTACTACTACTACTACTACTACTACTACTACTACTACTACTACTACTACTACTACTACTACTACTACTACTACTACTACTACTACTACTACTACTACTACTACTACTACTACTACTACTACTACTACTACTACTACTACTACTACTACTACTACTACTACTACTACTACTACTACTACTACTACTACTACTACTACTACTACTAAATCAAATCAAATCAAATCAAAACGTTTTATTTAAACACTTATTTCATAACACATTAGTGTTCTGATAAGTGTATGAAAGACAACAACTAGAAATAAATAAACAATTTAATTTCTATCGATTAAATACTGTTTAACACGTATTTTGAACGCAACAGGGTTTATAACAAGACGACAATTTAGTGGTAAAGCATTCCATTTAGTTGGAGCAATATAAGAATATGCCCGTTTCGCGGTACGTTTCAGCTTTGGTATAGTGACTTTAAGTTGTCGAGTATCAATATTAGATCGTAATGATCTATTATGAACTACGAATTTTAGATGTGATCTAATATACGTAGGCTGATTATGGCTCAACGTTCGATGAGTGATATTCAGTATTCTTTGTTCAGCACGGTCTGATGCATTCAAGATTCTGCTTTCTTTCATTTTCAGAGTAATACTTGAGTGGTCGTGTCTTGGTTGTCGATAGATATTCCTAACTGCCGATCTAATAATTCTATCGATAGGAAGTAAAGTAGATTTCGGTAGACCAATTAGGAGCGAATTACAGTAATCTAAAGAGGAGAACACCAATGAATTAGTTAGAATTGTTGTAGCTCTTTTATTTAAGTAATGACCTATCTTGCGTATTTTGTACAGTTCGTAGTTAGCTTTTTTGCACATGCTACTTACATGTCGATTCATATTTACGTTGTCATCGATTATGACCCCTAAGTATCTGATTGACGTGCTTGGGGTTATTTCCTTATTATTGATGAATATCTGTGGAAAGTTGGAATAGTTACTGGGAATATTCAACAATTCAGATTTATCAGTATTTAGCGATAGTTTATTATCGGTAAGCCAGGCATAAATAGCATTAGCACAATTCGATAATTCATTATCAAATTCAGAATTATATTTTGATAATTCAGTATATAATAGAATGTCATCTGCATATAAATGGTACTTAATATGCTTAAACTGTCTGATAACATTAGAAAGTGGTATAATATATATGATAAATAGTAGTGGCCCAAGTACAGATCCTTGAGGAACACCTGTATCAAATGAGTTATAATTAGAATATTCCTTTCCTATTTTTACAGTAAACGTACGGTTAGATACAAAGGACATCATCCAATCTAGAGCTGTATTTATTATTCCTATTTCAATCAATCTATGTTTTAGAATATCGTGGTCTAGAGTGTCAAAAGCTGCTGAAAGGTCGAGAAGAAGTAGTTGTGTATGATTATTATTATCAAGGGATGTAATAATACTATCTAAGACATCAATTACGGTTGTCTCGGTGCTATGATTTGTTCTGTATGCACTTTGGTAGTTATCTATTAAATTGTTAGAATATAAAAAATCTTTCAATTGTATAGTAACTACTCGTTCTAGTAATTTAGATATACTACTACTACTACTACTACTACTACTACTACTACTACTACTACTACTACTACTACTACTACTACTACTACTACTACTACTACTACTACTACTACTACTACTACTACTACTACTACTACTACTACTACTACTACTACTACTACTACTACTACTACTACTACTACTACTACTACTACTACTACTACTACTACTACTACTACTACTACTACTACTACTACTACTACTACTACTACTACTACTACTACTACTACTACTACTACTACTACTACTACTACTACTACTACTACTACTACTACTACTACTACTACTACTACTACTACTACTACTACTACTACTACTACTACTACTACTACTACTACTACTACTACTACTACTACTACTACTACTACTACTACTACTACTACTACTACTACTACTACTACTACTACTACTACTACTACTACTACTACTACTACTACTACTACTACTACTACTACTACTACTACTACTACTACTACTACTACTACTACTACTACTACTACTACTACTACTACTACTACTACTACTACTACTACTACTACTACTACTACTACTACTACTACTAATACTACTACTACTACTACTACTACTACTACTACTACTACTACTACTACTACTACTACTACTACTACTACTACTACTACTACTACTACTACTACTACTACTACTACTACTACTACTACTACTACTACTACTACTACTACTACTACTACTACTACTACTACTACTACTACTACTACTACTACTACTACTACTACTACTACTACTACTACTACTACTACTACTACTACTACTACTACTACTACTACTACTACTACTACTACTACTACTACTACTACTACTACTACTACTACTACTACTACTACTACTACTACTACTACTACTACTACTACTACTACTACTACTACTACTACTACTACTACTACTACTACTACTACTACTACTACTACTACTACTACTACTACTACTACTACTACTACTACTACTACTACTACTACTACTACTACTACTACTACTACTACTACTACTACTACTACTACTACTACTACTACTACTACTACTACTACTACTACTACTACTACTACTACTACTACTACTACTACTACTACTACTACTACTACTACTACTACTACTACTACTACTACTACTATCAATCAATCAATCAAAACGATTTATTTAAACACTGCAAATAACACACCAGGCGTTCTCAAGAGTGTAACAAAGCAAACAAACAAAAATAACATAATTGAATATAAACAAAATAATAATTAGTATTATTATAAACTGTACATTACAAAATGCAATATTGGTTATTGATATATAAAAAAAAAACCATATGATATAATGTCATCTGGAAAATAAAACATATCAATAACATACATAACATAAATAACGTAAAAATAATAAATTAAGACTTTTCAATATTGAATAAATAACGTTTTAAATTAAATTTAAAGGTATCGTGATTAGGAATCATTCTTATTTTCAAGGGAAGAGAATTCCATAGTGGCGGCGCATAGTATTGAAAGGCTCTCTTGGAAGTTACTGGTTTCACTGATTTCTTGACTTGTAAGCAGTATACATCATTAGATGATCGAAGTTCACGACAGATAGGCACTTTAACTGATAGGCAAGTTCTAATATATGAAGGACCTGCAGTGAGTGATTTATGAATTATACATAGAATTCTATATTTGCTTCTATTAATATTGTTGAGAATATTAAGATTATGTTGACGCAATGTAACACTCGAGTGATCAAATAAAGGTTGTTGATAGATTAATCGTACTGCCGAATGATCAATTCTATAGATACATTTATTCAATTTTTTGGATAGACCTAAATATATCGAATTACAATAATTAGTCGACGAAAATACCATTGCTTTAATTAGCATCGTAGTGAGGTCTTTGCTAATGAACTTTCTTATATATCGTATATTATATAAATGAAAATTTGCTTTCCTGCAAACAGTTGACATATGATCATCAAAATTCAATTTATTATCAATAGTAATACCAAGATATTTAATTTTTAGTGATGGAATAATTCTAATATTATCAATAAATATATCAGTGAAGTTATTAAAGTTATGCGGTAAGTTCAGTAATTCAGTTTTAGAAGTATTAAGTAGAAGTTTGTTCATAAGTAGCCATTTATTCACTTGATTGGCACATTCAACTAGCTCATTATTCATGACCAATCTACTATTAACAGAATAAATAAGAATATCATCAGCATAGAGATGAAATCTTAATGTTTTAAATGATTTGATAATATTAGTTATTGGGTTCAGATATATAGAGAATAGTAGTGGACCTAAGACGGATCCTTGCGGAACCCCGTACTTAAATGATTGAGATTTAGAATAAGAGTTATTGATCTTAACAGAAAAAGTTCTATTAGTGACAAATCCAATTAAGAAATCATGAGCAGTTGAAGATATACCGATGTCTAAAAGTCTATCTGAAAGGATATCAAAAGATAGCGTATCAAAAGCAGATGACAGATCTAGAAGTAGAATCTGAATTTTCTCATTTCTATCTAAAGATGTATATATATCATTTAGTATAAGAGTTATCGCAGTTTCTGTACTGTGGTTCTTTCTAAAAGCACTTTGTAAGTTACAGGATAAGTTATTAAAATCAATAAAAGTAGTTATCTGTTTAAAAACAATTTTTTCGAGAATTTTAGAGATTAAAGGTAGTTGAGCAATAGGGCGAAAGTTCGAGAGTTCATTTATATTAAGACTATTTTTCTTTAAAATAGGAGTAATAATAGAATGTTTTAAAATAGAAGGAATAACACCTGTAATAAGGGATTGATTAATGATTGAAGAAAAAAGTGGAGTGAGTGTGTTAGCTAAAGATTTCATCACAGTAAGAGGCAGAGAATCAGAGGGAGAAGCAGAAGAAGCCGTAACTAAAAGATTATAGATGTCAACATTAGAAGGGAGCGTAAAATGAGTAAGAGTAGGAGTTTGATTTAAATGAGTATTTTGAGAATTTTCAGAGGAATTATTCAAATAATTGTATTGATTTATAGAAGGGGGTGACAATTTTATTTTAATGACTGAGTAAATAATATCAATTTTAGAAATGAAAAAATCACTAAAATTATTACATAAAATATCATCAGAAATATTAGGATAAGATTTGTGATGAGATTTACCTAGAAGAGAATTAGTGAAAGCATAAAGCTTGCCCATGTTATTACCACACTTTAAAATTTTATTTTTATAAAATTCTTTTTTAGTAGAAGTTATGCTCCTTTTAAAAGATAATTTTAACTTTTTTAAATTTATCATGTTAAAAGATGTTGAGTTTTTATTGAACATTCTTTCAGCTTTTCTCATTTGGCGTTTGATATATAAATTATCATTCGAAAACTATTCATTAGTACGATCACTAACTACTTTATTTTTAGAAGGAGCATATTTATTCAGTAGAAAAGTAAGAATTTGATCTAAAAAAGATATAGATATATTGTTGAAATTGGAGCTAGTATGATACTTGATATCAGTACTAAAAGATTCATAATCAATATTGCGAATATTTCTGTAGCTAATCGTTCGATTTGAATTGCAGTTAATATTAACGTTAAGAATGAATGAAACAGCATAATGATCAGAAATAAGAAATTTAATTGGAAGAATTGTTAAATAATTTAGATGAAAACTAGAACTGATAATTAAATCAAGAATATTATTAGATATATGTGTCCTTTCAGATACATGTTGAGTTAAAGATAAAGATTGTAAAATATTATTAAAAGAGAGAGCAGCAGTATTATCAGATCCAATATGAAAATTGAAATCTCCTAAAATAACGGTATTAGTAAGAGAGATGTGGGAAACAAGTTCAAAAAAACAATCAATGAAAGAAGAATAAGCATTACTTGGAGGTCTATAAATTACAATTAATTTAAAATTATTGCAAAAATTTAATTTAAAGTTTGAAATTAAACATTCACTATTAGGTAAGTCAAATAATCTTGAATTGATAAGTTCAATACTTTTTTTATACAGTATACCTACTCCACCACCCGTACGACCACACACACGATTAGCTTGAATAAAATTATAATCTGTTGATTTTAATGAAGAAATGACTGCACAGTCGTTTTCATTAAACCATGTTTCCGTTAATGCTATGATGTCATGATTAAATTCATTAATAAAATCAAGAATGAAAATCAAATTTGCCTTAACGGAACGAGCATTTATTAATGAAATTGTAGGGTGGTAGGACTTAGTAGACACATTTAGTCAAGCTGATTGTGGATCAGAAGATTTATTTTTGATATCACTTATATAACTATTAAATGATATTTTCCATTCATTAAATGTATTATCACATGGTATATAAGGATTACCACTCCAGTCAATTACATCAGAACCATCACTATTTATAATATTTATTAATTCATATTTATTATTTCTTCGGTTTAAAACACATTTATAACCTTGAATTAATTTGCTTTTTAAAGCATGGTAAGAAATATGTTTGAATTGTTTAACTTCAGGTGTTAACGAAGGGTGAACGAATAAATTTTTGAAATCAGAATTTCGCAATAGATTAGTAGAAGATAATATTAGATCTCTAGAAAAGGTAGAATTCAGAGTAATAATGGCAGAACTAAAATGAAATTTAGCATTAGTAATTATACTAATATCTAATTTAAATAATTGAAAAATTGATTGAAGATTATTCATATTATTATTTAGATGAGGTATATTATCAATAACTACTATATTAGAATTATTATTAGAAGCTTGATTATAATTAATATTTGTTTCTAATGAAGATTTTAGTTGAGTAGATAAATTAAAAATAGATTTCAGTGA
>OZ025240.1:73907842-73917842 GCA_964019155.1 Osedax fenrisi | reverse complement strand
TATTATATAACAAGTGTATTAAGCTAATAAGCTATAAAGACCTTTCTCTTGAACATTCCGAGGCTTTTTCATGCACATTTCATCCCAATAACTCACTTCCACTTACAATAATAACCATCTACCGACCACCGCATCAATCTATTCCTCATTTTATTGAAGAACTCGATACTCTACTTTACGCATTAACTCCTAAAACAATTCTAACCGGTGATTTTAATATTCCTATCACCTCTACTTCACATAATTCTCGACATCTCTACGATATACTTGAATCACACAATTTGTCCCAAAAAGTCACTACCCCTACACATACAGCAAACAATATTCTTGATCTTGTTATATCAAATAAATCATCTGATATAATTTCCAACACTGTAACTCATAACCTTATAACTGACCACTACATTGTCCTTTTTAATATCCATGTCCCTAAGCCAACCCGCCTATCAAAAACTATTAAAATTAGAAATATTGCTAAAATTGATATTTCAAAATTTATGGAAGACTTTATTAATAATATTTACATTTGTGGTAACAACAAAACTTTATCCCATTTTGACTATATTCTTTCCTCTACTCTTGATGTTCATGCACCTATTAAACAAAAGTCGATTATAGTACGTGATAACTCAAAATGGTTTAATAATAATCTTGTCACCGAATAACGAAAACTACGAAAAGCCGAAAAATGCTGGCGTAGATCTAAATCTACTACCGACTTTGACATATTTTTACTATGCAGACAGCAATATCGTAGTTTACTCAAAACAACGAAAGAAAATTATTATACTGATCTACTTACTAACGCAGGAAAAGACTATAAGAAAATATTTAAAATATCCAATACACTACTAGGGCGCCTTAATCGACGTATTCTTCCAGATACTTCTATATTAGATAATATTAATAACTTTGATATATTCTTTACCGCTAAAGTAAATGACATTATTACATCTCTTCCCTCCCCTTTATCATATGTACCAACCATCCCTCCATATTCTCTTTCATTACTGAACCTTCCATCTACTTCGCTGGTTGAGAAGCTTCTCCTGTCTGTGAAATCAACATGTTCCCTTGACCCCATTCCTGTCACCCTCTTACATAAGCTGATACCTTATATTGTTATGTACTATAAGGAAATAATCGAAGAATCAATTATATCTGGCTCAGTACCTTCGTGTATGAAGTTAGCTAATGTTACTCCTACTATTAAAAAACCTGACTTGGATAAATCACTGCTCGCGAGCTACCGGCCGATATCACATCTCTCGTATATTTCTAAAGTACTTGAAAGAGTTGTAGCTATTCAACTTAATGACTATATACTCAGTAACAAAATCCTCAATAAATTTCAGAGTGCTTATACTAAAAAGAAAAATACCGAAACAGCTCTTGTCTATATTATTAATTCCCTTCAGCGTGCATCCTTTAATAAACATAGCTCTGTGATCATACTATTAGATCTTTCAGCAGCATTCGATACCTTAGATCATAGCACTTTAATGTTAAGACTTCAGTCTATAGGTATAAATGGAACCGCTCTTGAATGGTTCAAATCATATCTTCAAAATAGATATTTTTCTATTCAGATTGATTCTCTGACATCCACACCTCGGTCAATCCATCATGGTGTACCGCAGGGATCTGTTCTCGGACCAATACTCTTCAATATATACATGATCCCAATATTTGATATTTTTAATAAATATCCAAATATTGGCTACCATTCCTATGCAGATGACCTACAAGTATATATGATTTTAAAAGACCCTACTAAAGATATACCTATACTCAACAACTGCCTTGAGGATATACGAACATGGCTAAACTCAAACTCTCTCGCTCAAAAACCATTGCACTCCATATTTCTTTATCAAATAAGTCCACTATTCCAAATATATATATTGGTAATGATTGTATACCTTACTCCAGATCAGCCCGTAATCTAGGAATTATATTAGACACCACATTATCATTTACACATCAGATCTCCAATATAATTAAATCAGTAAATTTTATATTATACACTATAAAAATTATTAGACCTTCAATATCCACTGAAATTGCTAAACTACTTATAACATCTCTTATTCTACCTAAATTAGATTACTGTAAATCGATTATTAATGGTATACCGGATTATTTACTACATAAACTACAACTTTTGCAAAATTCAGCAGTCAGACTCATATACAATATAAATAAATTCTCTAGAACACACATATCACCTTACATGAAAATATTACACTGGCTCCCAATTAAATACAGAATAATATATAAAATATGTATGCTAACCCATCATGCCACTCATCACAGCCAACCTGACTACTTACATACTCTACTTACTCCCTATACATCATCACGCCCAATACGACTTTGCCTCAAGTATACTCTAGTCATACCAGATTTGCGTAATGTATCCATAAAACAAAAGAGAGCCTTCTCAATATCTGCACCTATAGCCTGGAATAGACTTCCTTATAACATTCGTTCTATTCAATCAACCATGTTATTCAAAAATAAGCTTAAGACATATCTTTTCTCTTTGGCTTATCCTAATAACAACTAGTCAACATTTAATGCACGGCCGAAAATTTCTGATGAAGTTGATGGCAGTGCCTAAAACATTAGGTTACAGGTTACAGGTTACTACTACTACTACTACTACTACTACTACTACTACTACTACTACTACTACTACTACTACTACTACTACTACTACTACTACTACTACTACTACTACTACTACTACTTACTACTACTACTCCTACTACTACTACTACTACTACTACTACTACTACTACTACTACTACTACTACTACTACTACTACTACTACTACTACTACTACTACTACTACTACTACTACTACTACTACTACTACTACTACTACTACTACTACTACTACTACTACTACTACTACTACTACTACTACTACTACTACTACTACTACTACTACTACTACTACTACTACTACTACTACTACTACTACTACTACTACTACTACTACTACTACTACTACTACTACTACTACTACTACTACTACTACTACTACTACTACTACTACTACTACTACTACTACTACTACTACTACTACTACTACTACTACTACTACTACTACTACTACTACTACTACTACTACTACTACTACTACTACTACTACTACTACTACTACTACTACTACTACTACTACTACTACTACTACTACTACTACTACTACTACTACTACTACTACTACTACTACTACTACTACTACTACTACTACTACTACTACTACTGCTACTGCTACTGCTACTAATACTACTACTACTACTACTACTACTACTACTACTACTACTACTACTACTACTACTACTACTACTACTACTACTACTACTACTACTACTACTACTACTACTACTACTACTACTACTACTACTACTACTACTACTACTACTACTACTACTACTACTACTACTACTACTACTACTACTACTACTACTACTACTACTACTACTACTACTACTACTACTACTACTACTACTACTACTACTACTACTACTACTACTACTACTACTACTACTACTACTGCTACTGCTACTAATACTACTACTACTACTACTACTACTACTACTACTACTACTACTACTACTACTACTACTACTAATACTACTACTACTACTACTACTACTACTACTACTACTACTACTACTACTACTACTACTACTACTTCTACTACTACTACTACTACTACTACTACTACTACTACTACTACTACTACTACTACTACTACTACTACTACTACTACTACTACTACTACTACTACTACTACTACTACTACTACTACTACTACTACTACTACTACTACTACTACTACTACTACTACTACTACTACTACTACTACTACTACTACTACTACTACTACTACTACTACTACTACTACTACTACTACTACTACTACTACTACTACTACTACTACTACTACTACTACTACTACTACTACTACTACTACTACTACTACTACTACTACTACTAATACTATATAGTGTTTGATCTCGTGATCTAATTAGGTTGTCACGTGACTAGAAAACAATCGCAATACATTACGCATTACTAGGAGATAAAGCGGAGACAGAACCGATAGAACCAATAGAATTAGAAGAGATAATTTCCTGCTTCAATATGCTACTATGGTATCGACCGCCTAGCTTAGGCTGCCTGTCTATTACCACCACTATTACTACCACTAATACCAGCACCAGTACCAGTACTAGTACCAGCACTAGTACTATTACTGCCGTTAATTGTGAGCTTTGATCATACCGGATGATTATAGGTCGGCGATGACATGTGCTAGTGATTTGCATTATCGATACACGTCTCTGAAGAGATCTCATCTCTGTGTATAGATATATTATCATCTCTATTCCCCCCTCTCTCTCGACGTGTATATAGATCTGTATCGCGATAATGCTGATATGTGGCGTTACTGTATACATATGACGTATTAACTTTTAGCGAATGTTATCTAATAACTGCATAATATACAGTTAATATATTATTGGTGACTTTCGTATTCTGTATTATAATAAGTTTTACACATATACTTGTAAATATATATATATATATATATAATTATTGCTTATAATAAAATATATTATTTGTAATTGTAAAATTTACTATTCAATGTTGTAAATCCAAAATGGAAAATAACCCATGGTTTCCACTCTAACGAATTATTACATAATTTTTATATTTTTATTTTATCACAATTTATTATAATTTATTATAATTATACAAATAAATTTAATAATCAATTTTCATTATTTTAATTAATTTGACTATATTTTATATATAAAATGTTTGTATACATATATCTATAGATAACTATCACAATCTACAGTATCTGTCAGTATTGATACTTCAATTGTTTATGATAATAGGATTACATTTATAACAATTACTAAATACATTTACAAATTGAGAAAGTTGAGTGTTTCCGTGTCATATGAGTATAATACTATTATAACAATGCAGTTTTAGACACTGTTATAACATGTTAATGTAATAAGCAACATTATACGTCATTTTATCAAAAAAATGTCCTTGGTTTTATCTTTACTATCGTAAAAACTATTGATTTATTTTCGTTCATGCAATATATAGTGCTATGCTATATATATATAATAGTAACGGTAACATTCATGAAATTTCCAATATTTCCTAAATCGATCTACAACATAGAGTTTAATTACTTATGTTCCTATACAGTTTCATATATTAAACATGACTAACCAACATATTATAATATAATTTCAAATTAAAAAGTATAATAAATGAATATTGGTTTAATTGTATCTATAATATTAATAACATGGTTAATTTTGCATTAGTATACTAATATATTACTAAACCCTTATCATATCGAATGAACTAATAAATATATATATATACATATTAATATATATATATATATATATATATCTTACACAATACATCATATAGGTAATATATACTATAAAGTAGATATATACTATACCTATAGGTATTATTTGTGAGTGGTATTTACGCTATAGCCTACAGGCCTACAAGTATGGGTGAATTGCACAAGTTAACAATATTATATTACTGATAGATTGTGTGAAGTAAGTATATATGTGTGTGTGAGTATGTGTGTGTGTGAGTATATGTGTATATGTATGAGTGTATTTGTGTGTGTGTTATATATATATATATATATATATATATATATATGTATATATGCAGTATACAATATCTATGTATAATGCATAGATATAATGCGCTATATTTATAAATATAATATTGATTATCTAGAATAGTTAGTGCATTATTGATATCTTATATCCACTACAGACATAAATAAATATATTGTTATATATATTTGTTTACTAAAATATGGATGTATAAAATACAATTCAGTATACATATTAACTCACATATATGTATACTCACGTATACGCATATATATATATATATATATATATATATATATATATATAAATTGCATGTTTACACACAATTGAATTACTTTTGAATAATAGAAACAGCTATCTCCATGGGTGGTCCGTACCGTACACCTAGTACATATCTATCGGTAGAGTAACAGCCAGTAGGTATCCCTACTGGACATCGAGTGGTGAGTCCATCTGAAGCACCGATGTCCTGTGTTTACCAATTATCTTCGCTTAGTTTAGTGTTCACTATCTCACAAAGTGTATATGTTTTTAGGTATAAGTGTATCCGAATATATATATATATATATATATATATATGTATATTAATATATACTTTAAAGTATATGTCATAATAATATAAACATTAACATTTAAACAAAACAAAGCTTCAGTTTGAAGTACCGTGATTATATATCCCATAGGACATATATGTCCTCTAAATAACATACTAAACTATATATATCCACTGGAAAATATTTGTAATAAATAGCCTGCTATTAATTAAGAATACTTTAAATCTCCAATTATATTCACTTATATAATTATAATATTATTTGTAAAATCTATTTTTTCCTGATTTTAACTGATTTTAACTGACTAGACCTAACGTATAGGTTATAACTACATATAATGTACTACTTAACTCACAGAAAATACATTATATATATAGTGTATAGTAATATACACTATATACATAATGTATATACTCTTATATATTCGTATATAATATATATATATATATATATATATATATATATATATATATATATTATAATTGATTATTTAAGGTATACTAAACTTTACAAGAAACAAAATTCTTTCTCTATAGAATTATATATTATAAAAAAACTATAGGGGAATTATGTCTAATACGGGCTAGTGTGTAATACGGGCCACTGTGATATCTCAGTAACTATTGTTCAAATCAAAACAAAATATATACAAGATTTATTCAGTTTCAAATTTCTATTAATAATGAATATTTTTTTTTTAATATGTGGATTCATAATTATAATATTGATCATTATATCAAAAAATAGTTTACAAATGAAAATTTACTAAATAATAATTTATTTATCAACCATTTTCGTTGATAAATCTACTATTAATTAGAAATGTCAAAGCACCATTTGAAAGTTTAATTAAATACGAAGAATATTAATGTATACATTCTACTTTATATTCAATATTAAGTGTGTGAGGGGTTGTTTAACAGATGTATCAAATGTTTGCATTACGGGCCACCTAAAGTTAGTAATATGGGCCACATGACCAATGAAAAAGCTTGATTCTATGTTACTATATTATAATATCATATCACTGAAATAAAATGTAATATAAGTGCGTGCGACATAGTGCATGTATTTATACCATAGATATAAAGAAAGTTTATTTATATCGAATATTCATACATGCGTTTATTGATAGATCGAACTATTACTAGAGTGGTTATAATGAATGTGTACATTATTATCATAGAACTTACAATTAGGTGATTCTAATATATATGATTATTACACCGCATGTATGCATATTCAATTATACTCATATGTATGTTAATATATACATACATATATACACTGTATACGCATGAATGCGCTTTTAAAAATGAGGGTACAATGAGTACATTTTGTAGGGTGTAAGTAGTGTCCCCATAGCAGTACCCTAATTAGGGTACAATTTGAATAAATACGATCAGTACCCAAAAGGTTATAAAACTGTACCCTGAAGAATATTAGCTGGTTGTACCCTATTTATATGATACCGTGTACCCTAATGCAATTGTATGATATATAACGTAATTGAATTGTATGATATGTAAATTTAATAGTCACGTACATTAATATTTAACATAGCTGTACCCTAATAAATATATAGAGTATAGCATAGAATATACCCTAATGCATTTAACAGACAGGTACCCGCATATTTAACATATATGTACCCTAATAAATATGTATATTGTACCCTAGTGATGACGACCCTTTAAAAGTCGAGTACCCTATTTAGGGTACATGGCAAATGTGGGTGATATGTTAACGATCTGTACCCTATAAATTGAATTCGCTGTACCCTAATTTTTAACAGTGTATGCGCATAATCTCATATACGAATATCCATATGTATTGATAAAGGCATATTATATGTTTAAATATATATGCATTTATAATATTGTACATATATTTGAATATATGAGAGGGAATATGTGTAATCGTATATGTACGATTGTATTATATATATAACCAAATATGTATACGAATAGATACATACTCATATATATAACTTTTGTAAATGTGATATTATGTATTATTATATCAGTGTATCAATTTCAATATTAAATAATAAAATCATAATTGGTATCTATAGATATCTATAATTATCGATTATAATCGATAATAAATATTATATTGAAATATAATTGATATAATATAATAAGTATTAAAGCATAATGTACATTTTAATATACAGTATAATTAATATTATCTAAAATTAGTGAGATTGGAAATTATTGTTAGCTCATCGATATGGCATATAATACATATATATCGAGGCAGTACTTATATTTATGTGCATTGTTTGTTTATAATATAATCAAAGATTTTCCGAAGGAAAGATATAACATTTACGCGAAATCGTGTAATTCGAATTTGTATACAAAATACCCTGGTGCCACCTATAGCGTGTTACTTTTAGGAACTATGTATTGTTTATAATGTAAATTCGTATTTAACTATACACTTTTAAAATGTTAAATAGGCTAATATGCTCCTAATATGCTTTAAATTAATATTTATATGATGAAAACTAAGTGTTCATTACTAATATATAACAAACAAATATGATATGTATGTTTTAAATGCTATAAGTATATATTTAGTGAGTAAAAGCTAATTTATATTGCATGTAATTTAATAGAGCAATAAAAACATTGTTGCATGCAAACACAGCCGAACCTAAATCTATTTCAGTGATTTCGATACTACTGATAGCAGCGGTTGGGTATATTACTAAATTACGTTGCATGCATAGGGAGTGTTATATCTTTGCTTCGCAAAATCTTTGATATAATTGTGAAAGAAAGTCGTATACGTAGATCTATAGATATTACAATGTATTTCATTTGAAGTAATTATAATATGAATTACTGATTTATTAATAATAGATATATAATGTATACAATGTATTATTATTTCTATGGTATTAATATTATAAACCATATGTTTGGTAAATAGTTTATGTATACAATTATATGCTTATGATTATATGATATTATTTATAATACATAATTTATAATAATTATATATATATATATTTGTCTATAAATAATGAATGTTATCTCATTCCTAATTTCTATTAATTATTATATGATTTTATATCATATTATTCTACATATAGGTTGTATATATATATATAAAATATATTTTCATCGTTGCATTAATTTCCTAAGTCAGTTGATAGAAAATAATTATAAAATGTAATATAGTCTCTAGAAACACATACGTATGAATGTTTACATTATTCAGCATAGTATACGTCATATAGAACAATTAAAGTTACGCTCTATCGATATTCTATATAATTTATTTAATGCATTTTATTATTAATTTTTTTCATTGTTATTTTTATTTTATTTATTTCATCTAACTTAATGTAGTTAGATTATAATATTTATATATTGCTCAATTTTTTAACAACATTTTTGTTTATTCATATAAATTATTATTATATTTATTTATCGACATTTTCTTTTATTATTTATCTTATATTTTATACACCATTTTCAAATGTATTCAAATGAAACATGATCACCGAATACGTCTACACTTAATACCACCTAGGAACGCTAAACAGTTCCTAGATGGTATTAGATGTAGAAGTATTCGATAGAAATAGAAGTATAATATATAATCACTTATCTATTAAGTATACCCTCACATTATATTGATAATAATACATATTAGTAATCGATAATAAGATCATTTAATAATTATATTTCCGTATTAAATATATAACATATATATTAATTATCATATTTTGTGTTCAAAAA
>OZ025240.1:73860342-73905342 GCA_964019155.1 Osedax fenrisi | reverse complement strand
ACCACCACCACCACCACCACGCAGTGACAGTCGTTCTTTAGAATATCTACAAATGTTTTGGGTTGTCGTCCTCTGTTTCGTTTACCGGTCTTTGGCGTCCATAATATTAGATTATGCGCTATTTCGTCATTGTGTCTTATACAATGACCTGCTAGTCGCATTCTTCTTTCTTTAATGACATCAGTAATCTTTGGCAGTCCTCTATAGAGTTGAACGTTGGTTATATTTTCTTTCCATGAAGTATCGGTCGCCAATCTTAACAATCTGGTATAGCATCCGTCGATTTTCTTACGTAGACTAGCATCTATTGTCCAGCACTCGCTTCCATATAGTAATATTGGTTCGATTGTCGCTTTGAAGGTTCTTATTTTCAGATTTATGTTCATTTTGGATTTCCAGATTGACTTCATTTTGTGCATTGCTGACCACGAAAGTGCTTTACGAATTTCGAAGTCCTTCTGTGAGCTCAACATCCACGCACCCAGGTATTTGAAATTGTTAACGACGTTTACTATTGCAGTGCAGTTTTCTAGTTCAATGTTGACTGGTGTGTTGTAGTTAAAGGACATTATTTCAGTTTTCTTTGCATTTATATGGAGACCGATTTTAGCGACTTCTATTTCAATATTTGTTAGCATGAGTTGAGCTTGTTCGACTTCTTGGGATACTAGAGCTATGTCATCTGCGTAACTGAGATCCGTTAATATTGTTGCTGAATGACGTCTACTTTGTTTCTTTGTGATTTCGAATCCGAATTCCTCTTCGTGTCCTCCAATGGCTTGTCGCATAGCGTAATCCAGTGTTATCACAAATAGAAATGGTGCCAGAGTATCACCTTGTAGGACACCTTTAGTTATTTCAAAGTTTTTAGTTTCTCCGTCGGGTGTTATTACTTTTGCGTGTGTATCTTTATAGGTTAGGACGATCGTTTGTATTATTACTTCGGGTATACCATAGTCTTCCAGAATATGTAGCATTGTAACTCTGTTTATGCTGTCGAATGCTTTCTTGAAGTCAACGAAAATGATAATAGCCTTGAGATTGTGGCTTTTCACTCCTTCGATTAAACGTCTGAGTGCTAAAATATGCACCGTCGTGGATCTTCCAGTTCTAAATCCTTTCTGATTCGGACGTAGTATCGGATCTATATGAGGTTGAATTCGATTTAATATCATCTTGTTCGTCATTTTTGCAGCTATTGCAGAAAGAGCAATTCCTCTGTAGTTTCCTACGTCTTCGAGATTACCTGATTTTGGAAAAGGAACGATGTTACAATTTAGCCATTGATTTGGAATTTCATGATGTATCAGCATTTTGTTTGAAAATTCAAGGATTATGTCGTCGAAGTTGCAGTATTTTAGGATTTCAGGAGCAATTCCGTCGGGTCCTGCGGCTTTACCATCAGTTAGTCGTTCTTTAACATTGCTGTATTCTTCAGGCGTGAAAGGTCCAGTTTTTATGTTAGAATTATTTCCATTGATGGTCTTGATTCCTGTGTTACTTGTTTCGTATTCTTCATTGTTGTTTCCCAGTAATTGCTTGAAATGTTCATACCATTTAGTTACGCGTTCTTCTTTTATTAGCTTTGATTTTACCTCTTTTTGAATTTTTCCGTCCAGTTATTTTATTGATCAGCTTCCAGCTTTCTGCGTTGCGTTCGAGAATTTCAGCTACGATTTTATCGTATTCATCTTGTAGAGATTGTTTAGCTTGAGTTAATTTTTCATGTGAGTTGATAGTTTTCAGTGCGGAATATACGTTGTATGCTGTTTGCGCCGAATTTCTGAGTATCTGTATTTTATTATCTTGGGCGATTATTTTGTCGCGAGGTTTTCTTTTCTTTTGTATTAATAGTTTTGCTGTTTCTTCGTTTGCTTTTATAAAGTGATCGTAGGTAGCTGTTGTGGATGTTTCAGTGGATATTGCTTTTAGTTCATTATATGTGTGTTTTACTTGTTTGCTGTATTCTTTGCATATCTTCGGATCTCTTAGAATTGACCAGTCATAGTTTATCCTTTTCTTCTGTTTTACATTAGATCTTAGGCTAAGACGTATGTTTACTGTTATAATTCGATGATCAGATCCAATACTGCTAAAGTTGCTATATGCTTTACAGTTCTTCACAATATTTTTCCACTTTTTTCGAATGAGTATATAATCTACCTGTGTTTTAATACCGTTAGTATCTGACATGAAGGTCCAGAGTTTCCCGATTCATTTTTTGAAATGTGTGTTTGTTACTTTCATATTAGCTTCTTCGGCGTAATCGATAAGAAGTTTACCATTTGTGTTTGTGATTCCGTGATATGTATATCTGTTGTTGTGACTTTCGCTTAAGTGTGCGTTGAAATCACCTATTGTTAGTAAGACGTTATGAATCGGAATTGTTGACGTTGATATTGCTAGTTGCTTGTAGTATTCTTCAGCGTTTGGACTTCCTTCGCATGGTGAGTATTGCACGATTATCGTTGTCTTGGGATTACCATTGAAGTTGACTATTAGTATACGATTATTCCACTTTATTATTTCTGCCAGTGCGTTTTCAGAATTGTTATCAATTAATATGCCAACTCCTCCTGATGATGCATTGTTGCTGTTACGCCAGGCAGAGGTTGTTATGAGTGTTAATTTTTCGTATTTTTCGTATTTGATCTTTTCTTCGTGGCAAATTTTATGATCGACGATTCCAAGTATATTTATGTTATTCTTTCTTGTTAGTTCTGCTAGTTCATTTATTTTATTTTGTAGACGTATTGTTCTTACGTTCATAACTGCTATTTTTAGTTTCTGCATGCAGTTAAGCAGTCTGGCTCTTCGGTTTTTGTTCTCGGAGTTATCCCTTCCTTCTATAATAGAAGGATTTAAAGATAGTTCTTCATATTGTGGTTCGGTGTTGAACGGCACATCGACTTCGGAGTTTGATTTGATGGCAGGGGCTTTAACCCTGGTGCTGTGTGGTTGTAATGTCATGCTTTGGTTTTCTTTGCTTTTACAGAGCAGTGGTCGCTACTCCTACTGATGTTTGATTTCCATTTAGTCTGACTTCTCGTCCAATATTGGAGTCGTAGAAGTACGCAAGAGTCTCTACCACGTCAAGGCGGAAACCATTAGAGACCTAGATTAAGTAGTGTTTTAATGTAAAACAATACGAATATTGGATCTTACATAGATCACATGGTAGGATATTCGATGTATTAGGGACAATGGAGGAGAAGGCGCGAGCATTGGTTACATTTCTAATTGTACCTCTATCTTAAATATCTCTATCTTAGATATCCCACTACAAGTATTTCCGGCAACTTGCCCGAAATATTTTAAGTTTAAAATATTTTCTATTAATTTAACTACAATTTTAGTGGGAAACCCCCTTACTTTCCGGTACCTTGCCTGAAATATAATAACTTTATATGGGTATCCTATTACAACTTGATAGAAAATTGTTTTAAAGTTTCAATATTTCCAGAAAGTTGCCGTGAATACTTGTAGTGGGATACCCCCTTAATATACCCCCGCAAAGTGTTAGGTATATGTTCAATAATTCATTATTCGATGTATTTATTATAAGATCATTTTACAAAAGCCAAATCATAATTTTAGAAGTACGCCCAAGTGTACTATAGAATGTTCTATAGGGGTTCCAAATTAGAGTTAGGCGAATTATTAGCAAGTTTAGTGATTTACTGAATATAATCAGCATACATGTAGTAACTAATATTAGAGAACTTGTTAATAATATTAAATATAGAACGACAATAAATAGAAAATAAAGAACGAGGACCCCGAGGAATCCCACTGGAAATAGGTGTGTATACTTATAATTACCTGTATATATATATATATATATATATATATATATATGATAGGAGGAGACATACACATGTTATGTTAACAGAGGAATTGATATCAGAACAATACAATTAACCTACCGAGAGGGGTTCGCACTTCTATTCAAAAACCATAATACATTTCACAATATATATATAGGAGTTATTATTAATATAAATGTATGTATGGAAGATCATATACAATCATAACTAATACAACAACTGTCAAACTGATTCAAATATGTAAAATTAAAATTCACTATCTTTAGGTATACTCATAGATATTGAGTGAGGTCTCACTCTAATGTCTATGGGTATACTATACTAGTATATACTATAGCTATAGTATATATATACCAATATTATTTGTTGTCACTAGCTAACGTACTTAGCCTATTATAACAACATATCTATTCTACAAAGTTTGACCAATCGTCATATTATTAAGACAAATGAACACAAGGTACATATAATTAAACATACTTACATATACCATAGGATGAGGTAGTAAGTACGTGAATTGGTGGAACCTTATATAGAGGATCATTATAATGTAATGCTAGTGGTAAAGATTAGCGGGTGTAATGGATTTGTAATGGCAAATAATTGCATAATGGTAGAGCGATTTAAGAAAATTATATTATTTTTTGATAATTTATTAATACTTAAGATATACATACTATAGTAGGACATATATGTTCATCTGAATACTGGTTAATATTTAGTACTTCATATAATTAAATGGAATAATACTTATATATTTATAGATAATAAAAGGAGTATAACTTGGTACTATCAAGGATAGGAGGTCTGATAACATATATTTCGTGAAACTTATATTTTCCGCTTGAGTGATTTTATCGTATTGTATCATTATTATGGAGTACAAATTTTAATATGATATCAATGTAAAAACTCATTTTTAAATCAATGATTTCAATATGATTATATTTGATTCATAATATAATTTAATACACATTATATTACTTAGAATATCGATATATATATAATATAAAAAAACATCATTCTATTCGAATCTAATTTATAAATAATTTGTATTTTAATAAAATATTAATATAAAAATATGAATGCATTTTTATATATAAATATCCTTGATATCTTTGATTAAAGTATTGTTAATTTTAATTAAATTAAATATACCTCTGAAACGTATCTAGCTAGGAGTACAATAAATAACCATTGCAAAGATAGCGAACGGACGTTGTCCGTCGGACGACGTGTTGTCCTTGGTAATATTTATAATATATGAATAGTTAATAGTAACTGAATAGAGTACATATAGTAATGAATACCAAGTTTTAGAGTAGAGTATTTTCTATATATATATATATATATTGGGAAAATAGAAAACCAAGTATTTCTATTCAGAAGAACAAGTAAGGAAGTATACTTCCTATATGAAGGAGCGATGAATACATATGATATGTGACTAATTAGTTAATGATTATACACTGTACGTAATGTAAAATTAGTACTAATATTAATAACCTACTCTCGTATACACCCGTACAGTGTACGGGTGAATACGAGAGTAGGTTAGTAATAGTAGTACTAATTTTATATATATTAAAATAATGATCACAAATTTTAAGATTATGATCGAAATAGAGGAGGATGAACCGATTACTCAAGTTTTACCACCACTGGAAATAAAACGTGGACCTTTTGATATCAATGAATACAAGCGAGCAAAGGACACCATCAAAGATGGAAAAAGCTATGGAATGGATGAAATACGCCCAGAAGTTTTAAAAAGATGTGACCTAGATGCTATCGTTCTCCAATTCTGTAACAGAGCACTTATCAACTAGCGAAGTCCATACAGTGGTCATTGCTGAATATAATTCCGATACCAAAATCCGGAGATCTTAGTATGGGTGGCAACTACAGAGGTATAATTCTGAGCTCATTAGTGGCTAAAACCTATAATCGTATGATAATGAATAGAATTAAACCATACCTAGATTGTCATCTGAGAAAAATCAGAACGGTTTCAGAAGTGGAAGAACAACTACTAGTCAGATACTCGCTCTAATGAGACTGATATAAGGAGTAAAGGAAAAGAATCTTGAAACTATACTTATCTTCATTGACTTTAAGAAAGCTTTTGACACAGTTCATAGAGGAAAAATGTAATACTATAGTATAGTATTAACAGCATTTTTCCTCTATGAACTGTATCAAAAGCTTTCTTAAAGTCAATGAAGATAAGTATATATTGTATAAAAGCGTATGGAATACCGGAAGAGTTGGTGGCAGCTATCAGTATCATGTATTAGGATACGTCTGCCAAAGTCATAATATCGGACGGAGAGACGGAAACATTCAGTATTCTTGCTGGTGTTTTACAAGGGGACACACTTGCCCCATACCTCTTTGTCATTGTTATTGACTATATCATGAGAAAAGCTCAAGCTTTTCTCATGATATAGTCAATAACAATGACAAAGAGGTACAAGGAAGGGAAGAAAATCTTGGTTTCTATTTAAGGAAGAGACAAAGCAGAAGGGTACCATCCATAATAGTCACCGACATAGACTTTGCGGACGATATAGCCTTAGTTAGTGATGATATCAAGGAAGCAGAGGATATGCTAATAAGAGTCGAGCTATCAGCAAAATCTATAGGACTAAGCATGAATACAGGCAAGACAAAGTACATTTCATACAACAACAACCAACAGTTTGATATCAAGACTATAGATGGAACACATCAAAAGAGTTGAAAATTTAAATTTCTCGGGGCATGCGTAGATAGCAGAGAAAAATATGTAAAAATCAGAAAAGCGCAAGCTTGGAGAACCTGCCACCAGATGAGAAACATCTGGAATTCAAATATTAGTGGGAAGTTCAAAATTAGGCTAATGATTACAACTGCACTTGAGTCCGTTCTGTTATACGGCTGTGAAACATGGACCCTAACAAACTCACTAATCAAAAAGCTCGATGGAACATATGTATATATATACAACAATTCTGAGAATGGTTTTAAATATCCACTGAACAAATAAAATCAAGAATGAAATTCTTTATGGTGCACTAGAAAGATTATCAAACAAGATCAGAAGAAGAATACTAAAGTTTGCAGGCCATTGCTGACGAGGTAGTTTCGGATCTAGTTATATGGCAGCCAACCCATGGAACTAGAAGGCGAGGAAGACCACCTGATTTATATATAAAGACTATGGAGCGTGATACCGGTCTACGAAAAAACGATCTATGAGCGGCTATGATGAATCGTGATGGTTGGAAGTCAATAACTGTCCGGGAATCAATAAAAGAATCACGAAATAAGCAAGTAAGCAATGATCGGAAGAGAAGCCAATTTGATGGGAGCGAAGAACGATGAGACATCATACTGTAAAAGAAAGATTATATATGGTTTAGGCAGGGAAAACTTATTATTTATTTAAAACTATTATTTAATATCCTATGATGTAGTATAACTATTTAAGATAATTTATCTATATATATATATATATATATATATATATATATTTCTATAGAAATTCAAGATAATGTATCTATATATAGACAATTAAGATAATGTATCTATATGTATATAGACATTTAATATAATGTATCTATATATATATATATAAATTCAATATAATGTATCTATATATAGAAATTCAAGATAATGTATCTATATATAGACAATTAAGATAATGTATCTATATGTATATATATATATATATAAATTCAATATAATGTATATATATAGAAATTCAAGATAATGTATCTATATATAGACAATTAAGATAATGTATCTATATGTATATATACATTTAATATAATGTATCTATATATATATAAATTCAATATAATGTATCTATATATATATATAGAAAATTAAGATAATGTATCTATATATAGACATTTAATATAATATTATCAAATAGAAGACGTAGTTTGATGTATATTTAAATTATATAAAATATGTATACTAGAAATAAGCAGCCTAATACATACATTAGCATGAATGATGTTGGGTATCGTCTTCATAAATAGTATAGTTGATACTTTGAAATGGGTTATACCTTCATTAATACTTCATCATAATGACGTCATGTAGGATAGGAAAAGATAATAGTAGACCAAGGAAGGAACTATGTTGGACAGTAGTGATCAGAGATAGTATCACCTACTCTAACTAATGATTATATATTTGTATATCATCATTAGTAATAAATTACTAGTAATATATATATATATATATATATATATATATATATATATATATATATATATTATATATATGATATATGATTATAATGTTAAATATCTTGGTGTTTATTTCGACAGTTTTCTATCTTTTCATCGCCACATCCAAATTGTCTTCGCTCTATAAACTTTCATCTTCACTCTTTTCGTATAATCCATCTAATTTAACTCTCGCCTCATATTTTATATTACTTCTTTTTGAATACTGTAATATTCTCCTTTTCTCCTTACCTGATTATAAAATTAAAAATTGCAAATATTACATAATGCGTTAGTACAATACATTTTTTAAATTTGTCGTTTCTCTAAAATACTTTTCCATATTTAAAGAGATTGCATTTTCTACCAATTAAATTTAGAGTCACCTTTACATTTCTTCTAATAACTCACAACTTTCTTCACCACAACCTCAATATATATCTTCCTTATTTCCCACTCATAACATCTCTCTCAATTCTACTACTTCTTACCTTCGACGTATACTCTCTAAACTGAATCCCCATTCTACTAATCCATTCGTGTGTATAGAATATATCGGCCCCTTATATATAGAATTCACTATATTTTATAATGATATAATATATAAAATACGCTCTACTCGATATACTTATAACTAATTTAAATATCTATTAAAAACTTAAATATTTACTATATATTTTACCACTGATTTCCCTGATAAATATTTGTTTTATTATTTATATCAATATTTATAATCTTATATTAATATTGCATACTTTCTGAATTATTATGTTTCGTTATTATAAGTTTTTTTATTTTTTCGTTTATTTTCCGTACTATTGTTTTTTGTTTTCACTTTCGTCGCTTTATTTCTCTGGCAAAGAAAGAGCCATTCAAAGAAATTAAATTAAATATAAATCATTAACATTATTATCATTATAATTAATGTATATACATTTGATAATGAAGTTACTTCGTTCTCTATAGTATATACTTATCGATAGACTATATACTATAGTCTATAGACTATAGTCTATAGACTATAGTCTATAGACTATAGTCTATAGACTATATACTATAGACTATATATAGTATATACCTACTATCAAGTATATTTATATATATATATGTATAGTCTATAAACTATATATATATACATTGTAGAGTCCAGGTAGAACACCAGGACATGGCGTTATACAGTCATGTATGGGTCTAAATCCCAGCTGCAGCTGGCATGGATGCATAAAATACATCTTAACATACTATTTAGAAGTCAGCTTATATATATATTCTTTATATATTTTCTATTGAGGAAAATCATATCTGTTGTATCATAAATTTCATTATATTTTTGATAAGAGCATACCTTTTTTATTATTTAAATTACATCTAAAAGTTGTAGGGATTACTTGAATACCGACACACTAACAATAAATCACCATAACTTTATTATTTCCCAATTAAATATTTCCAAATTTTATTTACAAGTATAAAGTAGGTATACATATAATAGCTATTTTTAAATTTAATTTAGTTTGTTTAACTATGAGATAACATGGGTGTCGTAATTACGTGCACTTCTCGAATACCGACACATTTGCACATAATATCGACACCATATATATATCTATATTTAGATATACCATATATTATTTAATATCCAATATCCATTCAGATTTAAATGGGCGTTACTTTTAGTTAACATACGTTAACATAATTCATACGTTATTTTCCTAAAATTAATTTTCGAAAATATTATCAATATTAAGTTTGAAATTACTTAATTATAATACGAATATTGTAGGTAAATAGGAGTTTTATATAGTTTCTGAAAGTCTATTAAATATATTTAATTCCAGTAGAATGTATATAATGTGTATTAATAATATAACACAACGATACGTAAATTATTATAGTAATGGACCTAATAAGCAAATAACGCTGATTAGTTATATATATATATATATATATATATATATATATATATATATATAATTGAAAGGGTGTCGATATTACGTGAACTTAGGGTGTCTGTATAATGCAAATGTATGTTACTTAGGTATAGGTTAATAGCTTTGTAACAAATTATGAAAAATACAAAATATTTTCGGTACATTGTAAAATATAATTAAATCTATAATAATTATTATAAATATTTAAAATACCAACATTTTTAAATGATTCATAATCGATATTGTACTTAAAAATTTCATAAATTTAGAGTGGTAAATAAAAATCAGTTTTTTGTTTATAATTAAAAAAATATAAATATTAAAAAAAATGTATACTTATATGAATTAGAATTATATTGATTAACATTTCATACATTAATTATTTGTTGATAGGAATTGTATTTTATTAGATCTCTATAGATATTCCTATATGGTGTCGATATTACATGCATGTCGAATCGACATTGTCGATATTAGAGCACTCTCCCTTATCTAGAATACATAGATAATAATATGATTAATAGTTTGATAATATAGTATCAAACTATATATATATATATATAGATATTATAGTATACTGTATATATACAATACATTTTATAAAATATATCTAATTTTATTAATAAACATTATAATAAATAATCAAAATTGAGTATAAATTTAAAAAAAATGATATGTCTATAGACATCGTATACGATTTAAACATATTACTACGACAACACTATTGTACACATTATATATTTAATATATAATATATGTATCATATTTAACATATATGTTTAGTAAATATATATATATATATAAAATGTTATAATATATAATATATTATAGATCTATAGATATATATATATAGATATAATAATATATCTATGTCTTAATATTCGTCATATGTGTTCTATTAATTCGAAATATAAACGATATGGTGTTAATATTGCCATATATGGTGTATTGCAATTTACTTTAATCTTTGTTAAATTTATTTTATTTAAAATTTTTTTAATACAAAATAAGCAGACGATAAATATTAAATACAAATAACATATAAATTATATTCTCATTTATTTAACTCGTTGTTACATTATATTATAATCAAATGATATAAGGTTATTATTAACACTTAAACACATATTTAACATACAACATATAAACACTTATACATATTATATATTTTATATATTGTAAATATTTAAATATAATACAATATTAATAGCAGACAAAAATTAATATTTATTGTCGTCTGTAAATTTAATTTTAATGATAATTAGGATAAATCATCGATATAAAGAAAGTGGATAAGCAATTGACGCAGGCAATGCATGTAAAAGATAGACACGTGAATGACACTTTTATCGATAAATTAACAAAATGGTATCAGTGATTTTGATTGGATATTAGTCATATTATATATGTCAAATATTAAAACAGTAATCTTTTCGTCGAAATAGATTAAAGTGACTTCTATCTATATCAATGGATTTAAATTATAAATATCAATAAAATCAATAAAATAGTAATATAACTTCAATTTAAATACACAAAATTACGAGGAATGTTGATATTATGTATTTTAAATATATAATTTTATTTTTAGTATAGATAGTACATACAAATTGGTAGTGATTATCAATATATATATATGATAAATACATATTATTATAAATAAAAAGTAGTGGGCCAGATAGTGGGTTTCGACTGCAGCGCTCGTAGCGGATAGTGCCATACACTACATTCAATTGCTTATCCACTTTCTTTATATCGATGGGATAAATACAATATTTGTATTAAATTTTAGTTTATAAAATACTTCATAATAAGATTTGACTTCACAATAATAGTAAGTTTATATTACTATAGTATATATATATATATATATATATATATATATATAAACTGCCTGTGTGGCCCAGTTAGCTAAGGCATTAGACATACTAGCAGTATGACACGGGTTCAAGCTTCGTCCGGACCGGACCATTAAAATAGGTCTTAAAATAATATTTAAAAGTGATCTTATAATTTTGTATAAATAAATGATCTACTCTCATCATAACCATGGATTAATCCTAAAGAATTCTTTAGATAAAACCTACATTTAAAATTTCATTTTTCAAACTTATAAGTAAATATATACATTTACAATAAGTTTTGACTTCATAATAATAAGAACTATATATATATACCAAAGATTTTCCAAAGGATTACTTCACAATATCTTTGTATATACTATAGAATATATATATATATATATATATATATATATATATATACATATTATAAATAATACTAATATTCAATAAACTCTAGTTAGGATTAAACCTAACTTTTAAATTTATTTTTTCCCTTTATCAACCTTACATTTATAGAAACTCTTTTTGAAAAATAAATTTAATTATATTATATTTTTAAATTCAGATTTAATTATCGTTCATATTTTCGTTAATAATTTGTTATATAGAAGATTATAAATATTGTTAATCTTATAATTTAAATAAAAATCATTCCAATTCAATATAATTAATATTTATATATATGAGCAAATATATTCTATCGGAATTCTAAAGGATATATTTTTAATAAATTATAAATTATAATTTGTTTTTAATTCTATAGGATATATTCTCTTGTGTACATCTATAGGATATATATATATATATATATATATATATTAAGCATATTATACCTATACTATTTAGCTCACTAATTATACTTTAATTATTCTATAAATGATAATTGTGTGAATATCAATAGTGAATATTAGTGTTGGAAACGGTTTCGAATAATGAATCGAATATTCGAATATTCGATTCTTTCAAATAGTAAATTTTTGAATTTGACAGATATTCGAAAATGTTTAATACCTAAATATAATTATTCGAAAATATCGAATACCTAAATCTAATTATTCGAAAATGTCGAATGTTTAATTTAACTATTCGAAAAAAACGATAAAAAGCATGCATATATAATAAAATACAATAAACAAATAAATGTAATACTATTACCCTAGGCTATTTACTTCCGTTTTAACATTTTTAACCTTGCTCTAGAATTCTGAAAAATATTTTATATGGCTTCAAATATTTTAACAAAAAATCGTTCAAAATTATGTCTAGAGAAATTAGACTTATTGATAATTATCAATGATTATAATCATTAATCAAATTTCATAACCCTTTTTAAATATATTTACTATTTGAAACCTTCAAAGTGTATTTATTTACTATTTTAAACCTTTAAAATGAATAATTTAACTATTACAAAACTTTGTATACTTAATTTAATACAAATAATATTATTTTAAACCTTCAAAGTGTATTTATTTACTATGTTACACCTTAGAAATGAATAATTTAATAACAAATAATACTATTTGAAACCTTCAAAGTGTATTTATTTACTATTCGAAACCTTCGAATACTTAATTTAATAAAAATAATACTATTTTAAACCTTCGAAGAGTATTTATTTACTATTCGAAACCTCGAATGAGTGAAAAATCTGAAAATTTCCAACACTATATATAGTGTACTATAGTGTAGTGCACTATAGTGTACACTTCGAAGGTTTCAAATAGTATTATTTTTATTAAATTAAGTATAATTAAGTGAATATAGCTATATCCTATTACTTCTATTTGTGTATATATATACAATTTAATTATACATATATATATATATATATATATATATAACATTTCATATAATTAATATAATTAAATATTATGATATATCAGAATATATATATTCTGCAGATGAACATTATTATATATCATCTGGCAATCTATTTCATTTGAATTGATTAAAAGTGAAATATATATATATATATATATATATATATATATATATATATATTAAATCTAACATAATTCATAGTCATGAGTCATAACTTATTATACTATTCACATTCAAATATATATTAACAATATAATATTATATTTTAACTATAGTTATAGAATGTATACATTCTTTGTATGTAATTAATATAAGTAATGTAAGTAATATTAAATATATTATATGAGAATACTTATGTTATATATATATATGTAGACATATTTTAAATTATATATTTAATCACTTATAAATCAATTAATGATCACGATATTTGAATAGAGACGCTTATAATAATAACTTTAATTTCATAAACATTGGTTAGCCGAAAAGTAAACAACTAGTACTTAACGAAGATTAGATGACGTAATGGTTCGGCCCACTGTCAATCAAACGTGCCAATGTAAACATATCGGACGATTGCATTACCTATTAATCGACTGGTTATATAACTACAGATCAGCATACACGTGACCGAATAACTGTCGCCGTTGATTGGTCGGATCGGTAATGGATACAAAGCTCGCATGAATCATTACGCGAAAGGCAGGCAGGCAAGCAAGCAGAACATTAAGCGATACTATGAGACATGTTCCAACCATTACCGACCTTGAACTTCTCACCGCAGCAAGTGGCGCAGGTGTGCGAAACACTCGAGGATAGTGGTGACGTCGAACGACTGGGCAGATTTCTGTGGTCGTTGCCGGTGAATCCTACAGCTTGCGAGGGACTCAATCGTAACGAGTCTGTACTGCGCGCCAGAAGTCTGGTCGCGTTTCACACGGGTAACTTTAAAGACATGTACGAAATCCTTCAGCGAAACCGCTTCACTAAACACTCGCATGCCCGTCTTCAGGCTATGTGGTTGGAAGCCCATTACACGGAGGCTGAACGATTGCGTGGACGACCTCTCGGCCCGGTGGATAAATATCGCGTCAGGAAGAAATTCCCTTTACCGAGAACCATTTGGGACGGTGAACAGAAAACGCACTGTTTCAAAGAGAGAACTAGAAATTTATTACGTGAATGGTATTTACAGGTATTATATTTACATATATATTTATGTAATTTATTATTGATTTTAAAAATTTTAATTTTTAAAAATTATTTTATCAACTGTATTAATCAAATTTTCATTAGAAAATTAATTAATTATATCTTACATTTAATAATTATATTTTAAAATAAAATGATACATATATAATCTATAAATTAAACAAATTATTTCCATTATCATTTAAAGTTTTATTAAAACTAATTTAATAAACAAATTTTCCATATACAATTTTATAAATTAAAACTTACGTTATTAGTAATTTATTATCTTAAATAATATTATTTATAGGTGTAATGTGTTATATATTATAATATAATATAATTAATAAATATATTTAAAAATAAATGCATACATATATTTTCCATATATAGGTTAAATATTATAATTTAAATATACTTAAATATTATAATTATATATGTACATATATATATATATATATATATATATATATATATATATATATTATATATATTACATATTTGTATTATAAAATGATATATTATTATTTATTAATAAACTTTATAATACTAATTTTATATATATACAATATTATATATTAATATTATAATAATATTAATAATACATAATAATACTATGAAATAATTTAAATTACTTATCAAATTATAATCGAAAAAATATATATATATATAAAAATATATGCATATTTATATAATTTAGATAATTATAAATATATTATAGATTGCACGAATAACGCATTAATATATAAAAGTATTAATATTAATATTAATATTATAAATATAATCTATTACAAAAATGATATTGATATTATTATTATTATAACTATTTATTGTAATATATATATATATATATATATATATATATATATATATATTAATATATTATACTATTATATAGTATACTATAGTATACTATATAATAGTATAATATATTAATATATATATATATATATATATATATACATAATATGTATACATATATAAACATATATGTATACATAAATGATTTTTTTAAATATAAACACCCATATATATATATATATATATGTAATAACCTTATATATAATATACATCGTATACGATATATACGTATATTTACTATACTTATTATAACAAATAATTGATAATACATTAATATTATTATTATTATATAAATAACTATATAGTTATATAAAGTATATGAATAATATATTATTATATTATATATATATATATATATATATATAATATTAATAGTATATTGTAATGGTATACCAATTATATAATCATTGCATTTGTTTAATTATATTTATCCTTATGGATATTTATTTATTATTTTTATTTAAGATTATTGATGGTGTTATTAATAATATATATCTTTACAATATATTAAATATTATTTTTAATATGCATTTATGCATATTTTTAATTTTAATTATGTATAAATGTTAAATTTATTATTATTATTATATATAATACGTATATTATTAATACTATATATATATATATATATATATATATATATATATATAATATTAATAATATATATTATATTTAAATATATAGATAAATAATATTATTATATATTAATAATATGATTCTAATCGACTTATATCATAATATATTTATATATATATTATATTAACAATAGTATTATTATAATATTATATAAACAATAAAGGAATCTTTAAATTTATAAATACTTATTTTATAATATATAACATTAAAATATATTATTATATAAATTAAGTTCACAATAAAAATTACTTTAATGGGTTAAATATTATTTATAAAGTAATCTTACTTTAAAGTATACTTTACATATTAATTATAACGTGATATTATAATATGTGATTACATTCTAACTATGTACTATAGTTATCCTAAATTATTAGTTTATAGTTATTTTTATAACCGTATAAAGTTATTTTTAAATACATAAAATTGAAATTTAATTTATTTAAATTACATATATGTTAATATATATATATATTCTCAATGATATGTATTATAACATATAATTAATGCATATATAGTTATAATAGGTTTTATATATAAATAGGTTATTTATTAAAATTTAAGTACACATATATATTTTGTATATATATATACATTATAATTTTACAATAAGACTTCTTATTATAATACATTACATGTATACATAATTATTATACAAATACATACTATATATAGTATATCATATTAATTAGTAGTGTACATGTAGGTGCAAACGTGTATATACATATTTTATTAAATAATTTGTTTAATATATATAATAAAAATGATATATTAAATGTTAAAATTATGATTTTTTTTCAGTGTAATACATATAAATACACCAGTGTATACACAAAAATATATAGTGTATATATACACTATATATTTTTTTCACACTATATTTTATAAAATACTGTTTTTTAATCCAATTATTATACATATAAAAAATGTAAATAAATCATTATAATTAAATATGGATTACTTTTATATATACTATATATATAGTATACAATAGTATACCATAGTATACCAATTATATTTATTTAAGTATATATATACTATAATATATATATATATATATATATATATATATATATAAATATTAATTTATTGAAAGTTTAGTTAAACACTTAAATAAATTATAATTAATTTCTCAAAAATGTATATATAGAAATAACAATAATATAAATAGGTAATACTGACATATCATTAATAAAATAACCGGAATGAAAATTAAAAAAATAAAGTAATAATGACTAAAAGTATTATATATAATATATAGTTTGCCACCTGAGATCAATATTTATATACATGTATTACGTGTCTTATATATATAACGTATATGCTATAGCCTATACGTATACGTACACACTATAGTGTGGGGTTTTATATATATATATATATATATTATATAATTAATATATTTAAATAATAGTAAACACAATATAGTGTGATATATATATAGATTATGTGTAATCTATAGATTATATATTTAGAATAATATTTATTAAATATAGAAAAACTCTATTACCATAATTAATTTTGAGATATAATATAAACATATTCTTCATCTATATATCAATATATGTATATAATTCTACTGCAAATGTATTAATATTATAATATGTATTAGCATTAAATATATATATATATATATATATATATATATATATATATATAAGTATACGGATAAATATATAAAGAGAAGATTAAATGTATGTATATAACTATTATAGTTAGTGGGGTATTAACACGTGAGCGATAATGTAATAGAATACCTATTATAACTACAATTAAGCGATTTACGCGGCGGCAAGCGAATCACGACGGCGTATAATTATATTGTCCAGTGGTCAGTTACCGCTACTGGTGGTGATGGTGGTGGTGCTGGTCATTACGTAACCGTGAATAGATATAACGCTTTCGCCCACTACCGCGACTACTCTTGTTCCCATCCTCCACCGCTAACCACTACACAGGATCCATATCCGAACCCTTCAAAGAAACGAGAACTCGCCTCCGCCACCGGCTTGACACCAACGCAAGTCGGTAATTGGTTTAAAAATAGACGACAAAGAGATAGGGCGGCAGCGGCTAAAAATAGGTTGGCCAATTACGATACGAGCATCTCGCGTACCTGCATGTTACCTTGGTGTTCACATACCTATAGTGTTAAACCATAGTATAATATAATATATATATATATATATATATATTTAAAGTTTTTACAATATACGTATAATGTAAGCATTGTTTAAACCATAAAACTGAATATGATTGCTTCATAATATCATATCATATTATATATGTATACATACATATATATATATATATATATATATATATATATATATATATATATATATATATGTATATACATATATAAAATTTATATTAATATAAATTATAGATTATTCCCTTCAGTATCATTATCATATAGGACATCATATATGCATGCACATATGTACATATGCATATGATAATTTTCTAGAATTTTTGCCGTAAAGTATATTTCGATAAATATTTTATATTGTCAATTATTTTTACTTTTCGTAATATATTAGTATATAATGAAAGTAACCTGCTATATATATATTCCTGCAATATTAGATTTAATTAATATAGTGCTATATATGCGGTATATAACGTGTATAATATAATTATTGTTGATTTATTTTAATTTTTTTAATTTTTTTTTAAATATTAAAAATGATATATAAATGTTAATTCTTATAAAATGAATACTTTTTAAATATTTAAAGGATATATATATAGTAAGATAATTAATTTTATTATATTAGATATACTTTAATTAATTTTTTAATTAATTTATAATGAATTAAATTAACCTAAAATTTAATTGAAAATTTACATTTATTATAATAATATATATAGCCATGATATATATATATATATATATATATATATATATATATATATATATATATATATATATAATTAATTATAGCATACACTGTTTTATAGTATACTTAATATTTATATTTTAGCCATATAAAGTAAAATCCCACTAACTCAGGATTGTAGGTATACCAACAATATGTGTCTGATATATCGGATTTATGATATATCTAATTTGTATTATATGTATTTATATAATTAAAAAGAAACTACCACCTGTATACTACTATTATCATACTATAGTATCTATATCTATAGATATCAAATAGTATTAATATGCATTATATATATAATATATTACATCCATATACCGCTAATGTAAATACTTAATAATATTTATCTATTAATTAATTATATCTTGTAATACTATTTTATAATATATTAAATTAAAATGTAATATAATATATACATCCCATATATAAATATATTTGTAATATATTGATTAAAATATAGTTGTTTATATATAATTAGTTATACATTCGTAATAAATGTGTTATTTTCAAATATAAAAATATATGTTCATCATAATTAAAACCTATATAGTTATAATATAAGCTATAGATTATAGTATATTCAATACTATATATATATGATTATATATATACACTATAGTGATGTAGTAATGTATACATATAGACTATATATATAATGATATATATATATATATATATATATATATATATATATATATATATCTATAGATGATATATAGACTATTATATATAAAATATTCTGTATATACAATAATCTATAGTAAATTTATATATAGTAGTAATTATTTAAAATTATATAAAATTAAATTAGTAAACTATATTGTATACTATACTCTTTATTACTACATATATTAGTATTACATGTGTATGATAATATATAGTATACTATAATAATTAATATGCTAAGTTTGAATACAACTATATATACAACTATATTTGTATTCAAAAGTACATATATATATCGACTTATTTATATCGAGAAATATAGATTTTTTTAAATAAGTTAATAGTATACTATGTATGTGAATACAAATATATGTTACATAGTATACCAATACATAATATTTGTATACATGTATATATAGCATTATTACTAATCTGAAATAGTTAATAATCAGCATGCCGACTTATTAGGAGTTTACTATATTATTATAATCTATACACACATGTAAATATATATACACACACTCAAGAGTGTATTATATATAGATGACTATAGTCATCTATTATATATTAACTATGTAATATTATCAGCTGTAGGCCATGGCATATAATATATATTATATGAAATATATATATATTATATTAAATTACTATAATATATATATATATTGAATTGAATTTCATTGAAAGTTTATTTAAACACTTAATAAATCATAAATGATTTCTAAAAGTGTATATATAGAATACAAATAATAAAAGTTGGTAAAACAATAAATACCATTAATAATAATAAAATAAAATAGAATAAACCGTACGGATTAATGAATAAAATAATAATGACAATCAATATTAGTATTACAGGTTTCCACCTGAGATCAAATTTTGTATATATTTCATAAATGTTTTATGCGATTTTATGGATCTAATATAGGGTGGGAGTGAATTCCATAGTTTTAGACCAATAACTCAGTACCCGAGTATTCATTTTTGAGGGACTGAGAATATGGTTTGATAGAATATGATATGCATGGTTTCTAAGATATGCAAGGGAAGATCTTTGTACTAGTTAAGCAGAAATATATGAAGGGAAATTTGAAGAGTATATTGAGGAATGAACAATATATTGTTCATTCCTCAATATACTCTTCAAATTTCCCTTCAAATACTATCTATAGATAGTATACGATAAGCAGAGCGTTTGTTAAATGTGAACCATGGAGATAGATGTTGGTATGAGGAAGTAGAGGAGTGATCTCGAATACGTAGGTTATATGTTGTACGGATTGATGAACGAATAACTCGATTTAGGGGAGAGATAGATTACAATGGAAGACTGGTAAGGATTGAGGAACAGTAATCTATACGTGAGAATACAAGGGAATTAACTAGAGTTTTAGTAAGAGATACAGTAATTGATTTTCGTATTTGTCTAATTCTAAATAGATGATAATTTGCAGATTTAGTGATGGCAGTAATATGAGGAATGAAGAAAATATTAGAATTAAAAAGTACACCTAATATATATATATATATATATATATATATATATATATATATATATATATACATTCAACTCCCGATAAGTCGGACTCGCAAGGGATTGGGAAAAGTTTCCGACTTAACGACATGTCCGACTTATCCGAGATTAAGTATATCATGCAAATAAGACATGAAATTCGCAGCGCGAGTTAAATGGTTACCGAAATATGGAATTATGCAACAATCAGCAACACAAAATGTTGTATTCAATTATATTACTTACTAAAATTATAATATTCATTATTTAAAGTAAACATTTTATTATTTGGATAACAAATATACTTGTATACATATATATATATATATATATATATATATATATATATATATATATATATATATATATATATAGAAGCTCGGTAACTCAACATTCCGGTAACTCAACATTGCCGATAACTCAACATCCAACAAATATTTGGTTGGATTCGTATCTTTTACATGTTAACAAAAACCCTATTACTCAACAAGTATAACTCAACATACATATAACTCAACATCGTTTTTATAATCATAGCCTATACATTACATGTAAATATACATCCGATAACTCAACATTTATGAAAAATCAAAATATCACAAACATATGTTGTTGGATTCGTATCTTTTACATGTAATAAAAACTACATTGCTCAACAAATATAATTCAACATACATTATTCAACATGGTTTTATTTAATAATATATGGATATAAATATATAAACGTATAAATACAATTACAATTATTATATTATCATACGAGTACTATTTTGAATGCATTTATGTGAACAAAACATTAATTAAGTCATTAATTTATACATCCGATAACTCAACATACTCGCTAACTCAACATGAAAACTCCGCCCGGTAATGTTGAGTTATCGAGCTTTGACTGTATATATATATATACCATAACCTACTAGACACACGATATATACTTATTATATATAAAGGGCACTGCAGTGACACGTGTGTAAATAATGATATGTGTATTATTTATAATTGCTGCAGCTAATAATCATCTGTAGTAATATCTGTATTAGTATTTTTCAAATACAATGTTATTCATGATGTTTCTTAAGATTCTTAAGAACAAAATTGTTATTTACTATTGATTAAAAATATTTAATTTATTCATAAATAAATGTCCCTCTATTGGTAATATTATAATTAACTAATAAATAATTGTATAATATATTGTTATACATGTTAACACGCGTGTTAATACGTGTTTTTCTTGTACATTATATTAATTAACTACATATATCAATTTATCTCTGTCAATAATTACAGAATTCATAATATTCGTGTTAATCCTTAAGAAACTCACGTTAAATATGATTGCTACCATATTGTTGTTACAAAGTTTATAACACTTGGTAAATATGTTAGAACGATATGAAAATATAGTTTAAATTCGTATATGTTTATAGAAATGTATAAAATAGTATTTGATGAAAATCATAATATATACCTATATAAAATAATTAATATTATAAATATTAGTTAAATATAAATCTATAATACATATATGTGTTTCATGACTATAGTAATGTAATAAAACACATATTATAATATATATATATATATATATATATATATATATATATATAGATTTTTAAATACCCTATACACATACACACACATACATATATACGCTTTGTATTAAGAAAGATATACATTTCTGTAATAGGATATATACTATAGGGTGTGTACAATGAAGTGTGATAATTTCACTATTTACTCTGCGCTTCATAACGCCACGATCGCTAACGAGAGGGGGCGTTACCAGCACCCCTGGTGAGAGAACGGCGAGTCCAGCGAATGCGCAACATTTCATCACCGAGCGACACCTATCGGTTTCCGTTTTAATTAGAGATCGCCGCTTTTTTCACGCGTTCCCAGATTTTAATTGGTCGCCACTAATACGCGCCAGTTGCCGTTCAAATGTTAATTAAATTATCATCTTTTCGAAAACCGTTTATGAAGTAGTGTTCCACCTATCTCCCCACAACCGCCTCCTAAATCGATAATTACGTAATCGATACTTATACGTGCGCGTATGCGTATGTGTATACATACGTACGTCGTACGTCGTACGTATATATACATATATTAATTAGCACCCGGATAGCTCATCACACACGAACACACGCATACACACACGCATACACACATGCACACACACACGTACAATGTTACGTCGTACATGTAAAGTAGTATACCAGTAATTATCGGCTAGTGTACAGCGATACGATATCGTCGCTGGAAAATCGATAATTTGAATACGACGCCATGAAGAAAGCCAGATATCGTCGAGAGCGGGAGTGGGAGTGGGAGGAGTGGAGGGGAGGATGGTGAGGAGGAGGATGAGGAGAGAATATGCAAGTGGATAGCTTATTACAACGACAAGGGGAATTACGCGCCGCACGCATAATAATAATGTACACCACCAGCTCGATGCGAGGTCGGCCGGTTGTAAATATGAAAGTAGGCGTGGCCTGTCTAATCGATAGGACATCTCCGAAGGACTAAGAAAGCATTAGTATGCGGTAAGCGTCACGCTGCGGCCTGCCTGTGTTATTACGCGATGACGAGCACTTTGCGGATAGGGTAGAGTGGGAGGGGGAGTGATAGGGGGAGTGGGGATGTAATGGTGCTGCACCATGGTGGCGGTAGATGAGGAAGAGGATGGGAGGAGAAGGAGGAGACTGTTACAGTAGATAATCGCTAATGCAATAGAGATTCTTCATCATAACTAGGATATCTGGTTGCCAGTGATCGATAGACCATATGATTATATATTATTACGATATCATGACTGATCATATTCGTATAAAGTTATTTAACGTTATTTAGGGATATAACCCTATAGGGTGGTGGATATATATCTAGTTAATATGATGCTATTTCTATTTATAATATATCTCATATTACTCAGAGAATACATTATTATTATAATATAAACATTCCTAATATCGTGAATGTTTACTATTTTATAGAAATTCATACTTAATATCAATATTATTGAAATATATTATATAATAATACAATATATAGAACATGTATATGCATATATATATATATATATATATATATATATATATATGCGTATATTTATTAAATGTCTAAATATTTATTAAAATATCATATAAATATATCTTATAAATCCTATATATAAAATAATAATGATAATCTATATTACAAATTACTAAATCATATTTTATGATATTGAAAACATATATTTAAAATTGCGAACATGTTGTAATATATTACAGTAATATATTATGTATACATATTCCATATATCCTATATATAGGATATAGAAATGGATGAAATAGGTTAAGGTTTTAGTTGTAAACATTTTTGAAATATTAGTGGTATATGATTTAAATAATTATAAAATGCATTAACATGTTAATGTTAAATATTTCCGGATATTTTCTTCAAAAATGATATCTAGTTATGCGTTATTGATAACAACTATCTATAGATACTTGTAGTGTTAGTGTTTAACATTATAGTGAACTAGAATCAACATGTCAATATTATATTCCTATGTCTTTAAAATATTCACTCATTTTAATATTTTATGATATTCAATTTTATTATTCGATGATAAAATCAAAATATAGTATACTATCTAAAACCCAAAAGTCCCTAAATACCCCCAAAACCCAAATAAAACATAAAAACCGTCTAATAAATTCCATATTTTTGTTATTTTTGTAATTTCTTTATTTTTTACATTTTATAGGATAGATAATTTCAATTATAAAAACATGTAAACATCAAATATAAATATTTATACTCATAATATATATAGAGTATATATACCTGTATAAACTATTTGTATATAATAATATTGTAATTTTCTCCATAATATAATATTTATATATTTTTAATATTATTGATATATAAAAGGGGTATTAGATTACAAATGTTTCCGGAAAGTAGTTTTCTAGTAAGTTTCAGTAGGATAAACCATCTTAATTTCAAGAAACTTTCGGTAACTATCGAGTAATATATTAAATATGATATGTTCTATATTCATCCAATAGTTTTCAATAAAATCGTTATAATTATGTTATCGTATGTTACCCTGGAGCATGTCAACTTCATTAACGAATATTTTGACCTTGAACCTGTCATTCAAAAAATCATAACAGTCGGATACCATATTATATATTCAGCGATTTTATGACTAAATTAAACTATTTTATAATTGTTAAGGATTATTATTACTTTACATTCACGAATAAAGAGTATACTCTTATATATATAACACAATATAAAATATTTACATATCACTAGAATTACGATTATAAAATAGTCTCTAAAATATATAATTAATTATAAATAATTTTATAAAAAATTGTTAAATAAATTTTAATATAATTTTTAATTATTTTATATTTATAAATATACTATTCTTTATAAATAGATGGAACTATAGTGGAAATATGTGGTATGGAAATGTGTACTTTCTCGAATAGTTATCACAGTTCATAATTGAACATCTAAATCCAGCGTTAAAAAATGTGTGGCCATTTTCGTGACATTTTATGATACATATAGTTTATATCCCACAATTAAATCACCAATATTTGTCACTTTTAAATATTCGGAAAATCACGAGAGTGAGAGCGCATGGAATGCAACTTGCTCAAAAACAAAATATCAATACAAAAGGAAGATGAATTAATTTAGACGGAAGTTTAAATATCCTCATTAATTGAGGATGGCAATTTTCAGTGATCCATTTAAACATTTTTACATTATCGAGATTATATCCATATAAGGTGATATTTGGTCCACATCAATCACCATACATATATATATACACATATTGTCATTATACATACATATATACATGTATTCATTATACTTACATACATATATACATGTATTTCTCAATAGTATATGATTATAATTTACAAAATTATAATAAATATACACACGTATTCAGGCTATGCAGGCTATACACAGCTGCATGGTGTACTGTGTACATTACATGTATCATTAGTGGTATATAAACCTCACACGTGAATTAACATGGCGTCATAAATCATTTAAAAAAGCGGCTAATCTGGTCTCCGTAATTCGATATTATGTAATAACGTGTTTGCCGAGGCGGCGGCGTGATATTATTACTGTGACCATACGGTCCATTACCGTAGCGCTTGCACTGACCTTGACGCCGATAATTGGCGCCAGGGAACTAGTATTCCGATTACAAACCGAAAATAAGATTAACCTCTCTCTCTACTTCCGGTGGTATTGCGTAACAACGTATCACGTGACCCCTAGCGCTGTGACGTCATAGGCACCGAGAGAGAACGAGAGAGAGAAGATAATCACACGCTTTATTACATCCGGTTAAATGACCTGCTCGAGTGTAGCACGTGATAGCCTAGCACGTGATCACCAGTTCACATTATTGACCGCCGCCGCCGTGTGAATGGTATTGCTGATCACCGACTAATACGCTGATACCGAGACCTAATAGACATGTGTCGGTTCTCTCGGATGGTAGAGAGAGACAGTGTATATATGTGTACGATCAACGGTGTTCATTATCATTATGTCTATAGTTATGCAATAGTATTCGGGGCTTACTTTTGTGCTACGTAAATAATTATTAATAGTATTAACTTAGGGTTCAGTAAAACATCCATTTACAGATAAATAAATTAGTTTATTGTTTGGAATATAACCATTTATCATAATATAACCTGTTTATTAGGAAATGATATTCTTTTATTTATGAAAAATAACCACATTATAACGAATTATTGAAATGAAAAAAAAATTATTTAATAGATACTTGAACTTTAAAAATTATATATATTATGCGAATAAACTAAATGATACTAAACTAACTTCAATGATATATATATATATATATATATATATATACATATAATTTTGTATATATAATTGTGATAATATACACTTCTATTTTAATTATAAACACTTACTTGTGGATATTTTATTTTTGCATAATGAAAGTTTATTATATCGACAGTAATAAAGGTAATAGTTCAACTAAGTAGTATACAACTATATATAGTTTAAATGTTATAGATAAGGAAAAGTACACATTTTAGAAAAACTAACATTAAGATTATTATATTTTTGATATATTTTGTTATTTCTCTTAGTGAAATATTCTAATCTATTAATTGAAAGTTATTGTATTTTTTTATAAAAAGTAAAATAAATTTAATTAAAATTAAAAAAAAATAAAAATACATATATTTTTACATTAAATTCTCAAAAGGAGAACAACCCATAAGAGTAAGCAAATTACTCTTATAATTATAATATGTTATAGATAAGCTATAGATCAGTTTTTTAATGAGTTAGATACACATATAGTAGGATGAGGGTTAATATGAAGTGAAGTATTCCAAAAGTATGCATTTATATCATAACAATATAGATGACATATAAGTGTTCATACTTCCATAGTAGATATCGATTTCCTCAACCATCAGTTTGAAAAATAACCTTTACATATTTTTTTAACATATTACTATAGTATATGATTAGTAATTAATATTGATATTATGTTTGTAATTTATGTATACTTTACATAATACATAGATTATTTTAATAATACAAATAATCGAACAATACAATTTATTTAAAAAATAAAAAAATTCTAGAAATATAAATTCCTTCAAGGAAATTTATCAAAATCTAAGATATTGAAAACAAATATTAATTTTAATAATGAAATATTGAAATACAATATGTATTTAATAAGAAGTGGGATTATGTTTGTAATATAAATATTATTAGTATATAACATTATGAGTTATATGTATTGAATATATACTACATTATATAATTAAGTCTATCAATTTATATCTTATCAATGATACATTTCAATAGGCTGGCGGAAGTCCCCATGTTGATAACTTTTTGTAATTTATGGTATTTAAATAATGACATATTATCATTATGATTATAAATAAATAAGTAATACAATGAACATGGATGTATACATTACTTCTTAACGCGAGTTCAATATATACGTATACGTGTTCAGACCATGGTATAAACATGGTCTTAACAGTGCACTAAAATATGTCTTATAAAAATATTTAGAAGTGATCTCTATAATTGTGTATAATAATGTATTGGCTATCTTAAAAACCATGGATACATTGATATGTGATCGTCTTCTGATTAATATTATAACCTGTTGGGTAACATTTAAAATGTCATCTATTGAGTATACATTTATATAATTTGTATCTATATAACTCGTAAGTTTCTGGATGGGATGAAAGGATTCCACAAGCATACAATAATAATAAAACATTTAATTATGAATGAATAAGTTGTTATATTTTAATTAGAATATACAGTATATAACATAAAAACTTTGATTATGTAAATATGAATTTTGTATACATATATTGCATATTTAATCTATATATAGTAAATATTACTGATGTATAAATCAGTAATATTTACTTATGTGTTATAATAACTGAATATTATGAAGGTGTCATATTAATAAACTATAATATATAGATAACTCAAATTATATATATATATATATATATATATATATTACAATTATATTAGTAGTATTATATTATATTATATTTTATTATTCATATAATAAAATAGTAAATAAAGTATACTTTTATATACTTATATATAAGTAAATAAAATAACAATATTTAAAATAGTTAAATTCATATACTAATTATTGAAAACTGTAATATAATTAGATCATAATAAAGGTGTAAATATTATCTATAATGAATACGAAATACAAATATATATATATATATCGTATATCTATAACTACACTTACACTCTACTACGTACACATGTGTGCGACGCACATTGTGCGTGTATACGTATGTGCGGCGCTCACAGAGTGCGCGCGCACACATGTGCGGTCAACTGTGATAAATAAGCAATGGTCGCTTTACTCATATCTATTTACATAGCTATTTCATAAATACACAAATATATATGAAGGGTCAAGCTTTTACTATAATTATATGTGCAAACATATTAATGATAATAAATATGATAATATTAATAAATATAATAATAATAACAATGACGATTATAATAATGACGATTATGATGAAGATGGTGATGACGAGGAGGATGATAATGCGGATGATAATGATATTGATAATTATAATAATAATTATAATGAAAAGTATAATGATAATGATGATAATACAAATGATAATAATAATAATTATAATAATAATAGTATATTATAATATATATATATATATAATAGTTGTAATAGTAATATTATTAGTGATAATTATAGTTATAATAATAATAGTAATATATATATATATATATATACCTTACCTTACCTTACCAGGTCGAGCTTGCTCGGCAGTTAACAACATCTTTTCTTCCATCCACTTCTGTCCTCCATCGCTGCGGGCAGTTCATTTAATACGCATTCTGTATCTTTTACTAGTTGATCGATAAACGTTTTCCTAGGTCTACCCGGTTTCGTTTTTCCATGTTTCGGGGTCCATAGTAACAATTCTGATGCTAGCTCCGTACGGGCTCTCCAACAGTGTCCACTGAAGCGTAGACGTTGACTCTTTATGGATTTCGACAATTTAGGGGTGTCACCGTAGAGTTCTTTATTTGTCGGGTGTGATTCCCATGATTTATTTAGAGCAGCTCTCAGCATCCTCGTATAGTTTCCATCTAGACGTTTCTCCATGGCTTTAGTCATAGTCCAGGTAGTAGATCCGTACACCAATACTGATTCCACAGTGGCTCTGAAAAAATTTCTTTTTAATTTATCTTTCAAATTTGATTTCCAAATTTTATTCATCGCGTTTAGTGCTGACCAACTCTTTGCCAATCTTATATCTAGATCTTTCTCGGTTGATGATATATAGCTCCCTAGATACTTGAAATCATTTACTTTATTTATTTCATTTCCATTTAAGCTTTTTATTTTATTCGTATTGTCTGTATTGTCTATATTTAGAGTCATATATTCTGTCTTTGCAGTGTTAATGTTTAAACCTATTTCTTTTGATACTTCTTCTAATTTATTTAGAAGTGTATTTGCATCTTTTATGTTGTCAGTTACAACTGCCAGATCATCCGCATAGTCAATATCAGTAATCTTTATAGCTGGGTGGCGTCTACTCTTTTTGACTTCTAATGTAAAACCTAAATTTATATTCATGGATTTTCTTAGGACATAGTCCAGACATACAATAAAAAGGAAAGGGGCTAATGTGTCTCCTTGTAGAACTCCGGCCGTTATATCAAAATAGTCTGTATCTCCATCTGGGGACCTAACCTTGCATTTGGTATTTATATACGATATCATAATAGCTTTAACAATTTCTTCTGGAAGTCCATACGCAGTGAGTATTTCTCTCATCTTTCCTCTGTGTATGCTATCAAAAGCTTTCGAGAAATCTATAAATAATAGAGTTGCATGTAGTTGTTTAGATTTTGCTCCTTCAATTATTCTACGAATAGTTAAAATTTGTCCGGTAGTCGACCTATTTTGTCTGAAACCATTTTGGTTTTTACGTAATAAAGGATCTAATACTGGCCGTATTCTGTTTAGCAACATAAGATTATATATTTTTGCTGATATGCAGGTCAGTGTAATCCCACGGTAGTTTTTTGTGGAACTAAGATTTCCCTTTTTTGGAAAAGGTATTATGCATCCCATTCTCCATTTATCGATTTTGTCTTGGGCATATACACTATTGCAGAAATTTAGCAATAATTCCTGAAAAGACTCTATTTTCCATATTTCAACTGGTATTTCGTCGAGTCCACAAGATTTCCCATTTTTCATGTTTTTCAATGCTTTAATTAGTTCAGTCATCGAAAACAAGCCGGTTTGTATGTCTTGTAACTCTGTGAATATAGGTGTAATATCGTGATCAGAGATATCTGGTTGATTTCCAAGAAGTTCCTTAAAGTGGTCTTGCCATTTTTGTATTCTATCTTGGTTGTCTGTTGCTTTGATCTTTGCCTTGTTTGTACTTTTTCTTCCACTTATTTCGTTTATTGTTTTCCATGCTGTCGCTGATTTCTTGTTTGTTACGGTTGATGTGATTTCATCTATACGATTTTGTAAGTACTTTGATTGTTCACAGTCATATGCGTCGAAAAGTATCTTTTGTGTGAGTTTGTAATCATTTATGTTTTCTTGAGTCGGATTTCCATCTTTGATCGCAGCTGCTTGTTTTAATAACTTTCTTTTTTCATAAATATCTTCATTTTCCCATGGTTTATACTGGCTTTTCTTTGGTTTTTCCGGAATTAATTCTTTCGCTGTTTCACGACAAGCTGTTTCAAAATGGTTGTAAGCTATATTTGCCAAAAACTGTGTATCGTTTTTTGTTGAGTTTTTGAAATTTTCAGTGACTTTATTTGTGAAACTCTTTCTCAAATTTGTGTTAGAATTTAGTAATGACCAATCGTAATGTATAGATTTCTCTTTTTTCTTCTTTTGACTTGAACGGAGAGTTAATTGTATATTTGCTGTTACAATTCTATGATCAGAAGCAATGCTAACAAAAGAATTATACGCTCTACAATTTTTCACACTGTTTTTCCATTTCTTGTTTATCAGTATGTAATCAAGTTGTGCTTTAAAGTCATTGGGTGAGTTATGTGTCCACAATTGTCCCTTCCTCTTTTGGAATTTCGTGTTTAAGCAAATCTGTCTACTTTCTTTTAGGTAGTCATTCAACAATTCTCCATTTCTATTTGAGAGTTCATGATATGAAAAAAGGAAACCTTCCAGTCGACCTAGGTGTGCGTTAAAATCTCCAGTGGTGATATGTACGTTATGTTTCGCTATTTGCCTAGTGCTAGAAGCTAATTGTTCGTAGAAAGTTTCTATTTCACTTTGTTCACTAACATTTGTTGGACTATAACACACTGTGATAGTTGCTTTCGGGTTTCCGTTAAAATGTGCTACCAATATTCTGTTTGATATTTTTTCAATGCAATTTAATGAGTTATACGCGTTTTTATTTAGAAGTATTCCGATTCCACCTATGGTTGCATTTATGCTGTTTTTCCAGGCTGAACATGTAATCAATTTGAAATCACCAATATTGTGTTCTTTGGTTTCTACATAAAGGTGCATAAAACGATGTTCTTGAATACCTATAACATCTTGTTTTGTATCCATTGATGATAAGAGTAATTCTGACGTTTTTCCGATCTTATTTAGGGTCTGTACATTTAAAGTTGATATTTGCAGCTTTTTCTTTCCTTTTAAAAGACATGTTATTTTGTTTGTGTTTGATACAGTAACTAATTTTTCGACTGCAACCTGTATCGGTTTTGCAGGACGCGCTCCTTGTTCCGCGCGACGAGCGATGCGGGATGATGTGTATAGTTTTGAAATTGATGTCATTTGTTGCTTTCTGTGGCTGGTTTCATGTGCGGTCGCCACTCCATACACACGGTGACGTGACCCTGCATGGGTGGCAAAACTGGTGCTATATCTTGCCAAAGGATAACCAGTGATTTTTGTCCGGGACTGCTTATTGGTTATTCGCAGCTAACCTATATATCTAGAGGCCAGAGTTTCCCCTATCCGCAACCTGGGGACCCGTTGGATGGGAGTTTATCTTCTCCTACACCAAATACTCCTACACTCAATATAGTATATATATATATATATATATATATACTATATTGTATATTTGTATATGGTACACTATTAATAAATTATAATGGTAATAGTAAAAATCACTATTAATATTACTATTATATATATTCGTACATTTATACTTGCATATGTGTATATGATATACATATCAATATACATATATAGAGAGTTAATGTATATACTGCATATAATCTAATTTTCGTAATTTGATAGTCCATTGAATACATTTTCACACCTTTCCTTTTGTCATATCGTTATTATATCACTTGGATCACATGCAGTTATAGACACAGCTAAATAGAATTTATATTACTCTATGAATATATACCATATATATATAGGTCATAGGTTATAGGTCATACATTATGCTGATATTATTATTATCATCGTAATCCTTATAATCGTAATTATCATCATTATCAATAACAATATTATTATCAGTATCATTAATAATATCATAATAATTATCAAAATCACTATTATTTATCATCATCATCATCAGCTTCATAACAATCATCATCACCATCATCCCACCGATAGGACTAATAACTATGGAGATGTGTTAACATTCAACATGTATGTATAGATGAACATTCACATATATTAATACTAAGCATATATCTATAAATATGATGTAACGACAATGTACATTTTAATTTGTGATCGTTGAATCAACATTTTATTATTTAAGATAATTAATTATATTAAATGTAATTCTATAGGATTACATTTCCTACATTTAAAAATTATATTTACAAACATTAAAAGTAGCTATCTTTTTGACTTATTATAATAATGTTAATACCCGTTTAAATATCCTGGGTTAATATATGTGTAAATGTGTGAAAGCTTTCACATACTATAGTATATTCAGACTATAGTCTAAACGGGGGTTAGTAAATACTCATGAGTCACATATGTAGATATCTATTATTAAATAGTTATATAATAAACATATATTTATTTTGTATATCTTGGAATAGGTAGTTGATAGTTGATTTAACATTCAATAAAATCAAACAAGTATATAATATATATATATATATATATACATATATGTCTCATATAGTAAATTATAAAAAATATATATATATATTATGTATCGAAAAATCATGTATAATATTACTAGCCTATGATATATCTATATAAAATATATTACACCACAAATGATAACATACATTAGTAAGATAATTCAACAGTGAACACATATGCATCGTATACGCTGAAGCAGCAGAAGTATTATTACTACAACTTCTCACACAATGCGCCGCGCATTCACTCCTCCGATTCTCTATGATAATACCACCACCACAAGTGTGTGATAATTAATTCTATATTTACAATTCGTATTCTTATCACGTGTGTGTGTGTGTGTGTGTGTGTGTTTGAGTGCATGTGTGCGTGCGTATGTGTACGTTTGCGTTCATGCGCAATTACGGCGAGCGGTTACGTCATGATAAGTTACGTAACTCTGTTGGTTTTATCATTCGTCTATCACCTTGGGAGGCGGTTGTTACGCAATATTGATACGACACCCCACTTGGCCGTGCTGTGTGTAGCTGGTATTAATCTGCGCTGATTAAAGTCTCTCCCTCTCCATCTCTCTCGCTCTTGTAGTTATAGTAGTAATCTATTTCACACGTGCTTATGTAATACCATCGTATACGCATTCGAAATGCAATAGTAATAATATATTAACCTACTATTATGCATATGTATGAATTAATCTGTATGCGGATATATCTGAATATATTCATACACTATTTTATTTATTTCAATATATTAAATGATATATATATATATATATATATATATATATATATATATATATATACACGTTAATTGATTACTTACATTAACCGTATCATTTTATATCATGAATATGAATATCAATGTATTTAATTTACATGTATATATATATTATATAGAAATATATAGAAATGAATTGTTAGATATACAAATTGTTGAAAAAAATAAATATCACTTAAATTATTGTATAGGATCATCAAAGATTTTCCAAAGGAAAGATAGTGCACTTTTGTACATTTGTGTACCTAATAATTTGATATAGCCATCTAGTGTTAATAGTTTTATAATAATAATTTTCTATATTTATTGTAATTGTAAATAATAAATTATATACAATATACATGTATATTGTATTATAATATGTATTGACATGATTTTAAAATGATAATATAATTATATAACAATAGAATACACTGAATAGTTATATTTAATATAAACAAATAAAATAAATGATAAATATATTGTTATAAATTATAATATTAAAAAAAACTACATGTATTGTATTATAATTCGTATTATATTTTAATGATTTTAAATGTATGTATATAATTAGAAAACAAGATATTTAAATAAAAATATCACATATAACATTTCATATAATATATCGCCATCTAGTGTTAATAGTCAGATTATTTTAAATTTTAAGGTAATAGAGATAGATAGGGAGTGCAATATCTTTACTTCACAATATCTTTGGGATCATAATAATATATATATATATATATCGATCGATCGATTTTAAGCTAAATTATAAAGTTAAATAATGTATAACATTTAATATTTAGATTTCATTATAATCAAATATATTTATACATATATTTTATTATTTACAATACATATTTCACTGAATATATAATACAATATGCTATGTGGATATGGTTATTCGATACGATACTCGATATCGTTAAGATTATGTAATAATACAATGAATGGTTTGTTTACTAATTGTATTAACATATTAGTATTAATAGCCTGAGAAAAGGAACTAAAGCAAACGACTTCGACGACAATGCCTTGAGTATTTCGCAATAGTAAACGACTTATGATATAACTAATCGAAACCAGCATTCGAACAATACAATCGACCTTACTGAATAGCGGTATTAGTAACTTTATCACCATGTAGTATTAGTATTGTTATTATTGTTATTATATGTACGTTTTGTGTGAAGGTTCTCATGAGAGGTTATGACATTATGACGTCACGCAAGTATGTGATGATGTAGTAGTAGTAGTATTATTAGTAGTAGTAGTAGTAGTAGTAGTAGTATTAGTAGTAGTAGTAGTAGTAGTAGTAGTAGAAGTAGTAGTAGTAGTAGTAGTAGTAGTAGTAGTAGTAGTAGTAGAGGTATTAGTAGTAGTAGTAGTAGTAGTAGTAGTAGTAGTAGAAGTAGTAGTAGTAGTAGTAGTAGTAGTAGTAGTAGTAGTAGTAGTAGTAGTAGTAGTAGTAGTAGTAGTAGTAGTAATAGTAGTAGTAGTAGTAGTAGTAGTAGTAGTAGTAGTAGTAGTAGTAGTAGTAGTAGTAGTAGTAGTAGTAGTAGTAGTAGTAGTAGTAGTAGTAGTAGTAGTAGTAGTAGTAGTAGTAGTAGTAGTAGTAGTAGTAGAAGTAGTAGTAGTAGTAGTAGTAGTAGTAGTAGTAGTAGTAGTAGTAGTAGTAGTAGTAGTAGTAGTAGTAGTAGTAGTAGTAGTAGTAGTAGTAGTAGTAGTATACTGTAGAGTAAAATCTGTATATATTTAAAATATTTTCATAATATATATATTCATTTATAAGAATAATGTATATTATTATTATATAGGTATACATATAAAATAACATATGATATAAACTGGATATTCAAAATCAATCCTAATATGATATACATATTCAGAAATGTGTTTCTATTTATAGATATATTACGTAACATATAATGTTACACAATTATTATATCACGTGTTTGATATTAATGTAATAAGTAATAAGATATGAACAATCGACCATAATCGTGATACAATGTATCAACATATTTAGTGTAGTTTGAATTGATATTTTATATATATATATATATATATATATTATATAATAGTTCCTGTTTAATTTTATATAATATATATATATACAGTCAACTCTCGGTAAGTCGGACTATGGATAAGTTGGACACGTTTAATTGGTTTGGTTGGATTTGTATCTAGTTCCATGTTAAATTAATCGGATAAAATGGATAAGTTGGATTTGATAAGTCGGACTTTTCTATAAGTCGGGCACATATTATTGTAATTTTTATGATTTTTATACTGGATAAGTCGGACTTTTCATAAATTGTCAGAAATGTTTATTTTAAATAATTAATATTATAATTTTAGTAAGAAATATTATTGAATACACCATTTTATGTTGTTGATTATTGCATAATTCCACATTTCGGTAACCCTTTAACTCACGATGCGCATCTCATTTCTTATTTTCATGATCTTCTGAATCTCGGATAAGTCGGACATCTCGCTGAGTTGGACACTTTTCCCGGTCCCTTGCGAGTCCGAATTATCGGGAGTTGACTGTTAAAAATAGATATTTTACATTTCCTAATATATAACGTAGTATTGTATTTAATATTATATAAACGATAGCTTTATTTGTCGAGATGAAATATTGAAATATATAGGTAGAAATATCATGTATGACCTATATAAGACCTACATCAGAATACCAGATGATATCTATCATTAACCACAAATCTATTTTAAAACAATATAAGTCTCTTCGGTACCTATTTATAGATGCTTCATCTAAATATATATATATATATATATATATACTATAATACAAGTATAAGTTATCAATATATTAAATTTTATTTAATATATTGATATAGCATACCCCTAGTATCGTTCCCTCAACTATTGCTCATTATCTCCTCTAACACTTGGCCCTCCATTACGCCAGGTTACACTCTGGTGAAATGTTGAAACCGGAAGAAATGGAATCCGACATAGACGACGAACTAGACGACCTCGATGATTCGCCAGCCGAAGCCGACCCTCCCTCACCAATATCACTTCCTGTGAAAGCTGGTAGTGGAGCGGGCTGCGATCCTACGGCTTTACTACCGCATTCACCGATGGGGGCGGGGCTTCAACGAGGACCTCCACCTGCAGCACACGCCTCCCCCTTCCCTTTGACCTCGTTTCCTCCGTACCTCGTTAATCCGTTACTGTCGTTATTCCCCACCTCGGCTATTGCCAACCTACCACCCGCTGCCCATACTAGAATAACGAGCATCGAACGAATGAAGTCCATGTACAACCACTAGATACAATCTATAACCACGTATTGGCAAATAGGCGTGTCTAGTTGAAGAAGAAGATGATTAAGACCGGAGAAGAGTTAGATATTCAGTATTCACGTTATAGAGTGTAAATAAAATATAACAATAAGAGTGATTTACGGCAGTGGATTATTTCAATTTAGAATCTATCCATTTCATTCAATTTCATTAATTCATTAATTCGATGTTAAATAATACCCGAATACGTCATTTTTATTAATATTATATAATATATTATTATATATTGTAGGTATATTAAAGTCATTATTATAACTTATTAATATTATATCTGTAACACACACATATACACACACATATATATATAATAGTGTTTATGTGTATAAATAACAATTACACACTAATACAACTCATTACTATACGATTAATGTCAGATGTTCTTTATATTAATTCTATTGTATTTATGTATTTATTATATTACGAAATTCATTTAATATTAGACTAATTTACTATGTGCATTTATCAATGTTTGCATTTATCACCTATGACTATTTAGTATGTGGCGAGAGTGATGACGTCATAACCGTTACGTCACGATCATTGCGTCATGATCCATTATTAACTTTATCATCTGCAGTTGTTTTCGTTGCAATATAAACGTATAACTATAATATGTTATTTAATAAATATTCACACCTATTTCTATTTGAACTAATCGTTGATTTAAAGGTTATCAAACATATATTATATATATCTTAATAATATGTATAATGTATATATTATTTTAATGTTAATAAGTTTTTATAGTATTTCACATATAACGTTAATATATATGTATATAAAAGAATACATATATTAAAAAACAACAAAATGTATATATATAAGTAGAATTGTATTTAAAATATAAGGAAGTTTCATCTTAATCAACGCTAATATATTATAATTATAATTCTTCACAACTATTTATTATTCCATAAATAGAATTACGTAATAGATGATTACAACGGCAAACAATAGATGAAGTATGAATCATCTGCCAACGTATTCTATATTGTTCAGTGCACTTACACGAATCGTCACATAGTTTCTTGTGTATTATCTTCATCTCTAGATGTGAATATACATCTTCATCTTAATGTATTATTAATATGCAAAATATGAATACGAATACATAATAAGTATTACAAAAGGAATTATAATAGGTTAGGTAATAATTAGGAATATTATTTAGTATACGATTAATGTACATAAGAAAAAACGTATATATATATATACAATAAGGACACAATACTAATGTAATTCATGGATATTAGCACAATACTATATATAGTGTATATGTATGAAATTATTTGCATGTTATGTAATATATACTTATACCAAAGGGCTTATACTATATATACTATATATATTATAGTATACAAGTTGCAGTTACTTTGTATGTTTCAATAAGTTGATCTATATCAATAAAATATATATTATAGATTTATCATATATTGTTTTGTAATTAATTTATATTTTGTTCATGTATACATAATATTTAAAAATAATAAATACAAGATAATAATAAATTATATGATATTTTAATAATACAAAATATATAATGAAATAATTTTAATAAATAACTTTCAAATAATATTTTGTTAGAAAGATATATTTTTCAAATCAAATGTTGTTTATATATTTTTTAAACTGGCAGACATATTATTTCATCACTTAATTAATTCTATATATTAACTGATCTATTATTAATTATATTTATAATAATATTATCATAATGTATGCAATTAAATGTTGTATGTTATCTTTGGTTAAATAATTATTAGAAATATTAGGAAATCAGATATAATTATTTATAATTATTTCCTATTTTATCCCTTAAAAATTGTGGTTAAATCTATGTTTAATGTTGTTTTTAAACTAAGTTCAAGTAATTATAATTTAAATATTCAAATTACTCTTTATAGGATTTATAATTAATTATGAATTTGTATATAATTCAGATATTGTAATAAATAGTCCAGTAAATAATCTAAGAACTATTTCAATGTGATATATTCATATAGGTATATTCCTATGAAGCATATATAATCATATATAGCCTATAGGCTATATATAGGCTCTATATATAGACTATAGTCATAGAATATACTATGATATTTACTAACTTTAAAAAAAATGACGAAAATGGATGCAAATTTTAATTTCATCTACAATATATTATTACTATTCATATTATTATTATATAAACCTTTCTATTATTATTATTATATATATATATATATATATATATATATATATATATATCTAGATACACATGAGGAAATTACTTATAATGTAATTAAATGTAAGTAATTATAATTACTAATTGTATACAATGAACAACTATAGTTATATTAAATGTAATATTTAGTGTGTTAACTATAAAATATCTGACATATATATATATATATATATATATATATATATATTGACTCTGTACAGTATTATATATATTTGTATCATACAAATACAATACATGCAAATACACATAGATATATGTATATATTCACATACACATACAAATATACATACACACATACACATACATATATATATATATATATATATATATATATATATATATAGTTAGTTAGTTACATACATAGATACATGTGCTATGGATCTCTATGCTTTTAATGACACATAATTATAACTGGAAATGCTGCAGCTATATCAATTATCTTGCTTCATTAAACATTGTCACGCTCCGTTGAACATCGATGCGTAAAATGTACATAAAACTATATATGTTACGTGAATTTATAAATATATATATATATATATATAATGTAGTATATAAAATAGTAATAAATGTGTAATTTAATTGTATGATTAATATAGTAATGTGTATTAATGTATTTAATGTTATCATCATAAATATATGACATGATCACAATTAAAAAAAACATAAATTATTTATACACCATTGAAACTATGTTTGACATTATATATATATATATATATATATATATATATATATATATATATATATGTGTAGGATTAATACATATTCGGTTTAGATATATAGTTCAATATATTTACTCAGCTATTTTTATAGATATAGTATATATATATATATATATATATATATACTATAGTATGTGTATAGAGTATCTAACTAATTCAGCTTTAGTATTATAGTGGGAATAAGATAATATATATTATATTATATTATAATATATTATAGTAGTTGCAAGTTCACATCATTGATATAAGGACTACTCTATATATAAGACGTATCGATATTAGGGATATTGGTATTTATATAAATATTGGTATCATCGATGTACTGAATTTATGATCATATTGATATTGACATCGATGATAGTATTCGTAAACATGCACGATTTGAAGGTCATGGAAGGTTTGGGAAAGTTATGATAAATGCAATATATGCATAATGTATCCACTATTCTTTCATCTGACGTGTGTTCATGTCATTACTTTAGTATCTTATAAAATAGAAAACAACAAACAAATACATTTATATTGATATATACACAAACACACACCCACAAAAATAAATATATATATATATATATATACATATAAATATATATATATACATATATAATAAATATATTCAACCCTAAACATATACGTACACACACACACACGTATGGTATTGCATGCACATGCAAACAAGTCCACGTACACTCGACGTCACTGCAATGCTCGTCCAAACGCATGATTGACGTCAGTTACTACCACCACTACTACCACTACTACTACCACCACTACCAACACCAATGGTTATTGCTTTGCAACATGTAGAATCGTTAATAGCGCCATTACCACGGGGTTCACGCATGCGTCACCGGGAAACAATGCACACACACCAACCGGATTACGTAATAACTAGTCACGTGTTACGCAATACCGGCGCTACGCTTTAGTTGTGTATATAAATTAGTGAAGTAGATTAACTTTAATTTATTTTTAAATGTATATAATCTATAAAATGTGTGTATACATATAATAGCCTATGATTCTACATATTGTTAGTGTATACACATAGCATATATGCTGATTTTTAATGTAGGCTAATTTGTATATTATTAATAATGAGTATATATATATATATATATATATATATATACACGTATTATATCATTAACACATATGTGTAGTTTAGCTTAATAGTATTACGATTATTTATGTATAACATTTATAATTTTGTAAAACTTCAAATTATATATAATATTATAAATAATGTATATTGTTATTAAACGACTGTACATCATTATGAAATCATTATGTTGAATAGGGATAATAACTAATTATATATTATTATTGTTATTATTATTTATTTGGTGGAGTCCTTACATACAATCCATGAACGTATATGAAGTTTTCTCTTATAACCTATGGCTATAATACCCTTTCGTAGCCGTTATCGTGTTAAGGCATCCATGGTTTTAACGAGAGCCTATCATTTATATATATATATATATATATATATAATCTTATAAGATCACTTCTATATATTATTGAAAACCTATTTTAATGGTAAGGTCTATGATTGAACCCGTGTCCTACTGCGTGTGTGTCTGATGACTTAGCCAACTGAGCCACATAGGCATTTAAAAAATATATATAAAAGTTTTGTATAATACACAAGTATATTAAATGTCTAATAATGTCTAAATGTCTATATTGTAATATTCTAATGGCTATATTACATTTATATATATATATATATAAATTATATATATGTATCACCATCGATGGTATAACTGGTATATATGCCGATAATAATAATTAAGTAAACTTCTGAACAAATTAAGAGATGGATTCGGATTCGGATTCTAAATTGAAATTTCAAAAAATTTCAGTTTTGATTTAAATCAAAACCAACTTTCTCAATATATTCGTATTCAAAAAGTAAAATACATTACAAAATATAAAATACATTTCAAATGTTATAACATTAAGTATACTAGTTAATACTATAGTTATAACTATAGTTATTACTATATTAGTACTATAGTATATACTATAGTAGTTATATAGTTAACGAATATATATAATTGTTATTGATATTAATACATTTAACAAAATTATTCTAATTAATAACAAATTAATTAATAAATTAATTTGATGAATCATCACATAAATATAGATAGTAAATATTGATATTCGTAGTCGTTTAGAAATGTTTCGGTACATTGTCATTAAGACACGTTTAACTATAGTTAAACATGCGTACACAATACGGTATACCGCGTATGCATTATAATATATAACCAATTAGGTAAAATGCTTTCATCGATCGGCGTCGAACACGGTGACAATGACACCGACGTATTACTATAGTAATAATAGAAACACGCCTATCATTAATAACTTATAATCACAGCATTGTTTGTTTTCTCTACAGATCATTATTTTCTCATATTCGCCTGATCGGCTTCATAATACGATACGCAGGAGGAGGCGGGGGCGTTCTCGGTTACGCCTACTCGCGCGAGTTTCTCTGACACGCCTACTTCTGAGAGCGTCGTCTCTAATTCGCGCATCTGCTATGATAGCAGGTGTCAAACGCAACAACTACGAGACGCCTCGAGAGATTGACGTTTACAACGTTTAGCGATATCGCACACGCGCGAATACATGCGCGTTTAGACAGCTCGACGACTATCGATGATGATGATGATGATGGTGATGCTGATGATAATGGTGGCGGGTGGGTGAGAGCGCGTCTTTAATTCAATAAAATCATCGAACGTCTCGATCTTTAGGAGATGCTACGATATATCGCGATATATCTCGTGATCTGGCGAGATATAGATCGCTATGTGTGTGTATCGCTACGGGACGTCGTACATAATTAAATGATGGCGGCGCAATATCGCGCATGCATAAACTACATTATAGCGAGGGGGGACAAAGAAACGCGCTAAGAGATGGCGCAATAAGTGGTGATGATGCCAGTGGTGGTGGTAGTGGTGGTGGGCTGGAACCGGTGGTAGTGGCATCGCTACTCCTGTTCGCCTAAATAATTCAGCGACTCATTAATTAAACGGCCACTTGCGTGCGTGCGACGTGCGTGCGGAGTGGCTGACCGATAATTATCGCACCGAATCGCACACTATCGTTCCATCATACCTACGACCTCTAAATCAAGGCTCGTACGACTTTGAAAGTGTTGCCAATCGATGGGGCCGAGTGTTTAGTGTTTAATCAATGGCGATTGTGTTTATCGACATCGTGTTTAGCGAACAGAAGAGTGAGAGACCGACCGCTACTCGATATTACATAATTATTGTTATGTAAGTGTTGTGCGCGATGCATTATTCAATAGTAACGATTATTAATGTCTGATGATATTTGTTTTATTTTAGTGTATACACACGCTCTTATGTGTGTATATATGTATATATATATATATATATATATATATATATATGTTATGTTTAAGTATTTATACTCATTTACACGCATACGTATACGTTTTCGATATTAATTGATTGATTGAATGTTTATTTAGACACTTAAATAAATCATAAATGATTTCTCAAAAGTGTATATAATAGAATAAAAATAATAAAAGTAGGTAAACAATAAATACCAATAGTAATTATAAAATAAAATAGAATAAGCCGTACAGAAATTAATAAATAAAATAATAATGACAAACAATATTAGTAATTCAGGTTCCCACCTGAGATAAATTGTTGTATATATTTCATGAATGCTGTATGCGATTTTATGGATCTAATATAGGGCGGGATATAGCTATTTTATATTGGTCCATAGCTTAGGACCAATATAACTCAGTGCCCGAGTATTCATTTTTGAGGGACGTAGAATA
>OZ025240.1:73535342-73855342 GCA_964019155.1 Osedax fenrisi | reverse complement strand
GTAGTAGTAGTAGTAGTAGTAGTAGTAGTAGTAGTAGTAGTAGTAGTAGTAGTAGTAGTAGTAGTAGTAGTAGTAGTAGTAGTAGTAGTAGTAGTAGTAGTAGTAGTAGTAGTAGTAGTAGTAGTAGTAGTAGTAGTAGTAGTAGTAGTAGTAGTAGTAGTAGTAGTAGTAGTAGTAGTAGTAGTAGTAGTAGTAGTAGTAGTAGTAGTAGTAGTAGTAGTAGTAGTAGTAGTAGTAGTAGTAGTAGTAGTAGTAGTAGTAGTAGTAGTAGTAGTAGTAGTAGTAGTAGTAGTAGTAGTAGTAGTAGTAGTAGTAGTAGTAGTAGTAGTAGTAGTAGTAGTAGTAGTAGTAGTAGTAGTAGTAGTAGTAGTAGTAGTAGTAGTAGTAGTAGTAGTAGTAGTAGTAGTAGTAGTAGTAGTAGTAGTAGTAGTAGTAGTAGTAGTAGTAGTAGTAGTAGTAGTAGTAGTAGTAGTAGTAGTAGTAGTAGTAGTAGTAGTAGTAGTAGTAGTAGTAGTAGTAGTAGTAGTAGTAGTAGTAGTAGTAGTAGTAGTAGTAGTAGTAGTAGTAGTAGTAGTAGTAGTAGTAGTAGTAGTAGTAGTAGTAGTAGTAGTAGTAGTAGTAGTAGTAGTAGTAGTAGTAGTAGTAGTAGTAGTAGTAGTAGTAGTAGTAGTAGTAGTAGTAGTAGTAGTAGTAGTAGTAGTAGTAGTAGTAGTAGTAGTAGTAGTAGTAGTAGTAGTAGTAGTAGTAGTAGTAGTAGTAGTAGTAGTAGTAGTAGTAGTAGTAGTAGTAGTAGTAGTAGTAGTAGTAGTAGTAGTAGTAGTAGAAGTAGTAGTAATAGTAGTAGTAGATTATATACATATAACTATAATACTATACATCTAAAATCGATACAGATGTTAATGTTAGAGGTGACCACGATGGGTGGCGGAAGACAATTATCTGTTATTGCATAATATCCGATCATAGGTGGCGCTTTGATCTCTGTGGGACCACGTGAAAGGGCCGGAGAGACTCTTCTATATAACCTAGCGAGAGGTGTAGCAGAAATAGAACGAAAGGGTGGGCGGGGCGACTAGATTTCACTCGCTAGGTTCGCTGGACACTCGACGTTCACTAGAGGGGGCATTACTGGAGTATACTGGCCGCTTGAAAACCGATACTCTGACCTCGTCCTCTCGTATTGTCCGAAGACCCCCGTGTGTTTGTGTGCTTTCTTTCCTGACCACTAATCTAATAATTAAAACATTAATGGTTACGCTTCTCCCCTTTATTTGTGTCGGCGGTGTAGTTTACAACGTTATTCACGTGTGTGCGTGTCCATGTGTGTTCACGTGAGTGCGCATGACATACACATATGTGTTAGGTATACACTATTGTGTAGGTGGGCGAATCGCTGCTATATAATTATATTGAGTTTACATTATAATTTATTTAATATTATATTAAATACATATATTTTATAATTTGTAGAATAATAAACTACATATATATATAATAATAATACTATAATACTATATATATATAGAGTTAATCCCCGATATATCGAACTCCGGTGTAAGGAAGTTACCGTTATCATAACATATTTTAACTTAATATTTTATATTTGTTGGAATTTGTCTTTAAAATTATATGATAATCAAAGAAATTATCGATACAACAAAAGAATATGTGATCACATTTGGTTAAATTACTCAATATAAATTAAAATATAAATGAGTGTATAATACAAATTAATATATATATATAAAATATATATATATATATATATATATATATATGTATATACCTATAAATAGGATTTTTATGTTTATATATAATTTAAAAATTAAATATTATAATTAAGAATTATTAATCTGAAAGGGTACATAATCACGTTTAATGTATTACATTTTTTTTAAATGTGTGATAAATATATTAATAAATTATTAATATTTCATATATATATATATAAACTTTGAATATCAAGTTAATACTATATATTAAAAGAAAATGTATTAACAAATTCGACGTATTATTCATGTGATCTATAATATAATTATGTACTATATATATATATATATATATATATATATATATATATATACATTTGTGAATATAATTTTCGTATACGATATAACAAATATATAACCAATAATTAATTAATTAATATATTATTATCCATAGCACAGTAGTATAATACTAGGTATAACTCATGTTTAATAATATTTTTATTTTTTTATATGCGTATAAATGCGGATACTACTCTCTAAATTGGGAGGTATTTTCTCATGAAAGAATAGGAGAATCTATAGAATATAAAGTGGCGTGGTCTAAAGCGGACCTAGGCGCAACACCGTGGGAACATGTTACGCAATGCACTTATCTGACCACCGCACGGCGTACACCGAACTTTGTTATCTGCACAATCAATCGGCGCCCAATTAGTGGAAGAAGATGATGATAGAAGGATGAGTGGGGTGGCAGTCAGGGAGGTAGGCATGGGGCATCGAGTCAGGGAGGTTGTTTAATCTGACCGTTGGTCAATAAAGCGGACACTTCTAAACGGCGTGAGAGGTCTATCTATTATATGTGATATTAATTACGTAACACCCATATATGGGCATATCAGCCTATAATGGCGCGCCATTCTACAATTACGAAATAATTGATTTTGTTTATTTAATGTCATTAATATTATATTAATAGTGTAACACCATTATTATAGTTAATCTATATGGCTAATATTTGTATGAATTAATATTGCAAAAAATCAATATTATATTTTTTAGTATTTTGACAAATTATTTAAAATATTAAAACATTATTTTATTTGTTTATTAATTGTTAATTATAGTTAAGTAATACCTAATAGGTATATATATATATATATATATATATATATATACACAATATATTTAAATTGCTAGCATATATATCAATATAAATAAACAAAATGATATTTCCTACCATATCCTTACCTATAGTATTTATATTCTCTCACAATTTATGGTATACTATATTATTAAATTTATATATATATATATATATATACATTTGAACTATGGAACAGTAAATAGTTATTAACTACAAATATAAATTTAATAATGTATACCATACATAGTGAGAGAATATACATACTATTAACTTATTGATATATTACAATAATGTTATGTCAACTATTAATTAAATATGCGTTGTATTAAATAATAATACTATTTTATTAATAAATTAATTTAATATTTAATATTAATATTTTTATCTCCCTTTAAAAAATATATTTTTAAATAATAAAACATTTCAAATTATGTTTATAATAAATTGTTCATGTATCCTGTAATGTTGTTATTAAAACCTATATGTTTTCTATTGAGTTATATACATTAATTAGTTGTATAGGAATATTAATAGTGTACTCGTAATCTAATGCGAATATAATGAAACCAATATTATATTACGTAATTAAATAACAGGATTACGTGGGTATTGTTTTCTCGTAATACGACTTCTCGTTAAGCTTGTTTATTGATTGAATTGTTTATTGAGGCAGAACACCTTATAAGGCAGGTCGTTATGTAATCAGATTATAGAATTAAGTAATGTTCGCTTTTAACAACGGATATTGTATCATATGTACACATATATTTATAAGTATATATATATATATATATATATATATATATGTGTTTATGTGTTTGTATATGATTATATATTATAGTAATACGATCTCACTAGAAAGAAGCATTGTTAAGCTTTAGAATTAATTATAAAAGGCTAAATAGATATTACATTCAGAATTATAAACATAAATATATGTACTACTATATCGGTAGATAATCTATGTGGGTATAAAGTACGTGGATGAGTAAATTGCGTGCGTCGAGGGAATATACTCTACATATCTAGAGATGGAGAGAGAGAAAGGGGGCGTGTTTACGTGGATCGCACGTGGTATGCGATGGAGGTCCACCGCTGGATTCTGCTGCTGCTGCTTAGAGACGCGGACTTCATTAGGCAACGCCTTAGGACTTGTAACCAATGTAAACAAATCTCCGGAAGTCGTGTAAACAGTCCGATTGTTTTCGTTTCGCGAACGCAATACCGATTCTGTATTATCGATATATACATTACTTAGTGGCCTTCAGTAATGGACGGTAATGGTACACTAGTACACGCATATGTGTAATATAATACATATTCCATGCATGCATTGTATATGAGATATTATAAGATGTTATGATACTATTGAATTGTATTATATATTATTATTGTTATTATATATATATATATAAATTTGTGAATATTTGCTATTTAGTAATTATTCGTATATTTGAAATAAAATATACACAATGCAAATATCTATTTATACATACATTTATATACAATACCGTATTATATTAATATAAATAGAATATATATATATATATATATATATATATATATATATTTACATAGAATACAATTTGAAATAAAATATACACAATGCAAATATCTATTTATACATACATTTATATACAATACCGTATTATATTAATATAAATAGAATATATATATATATATATATATATATATATATATATATTTACATAGAATACAATGGTATATATATATATATATATATATATATATATATATATATATATTCTATTTATATTAATATAATACGGTATTGTATATAAATGTATGTATAAATAGATATTTGCATTGTGTATATTTTATTTCAAATATACGAATAATTACTAAATAGCAAATATTCACAAATTCATCTACATATGAGATAAACAGATTTTTGGGAGTATACTCCAACATTATATATATATATATAATATTATATTATATTGTATTATCTCACATTTTTAATATATTTATGAACTTTATGAAATAAAAAATAAATGGTAAATTAAAATATATATGGATCATATAATAAAATAATATTAAATTTATAAACTCTATTCAAAATACAATAATATAAATACTTATAAACCAGATTAAAAATGGTATATTGTTGGGTTGTATGAATATTATTATTTTCTAGTATCCTAGATAAATTATGTGTTTGAAAAAAATTGTATGTATACATATATATATCGGTAGTTAAACTAAATGTCAATAATATATATATATATACAACATAAATATTCGAACGATTTATAAATAATTGTTGTTATAGAATTATTTGGTTCATTCATAATTAAGTGTTTTAATCATACTTCTTCACATTTTACATATTACGATACAATGAACATTGATATATATATATATATATATATATATATATATATATATATATATATATATATATATATATATATATATATCTATGTTCATATACATGTTCTCATTAATATTCTATAGAATCTATATATATATATACTATTCATTGATGAAAAACGTATATAACTTATCTATTATAGTAGATGCCTATATATATGCATGACTTCCTTGCTGAGTTTACAATCCTATAGGATGTATAACTCTATAGAGTGTAGTATATATATATATATATATTATGTTAACTAACTCTATATTTTATATGAGGTTTTATAATAGTTGCAAAAATATATGTATTAATGTCTTAATTATCATAACATTCATCATAAAGTTTTTAATCAAATATTATAAAAAATATCTACTAACATCGGAACTTCGTTGTATCCAATATCGTATTATTTATATATTAAATACACACGCGCATACACAAACATACACATACATTCATATATATATATATATATATATATGATACGACTTAAAAATTACGTTTTAATTTTAATACAAAATCAAGAGAATTTAATTGGTTTTTAAGAATAAGTGTAAATATAAAATTATTTGCACTATCCATAAAATATTATTTGGACAAACCAAACTATATATAGTATATTATAAGTATACTTATAAATATATGAGGAAACGTATATATTAAGAAACCAACAGGAACCATCGATGGAAATATACTAATTTATGCTAATATATTTAAAGTATACTTTAACATATATAATATTCTGTATACAGTATATATACAGAACATTCATCTGATAATAATTTAGAAAAGATCGTTAAGTTGAACACGTTATTCTTTATGGAATTTATTTCCCGTATTAGCAGGATGATTTCGACTCACCAGATATAAAAAAAAATATGGGTGCATTTTTTAAAACATTCATTTTTACAGATTTATTCTCAATATTTTTAAGATTTATATAATTAATAAAATTTACAATTTATAAATTATATATATATATATATATATATATATATATATAAATAAAACCAAGCTTTAAAATTAGGTTTAAAAATAAACTCAAGAAAAACTGAAATAATGGCTTTTTCTCAAAGTGAACCAATATATATCCACTCATTACTAAATGAAGATATTAAAGTAGTAAATAACTTTAAATACTTGGGTGCATGGATGAGTAGCTCATCAAAAGACTTTGAGATCCGAAAGGCACTAGCTTGGCAGGCATGTCACAAGTTGAAAAAACTCTGGAATTCCAAATTAAAAAGAAAACTAAAGATTAGGACTTTTCAAGCCACTATTGAAAGTATCCTACTATATGGCAGTGAGACTTGGACGATCGACAAATCACTTGAACGGAGAATAAATGGATGCTATACAAGGTTATTAAGAATGATTCTGAATGTATCATGGAGAGACCATATAACAAATGTTGAACTCTATAAAGAACTACCAAAAATTACCGATGTTATAACTACTCGTCGTCTGCGAATAGCAGGTCACTGCATCCGTCACGACGATGAAGTAGCTCATGATCTGATTTTATGGCAACCTACGTCTGGAAAAAGCAACAGAGGAAGAAAAGCTGTGACGTACATTGATAATTTAAAAAAGGATACTGGACTAGATGATGTGAATGAAATACGTAATGTTATGATGATTCGTGATGATTGGAAGATAATTGTAAAGAAGGGTCGAACGGGAGTTCGACATAAGTAAGTATATATAATTACACAGCATGATGTTATAAATTGTTTATATATTTTATATATAATGCATAATATTATAAACATTAATTTATTATGTATTTATATATTTTAAATATATATTATTATATATATTATTTCCTTGATCGTTTGGATAAGGTACGTGATTTTAGAATCGCGTACCTTATTTATTTAATGAAGGTACGCGATTTAAAAATCGCGTACCTTACACGCGAACGGACGTTTGTTCACATGATCCGAATATCATATTGATAAAATAACAATTTTGTATTATCACAATTATATATATATATATATAATTTAAAAATTAATAAATAATACATATATATATTCTAATATAAAAATAATGTTAACAATAATTAGAAGTAAAACAATAATAATAAGATTACTTTAATCGTATCGCGAATCAATTCGATTATTAGTACGACTAACTAACCGGTGGCGGCACTAGTAGTACTCGTGGTGGTGGTGGTGGTTATAGGCTCGCGTGACGTCAAGTATACATGAGTAGCGTTTATTACGAGATCCGCTTATAGTGGGCGCCGCCGCAGCCAGGGCGAGACCTCCCGTTATTACGACATCTGCTTATAACGGACTCTCTGTGAACACGCTCGTGTTTACATGTACGTATGTGCGTGCAACCATATGTCGTAACCGCATTACGCAATACAAATATTATGTAACTAAACCTCCATCGTATTATAGTTATGCTCATTGATACCAGTGAACGCTATTTGTTGCATCTAACATTATCCGCGACATTTATATTTATATATATATATTTATATATATATATATATATATATATATATTTATATATATATATATATATATATATATATATACATATTTATATATATATATATATATATATACACGTTCTGATACGTTAAATTGGATTGATAATATTTAAAAACTAGTATATATGCTATAACTGCCCTAGATGGCTTAGTAGGATAATTAGTCCAATACACATATAGTAGTTCACGGTTCAAACACCGTCCTGCGGAATCTCTCTGTTCAATTATAATAAGTCTTAAAATAAGATTTAGAAGTGATCTTATATAATTGTGTATACAAAAATGATGTTCTCTTATTAAAACCCGGATGACTTAACACGATATCTGCTTCGAAATATCATAACACTCATCAACATTGTTATAAGTAAAAACATCATATAATTCCTGGAGATATCCTATAGTCCTATAGTCTTATATGACTCAACGAAAATAAAATAACAATATATATATATATATATATATTAGTTTTTAAATATTATCAATCCAATTCAACGTATCAGAAAGTGTATCGTAATTAAGTAAATTACAATATTACATAATAGTGTACGCTATTGGTCGGATAATGATTCAACGATATAGAGATGGAGAGAGATTATATCTAGTGATGCTGATCGATACCCATGCCATGTGCCTAGGTATACTCGCACCGGCTGAAACCGGATTAGAGTGGATTAGAGGTTGCAGCCTAGTGACCCCTGCAGATATATAAGTATATCACCGTATGTTACTAATGGGGTCCGGCTAGCTAGGTATTTATAACTGATATAGCGGGCGATACTAGTCGATGAATTATATATCCTTATTATCGATTATATTCTATAATCTCGATCTTGTTTCTGAGACGATTTAAGAAAATCTTATTCGTATACGATGCATTGATTTTATCACAGTCTATATAATTAATGGCATATACAATAGTATTGTAATACTATACTTCGTGAAGAAATATTTACTTTAGGTTACCTAGATACTATTTATACTCCGTATACGCCTTTATACGGCATATAGCCGCGGTATATAGGCTATATATGACCATAAATGGTCACGACCATAAAGAATATATAATACACAATGTGTTCTTTTAAACAATGTATTGTTAAATATGTTATAAATAAGCAAGAAACATAATCAGCTTATAACTATATACAATATTATACTATAGTAACCTGATTAAGTTATATATTAAATTATTATTAGTTAGAGGAAAGGTAAACTTTTTTTTATTAAAATTCTCCTGATTTTTTAAGGTCAAGCGTATCCCCTTAAATAAATAACTAAATACAACCTCCACATATACGTATAAACTATATAAGATTAACTAGATTAAGGCAGTGGTTCCCAGAATTTTGTATTCGGAAAACATTTTTTAAAATATAATATGATATCTAAGTATAATTTTTTTTAAATTAAATATTTAAAAAAATAAGTAAACTTTTTAAAATAAATGTATAAAATATGTAATATATTATTTTTAAATAATGTGTATTTGCATTCTTGATACTAATTTATCAATATGTGTCTGTATACCTCAGGTCTGGTTCGACTATTAATTGATTTTTTTTTCAAATTAAATAAATCTAAATAGGCCCTTTCACATAGATATGTGCTTGCAAAAGGTAAAATATATTTAATTAATAAATTGAATAAATGTGGATATTTCCACCGAAATCCAAAAATGATATCCTACAAAATCCTAGTTTTTTGTTTAAAATTCGTGCTACATCATAATGAGTTCAATTTGTTCCAGGTTATATTCATCGATATTTTTAATAGCAGCATAAAAGGGATGAAGTTCTATATTATAGGTTATTGTTAATTTCTGAAATATACATTTTTAATTCATCTGCAAGATTAATTAAATGCGTTGTTATATTTTATAGTGTTTATTCGGAATTTGATTAGAATAATCAACATTTTTAGTTTACGTACGGAACATTGCGAAGTTCTTGTTTAAAGTTATCCAATTTTCCAATAAATCAATGAATCTGAGATATAATTTATTTTTTCCTAGATAAACAATTTAAATATTATATCAGATTATATATAAATAAATATTACCTTGTAAATAAGTGTTCAATATATTAAGTAAATCAAACATGTCAAAAAGATATGATAATCCCAATATGAACTTTTGTTCTTCCCATTTCATTGCTAGTTCAGTCATATTTTGTTCTCGAAGACAAATAATAATTTCATCTTTAAGAGAATAAACTATCTTTACAAATTTACATTTTGATAACCATCGGATCTGAGTATATACTATAATATAATTATATATACTATAATATAATTATATAATATAACAAGTTTTCAAAATCTGAGTCTATTTCTTCACACATTTTGTTGAATAGCCGGTTTTTCAAAGAACTCGACTTAATGAAATTCACGGTTTTTATTACTGTTTTCAAAATTGTTGATACATATTCTGGAATAACTCATGAAACTAAGGCTTATCTATGAATTAAACAGTGTATGCTGATTACTTCTGGTGATTTATCTTTGATTAAGTTTAATTAATCCTGATGTTATGCCTAACATACTTGGTGCTCCGTCAGTACTCACCGAAATTAATTTAATCCATTCTAAATCGTTATCAGTATAAAATAAATATAATATATAAAATAAATCCATTCTTTAGTTGTCGTTATAATTGGTTAACTGACAATTAGCTCTTCTTTTATTGATTTGTTTACTCTATAACGTAAGAATACCATCAATTGTGGCATGTGAGTTATATCGGTGGATTAATCCAATTGTATACTAAATATTGAACTATTTTTGAATTCACAAATAATCTAAAATTAATAAAAAATACAAGAAATGTACTTAAAAATATAAATTTAACCATTTTGATATCAGTAATTTATAAATGAATATATATTTATAAAAAATGATGACGCTCCATTTAAAAAATAATTATTAAAAAAATAAACTGTTATTTTTTTAATGTTATACAATATATAAAATCACGCGACCCCCAAAAAAACGTCAGGCGACCCACAGTTTGGTAAGCACTGGACTAAGGCGTTATACGCATGAAATATGGCACGGATTTAACCCCAATTTATAGTTATATACAAATATTTAAATACATATTTATTACATAGGTTGTAATGATAATTAAATAAAGTGGTTAATGTACCTAAATAGAATTAGGGTAATTATCATTTCCATAATAAAAACAATATAATGATATAGTAAGTTATCAAATTAATGAGGCAGACGAACTTTCTCGATATTTAAAATCCGTTTAGAATGTTAATTTTATGTATATAATAGGATAGGATAGGATAGGATGGTTTATTTATACACCAAATATGGTAAAGAAAGATTACCCTCACTGTTGTTGTGAACGAACAAACAAAACGAAACAATAACATTAAATAAGGTAGCAATATAATATATAAAAATAGAGATGGAACCAGATCAACATCAAGGAGAGGGTTACTTTAAGTTTAAATTTAAATAGTCTTTGAGACTATTACCAACACGCGAGGCGACTTCAATCATCGTAGGCGGTAAGGCAACATATTCCATGTATTAGGAGCCATGCTTGTAAATGAGAGAGAACGCATCACGTTACGAGTAACAGGTATGTCCAGTAGTGTGGCATCAGACGAGCGCAGATGTGGGAGGATGTTGCGACGAGTGAGCAATCCACGTAAGTATGCAGGTCTGCCTAGGAATAGTGTTTTATGTGTTAAGCAGAGAAGCCTAAATTACACCGTTTTATAAACGATAGCCATTTCATATTGCATTGGTGGGTGTCAGTTAAAGTATGATCGCGTCGCTTAAGTCTATGAATTAATCTTACGGATAAGCGAATAATTAGGTCAACTTTAATTACTTCAGAGTTCTTAATTCAAGAATAGAGAACAGCAATAGTCTATTCGAGATAATACTAGGGCGTTGAGAAGGCGCTTAGTGATGTTGGGCGAACAATAGTTTTTAATGAAATATATAATCATTATTCTTTATAAAATTTATTTATAAATGTGTTATAAACTTAAATATTTTACATAATTATATATATATGTATATATAAAGTAGAAGCTCGGTAACTCAACATGCCGATAACTCAACATTGCCGATAACTCAACATTGCCGATAACTCAATATCCAAAAAATATTTTGTTGGATTCGTATATTTTACATGTTAACAAAACCCTATTACTCAACAAATATAACTCAACATACATATAACTCAACATCGTTTTTATAATCCTAGCCTATACATTACATGTAAATATACATCCGATAACTCAACATTTATGAAAATTCAAAATATCACAAACATATGTTGTTGGATTCGTATCTTTTACATTGCTCAACAAATATAATTCAACATACATTATTCAACATGGTTTTATTTAATAATATATGGATATAAATATATAAACGTAAACATACAATTACAATTATTATATTATTATACGAGTACTATTTTGAATGCATTTATGTGAACAAAACATTAATTAAGTCATTAATTTATACATCCGATAACTCAACATACTCTCTAACTCAACATGAAAACTCCGTCCCGTCAATGTTGAGTTATCGAGCTTTGACTGTATATATATATATATATATATATATATATATATATATATATATATATATGGGGATACCCTAATTCTATTATATTTTCAATTGAATTATTTAATTGGCGTTTATTAATATTTTTGATATTTATGTTCATTTTATTTTAGTAAATATATATATATATATATATATATATATACTTATGGATTTATTATGTATATTATTATGAATTTTGCATATATTACATATATGTAAAATTCATAATAAATCCATAATTTAAATTTTGTATTTTCCTAATATTCCTATATATATAACCATTGCGATAATGTTTAAAAATAATAAAGTTCCATATTACCTTTAAAGTGTTAATAATATTCGTTATTATAATATTATAAAGAATGTATTAATTCATTTATACTATATAATTATGATGTAATTACATCATAATTATATAGTATAAATGAATTAAGACATTATTTAGTTAACTAATGATATTTTAATATCGATGTTATAGTTTTCATTTAAATTTTAATATTTATCGTCTGCTTATTTTATTTAAAAAATATTAATTACAAAATAATATAACAAAGATTATAAGAATATGTAGGTACAATACATGCATAGACATTATAATTATATATATATTAATTATACAATATATAGTAATATATATATATATATATATATATATATATGATATATCATCAGCTAAAAAAGTGGTGCACTAAATTTGTATCTCTATATCTTTATACCTATAGGTATACGAGTACAGTATACATATAAGGGTAATATTAATAACAATATAACTGATTTTTATAAACTGTTCCATAGAACTATAGAACTATATATATATATAGTTATAATATATATATATTTAATATATATATATATATATATATATATATATATATATATATATATATATATATATATATATATATATAGCTATATCTAGGGTCGAGAGAAGTACATTTTATAAGGGGGTCAACTAATTTATAATACATTATTAGTTTATAATATATATTAATATATATGTATGTGAGTGTAACTAATTCAAAATTAATAGATATTATATAAATAAATAATTCTATAGATACATGTTACTTTATTATGCACATATACCTAGGTATTAGGTATGTATACATATTATATCTATATATTATAATATTAATAAATTGTAGATTTAATGAAAAGAAAACATATTATCTCTCCATTATTTTTACTTTACACATGACTATATAACTTCATCAATGTTTAATTCATATACAGTGTGACAATATCACTGTCAATGTGAATAATACATCTTATTAAACTATTCAGCCACTTTTTTCTTATTGAATTTCTTTAAAATGAAATTTACAATGAAAATATTACTAAAACTTCTTTTACTGTCAACTGAATTTACTCATATGGTCATACAATGATTAATTTCATAAATATTTTCAAAATGGAATATATTTTCTTTATATTTTCCTATGTATATATATATATTGCCCCTTTCGAGTTTATTCATAATTAATCTGTATTAATCAGATAGATGAGAGGTAATATCATTTATATGTATTATTCATCTAAAGAAAAATATAGTTATTTGTAATATTTGAGTGTATGCACTAAACATATATATTTTATAGCGACTTTTCTTATTGTCTAGAGTGTTGGGATTAATATCTTTAACTTACAAAGTTTAGTAATTCAAAGTATTTCTAAATTTTATATAATTATAATATAATTTATCGATTTTATTAAATTTATTTAGTATGGACCTAATAAACTTCAGTTTGAACTGCGATCGCTAATATTTTGAACAACTATATTTACTTGTATATATATACATATATATAGGTATACCTGATATATTACTTGCTCCATCATATGAATGACATCGTAAATTTTATATCAGCAAACACAATCTTATCAATGCATATTTTAGACAATTTTCTATAGTTTCTGCCCTTGTATTAGTTAGGAATAATAAAGTTTTATGTTTGTTATTATGACAATAAAAATATTTTGTAATACATCATACATCTGGTTGGAAGGGTTTTTCAAATATTGTTATATCTTCTCTTTTAGAATTTTAAATTATTGCTGTTTTACTCTTAGCTCGTATACGATATATATATATATATACTCTTAAGGGCGTGTTATACGATGCATAGTTACCTTTTAAATGTTGTGTTGCAACATTTGTTTTTTCGGTTCTAAATAAATTTATAACATTTATTAATTTTATAATTATAGTGTCCAATTGGATATATACAATATTTTAAAAAGTCTCTAGCTACACACACACAGGCACACACGAACACGCGCATACACGCACGCGCACACATGCGTGCATTTGTATATTTTTGTAATATAGATTATCTTCTACTTATATATATATATATATATGCTAGATATATAAGTAGAAGATTATCTACATCACACACACACAACTGTACGCGTGTGTGAGCGCGTGTGTGCGTATGGCTAGATATATATGTCACTTTATCGTATTATACTGATCACTAATCAAGAAACCTACGACGTTTAGCTATAGCAGCAAGCCGTACCAGTGCGTCGTGTATAGTATCATAACCGTTATTGATTTCTGGGTTATTCGTTACGTAACACAAGTAACTAACCGAATTGAACATATGCCGAATGTGCGCGCGCGAATTATTCTGACCGAGTACTGCAGTAAATATTGTGTACGTATATGTATACATATATATATATATATATATATATATATATATATATATATATATATATATATATTTATATATATATATATATATATATTTAAATATATATGTGATATCGCGTGCATTTTGTCATAAGTATTGCATAATATTCATACATACAAACGTGTATTTATAAATGTATTATGTATACTTGTTCATATACACTATATATAATATGTATATTAATATATTATAAATTACAATATTATTTTATTAATTATTAATATGTATATATATACTATTTATTAAATAACAAATTACTATTATAATATTAAATACAGTTTAATAAACGGGAACCTATTTAGTTTAAGAATACAGATTATATACTGATTATAACATTGTTACATGCATGAGTGATATGAATCAAACTATTATAAAATAATGTAGGTTAACATTGATGATACTTATTATAATATAGTCAAATCTAAATATCTCAGAATTCAAGGGACCGAAGAAATATATCTGGGAAATTGAGTTTCTGAGATATCGAATTAAATTTACATATTTACACAACCAAACTAGAATTATTAAAAGTATTAATTTGTGGGAGAAACATAATTTAAATTATAAAAAAATTACTCGATAGATATATATTATAAATATATTAAGAAGTAATTTAAACACTATCTATACGCTAGGGATCTGTATTTATGCATGTGGATGCCTATGTATATACATGTGCATTTAGTAAGAACATCTTAAAAAGATATACAATTTCAATTCATCTAATGTGTAATATACACTGATATACACATTTATATAAGGGGTAAAATTGCGATATAAAATAAAATAAAATACACATTTATATTATGACATTACTTATATAATCATTTATTTGTCATTTCAAAAAAAATATATATAAAATATATCTCAATATGATATATAATTAAGTAAAACCGATCTTTTGAAACATCTAATATTCAAATTAGTATTCTATACAAATTATATACTTTATATTCTATATACTTATATGCAAATACATATATACTAATATATATTTAACGTATTATATTTAACTTATTATATATATAATACTTATATATAACAAAGTGTAAGTGATATATTATATTATCCTATAGGTAAACTAATATAGTAGTACTTTTATCTTTCAATAATTAATTGTAATATTTCACTCAACTTTATATAAACTTTCTAACTAATTTTCTCAGTATTTTTAGTTTTCATAATATAACTTCACTAAAAACATCATAACCATGTTAATATTCCTTATTTAATGCAGATATATTACAAATATATAGATATACATACATATTTAAATTCTGAAATACTTTAACTTATTTTTCCATTCCTTTTGCTGATAAGTAGATATCTCGGTTCAGTGAACTTATATATATAACTTGGTTCACTCTCGTTTGTTATGAGGAACCAATCTGATTATATTTGATATTTAATCTATATTTATATTTTAATTAAATGTTATAGTCACATTTTCTTCATAAATTAAATAATAAAAATATAATACACATTATTTTCTTATATTATTTCAAATATTAAATAAATTATATACATACAAATATACATGTTTAGATTATATTATATAAGATATATAAGAACATTAAACAACATATATGATAAATATTCTATATTACATAATAAATATAAAAGCGCGAATTCATAAATGAATCCTATAGGACCTGTAGGAGCCTCTTATTATCATAGTATTTTTCTTTAATTCGTAATCTAACTGAAAATATTTAAAAGTTGTATTAGGCATATTTTCGGCGTACATTTTTTCTTATTTGTCATCATTTCCAATAGCGCATGCTTATATTTTCGAGTATATTATTTTCAATAAAATAAATTAATAATTCAAAATTAGGGCATATTCTTAAAAGTATTGCAATTTTAAATTAAATTCAAAATCTTTGTATACAAATTAATTTACTTATATATTTGAATAAAATATTCATACTAGAATAAATAATTAAAACTAATTATATTACGTAAGAATAATTCAACATTTCCGGATGACACTGCGCATGTCGTAAATATCGCGATCACGTGATGTGTATCACGTGGTGCGTGTATGTCCGCCTACATTAGTGTGTGTGTGTGAGTTATGTAATACTACGCTATCGGCCACGTGACGTACGCATTGCGTCATCGTCGTCATAATGTATTCACTATGACGTCATATATATATATATATATATATATATATATATATATATATATATATATATATATACATATATATATATATATATATATATATATATATATATATATATATATCTATATACACATCTATAGATATTACAATACCATAATCCAGTAACTAAATACACGTGGCGATGGTAACTAACACGTGACCGGCACGAGGGTCACGTGACTGAAAACAGCGACGGCCACGTTATGTCAAGGTCAATATTTATCATCCGCAAAAACATTGTCTTCGGGGACCGTTGCACATCTACAACATCCATTATCTACTTAGTTAGAGACACGCGATATTACGAGAGATCAGGCGAGATATTACGTGAACGTTCGAGATGTTGCGGGATGTTACGGGATTATACGTATATAATATTTATACTAATTACGACGTTTCTATTATTATCCGCACAATAAAAGCATAGAGAATATTTATGATTATGTAACATATTATATATTCTATTGTGGGTCCTATATGTATGTAAACATATATGTGTAACTATACTTACGTAATATTATATATATATATAATCATGCTAATGAATAGGTTCATATTATATAATCTTATACTAGTATTTAATATATGACAAATATGATATAGCATAACTACTATGAATATATGCTGTACAGTGTATTCCTATATACACGTATTGATAAGTATAAACTTGTGTATACACATTTATATTTATATAATATATATATATATATATATATATATATATATATATATATATATATTTATTTATATTGTTATTGTTATGGTTGTTTTATTTTATTTTGGTGGAGTCCTTTCATCCCATCCAGGAACATAGATGAAGTTTTTACTTATAACCATATATGGCTCTAATGTCCCTTCGAATCAGTTATCACGATAAGGCATCTGTTGTTTTAACGAGAGCCGATCATTTTTGTAATATATCACAAATATATAAGATCACTTCTAAATATTATTTTAAGACCTATTTAAATGGTCCGGATGGGGCTTGAACCCACTTCCTATTTGATTGTATGTAAAACATCTTAGAAAATTTATCCACATAGGCAGTTATATATATACGTTAAGATACCTCAAATATGGTAATATGTAAAGAATCTATCACAGTTTCCCCGATATAAAACATATTTATCTGTTAGAGATCGAGCGGCGAGTGATATGCACACGTAAACATATCTATCTACTAGCACACCAACCACCCAACTAACGCACACACACGCGCGCGCGCACACATACGTGCGTATACTAGGCCCTATTGTTGCGTAATAGGGTGTTCACACGATGCGTGTTTTACTTGTCGTACGAACAAATGCTGGACCGACATTTTTTGGTCCAGCATTTAAAAAACACGAGCGTTCACACGACGCGGATTTAAATTGTCGTAGTTACTAATAACTGACAGCGGAAATAAAAAATAACGTAAATAAAAAAAAAATTCAAATTCAAATACTATTTTAATTTATCTATTATAATTACATTTATTATAATTATGGATACTTATTTGGATACTTATTTAAATAATTTATTATGTTTAATAACTGATGAAATTGCACTGTATATTTCGTATGAAAATAGCAAAATGAGAACTATATGGGCGAATAATTATTTAAAACGATTCTCGATCTTTAAAGCATTTAAAGCATAATATGCATAACAAGAAAATAGATTATCCATATTAATATAATATGGTATAAATAAATATGAACTCTATTCATAAAATTTTGAAATAATACTTATTTATACCAAAATAATGTGTTTTAATCAAAAAACGAAATATAAAACTGTGACGTAGGATCCCAAATATAAATTCTAGGATATTTGAATTTTAAATTTTAAAAATATTTTATTCAATTTTTATTTTATATTATATATAGTTAAATAATTGATAATTATTTCGTAACTTTTGGATTCTATTTAAGTTATAAACAAACATTGAGAATTACAAAGGACAATAAAAATCGTAATATGTGGATAGGTTTAGTAATTTGAAATATAAATGACGTATAATAATCAAAATAAATGAGGCTGTGAATTGTTCATTTTAAAATAGTAAATTTAATGTGAATCCAAGTATATAAATGTTATTTATATATTATATAATGTACATATATATTAACTTAACATAATATTAATAAGAATAACATAATATATGTACATAATGTTATTAATTAATCAAATTACTAAGTATGATCAAACTTGAAAATATCGTAATTTGTATGACCTAAATATATAGGTTTATATTTTAACTGCACGATATTGCTTGCGATATATATTTCAATTAAAATTAGTAACTATGATCTATATTTAGATGGGAGTGACATATCATATATAATATTGTAAATTACTAGAGATAAGATATATATCGATCATATTTACTGCTGGCAATATAGTTTGATAAAATTATATAGAATGATCAATTATATTTTAAGATAGTAATATACATGATTAAATATAATATATAATCACTGAATAATGATATGGAATTATAATAATGAAATATTATTTAAAAATTAATTAGTGTGTTAAAAATATTAAAATCCTTTGATGTGTTTATAAATTAATTATAATTCTATTTACATAATTATAATTTTGTTTATATATTTATATATTTCATATATATATATTATATGTGTATATTAAGATATTTATATATATATAGTGTATATTATAAACTCATGTGTATTATAAATTTTATATAATTAAACATTTTATATAAATATTATAATATAACTTTATATCATAATCATTTATTATTTAATATAAGAATTTTTACTATGGTATTGTATATATGCAAACATTATTTATATAAAAGAGTTGTACAGTTTTGTCCAAAGTATTCTTCTCAAAGTAATTATCAATATTACATTATTTAAAGTAGATTAAATATTTAGTTATATATGAACTATACAATAAATTAGTGCATAAGCAATGCCATAAGACATGGTTAAATAGTTTTTTAATCACAATTTATGGTTAGTAAGCTATATAATTTAAAGTAAACTTTGATATTTTAATGAAGGCGAACTTGATGAAATAGTATATGAATATATAGAGGATAGTGATAATGATACAGGATTAACTGGATACAAGTTTCAAACATAACAAAGCGTAATAGCGTATAACCAAGAAAATATAATATAAGAATAATAAAATTCAATTTAATCGTAGAAAATTTTCCAAGAACACAACAATTTTGCGAAGCATTTCATGAAGCAATATTTTGTGATTTATCCTTCAGAAAACCTCTGATATGAAGTTAAAGTAGTCATATTTAATTAGAGTAAATACAAACACCCATGGACAACTATAAAATACTGAATATTAAAGTGCAGTTATTATTTAAAATATGTATATAATATTGCCATGAATGCAATACCACTTATTATATGGATGATAGTGATGTGGAGAATATATATATATATATATATATATATATAACATTTCATATGTAAATAGAAACACTATTATTATAATATTTAATAATATCTATTATTATGTACATTTAAAAAAAACCTAAGTAAGAAATATTCCTGATATGGTATTGGAAGTGTTGACAATGGGTATAAAGTATCTCACAGTCAATGAGATGATTGTGGTAAAATCATAGAAATTAGAGGTAGAATTACCCCATACCCCACTCTATAGCTATGGGTAAATTACTACTTACAATATCACACTTATGTGTGTTTTAACAATCAATTATTTGTATAAATAAATATTTTTTTATAAACTATATTTTATATTTAGGTGATATGTATCATTACAATAAATCATAGATAAACCAGGCTCTTAATTAATATATTATATAATACTTATTACACTAAATATACATTAGGAGAAGGGTTAGTCAGATAAATTGAAGAACCTGTTATTTATGGTATTTTTTTACTAATTTATATTTATTATATTATGCCGATATGAAATATGAAAAAATTTCTAAATCTATAAAACTGCTATTAGTTGATTAATATGAATAATTAATTAACAATATCAATTTTATAGATATATTATAAGATTTGATTGAACTATAATTTAATTGAATTTATTATTAAAACATATAATATTAATATTTTATACCAAATTACAATTTTAAAGCATCCAGTATATTAATTATTATCAGAACGACATTTTTTCTATATATATATATAGTTTTAACATTAATATATATTATCCATAGGTTAATATTTAGTTTGAATCCAGAATTATCTATAATATACATTATTCTTCAAAGTTTAGCATCAAGTTTTCTTAAAGCGCTTACATCAGATTCTTTCTCCAAGAGTTTCTTTGTTATCGCTTGAATTTCAAGTACACCTACCATATAAATATATAATATCATATATTTAAAGTAGATTTAATAATAGATATATTAATCATATTATTATTATTATTATTATATTATATAATATATGTTTATGTATATATATATCATATTTATATGACATTTTTAAGTGTATGAAAAAATGTTATATTGAAATTAGTTTAACCGAATAACTTATTGTACCTATATTTGTATTACTAGAATAGAATTTATTGAATTACTATATATATATATATCATATAATGTACATGTATATTGTATATGATCATTTAGATATAATAATCAAGTTTATATAGACAAAATATTAAGTATGCATTGAATACTATTCAATATGTTATTAAACACTCAGATATATTAAACTTATAAGTCCCATACTATAATTTATAATTAAAATATAAAATTATAATAATAAGTTATATTAATATTATACTAGATGATAGATTATAAAGTAGATCGATGATTAGTATAATAATAATAATAATATTATTAATAAAAATATTTTGAATATAATTTTATTAATATTATTAAAATCATTATACTAAGCATCGATCTAATTTATTATAAGTATAATGTTATGTAATTATTAAATATAATAAATATAAACATTATATGATGCTGATAAGTCTTTAACTAACCAGTTATGTTCTATAACGGACGATTCATTTTCAATACCGCTGGTATATTTAAATTTCCACCAGTGTTATATTATCGGTAAATAACTGATCGTTTATTATTTTAATAATAGATTTGAATTGTTAACTTATAATACTAATGTTTAGTAATATATCTACATAATAATCTATTTCACGAGTTAATACTATATCCATAAATGATATATTATAAGTATTTTTAATTTAATTATTATTCAAATTAATATTAAATATATTATGATAAATCTATTTTCATGCATATTATGCTTTAATTAAACTACTTTTTGTTATATCTTTACTTGAATAATTTAATTTTGTATATTCTATATAATTAATGTTTATATTGTATTTTATATTGTAGTAATACGATTAATTATATAAAATTTATTCAGTATAATATTTTTATAAAATATTGTAAACATTACCAAAGATAGTAAGATATTTCGGTCCAGAATTTATTTCGGTCCAGCAAAAAATAGGATATTTTCTATTTTTGCTGTACGACGAGAAAAATAGGAATCCGAGTAAATGCTGGACCGAATCTATGATTTTGAAGAATTCGGTCCAGCATTTGTTCGTACGACAAGCAAAACACGCATCGTGTGAACACCCTATTACATTGTATCTGTGCAGAGATGGGCAGCCATCGCCATTGTTACGTCATATCTGACATCGTGGTTACCCGAGGCTATTGCGTAACACCGTAATAATGACTTACGCAATCAGACCGGCGAGTGGTCATTACTTCTTATTAGGCGTGTCTACTGACCACTGCATGCAGCGGTGTAATGCTAGCCTTGCTGGCCACAGTTGACCACTGTATTAGTTGACCACTGCCATCGCTACGGAGGTGCTGGTAAATAGCATTATCCGTATAGAGTGTAGGGTGCCTGTTTGTAATACATGTATCATACTATAGTATTATACGTTACTATACATGTAGTATACTAGTAGTATACGTTACTATACATGTAGTATACTAGTAGTATACGTTACTATACATGTAGTATACTATAGTAGTATACGTTACTATACATGTAGTATACTAGTAGTATACGTTACTATACATGTAGTATACTAGTAGTATACGTTACTATACATGTAGTATACTATAGTAGTATACGTTACTATACATTTAGTATACTATAGTAGTATACGTTACTATACATGTAGTATACTAGTAGTATACGTTACTATACATGTAGTATACTATAGTAGTATACGTTACTATACATGTAGTATACTATAGTAGTATATGTTACTATACATGTAGTATACTCTAGTAGTATACGTTACTATACATGTAGTATACTAGTAGTATACGTTACTATACATGTAGTATACTCTAGTAGTATACGTTACTATACATGTAGTATACTAGTAGTATACGTTACTATACATGTAGTATACTAGTAGTATACGTTACTATACATGTAGTATACTATAGTAGTATATGTTACTATACATGTAGTATACTCTAGTAGTATACGTTACTATACATGTAGTATACTATAGTAGTATACGTTACTATACATGTAGTATACTCTAGTAGTATACGTTACTATACATGTAGTATACTAGTAGTATACGTTACTATACATGTAGTATACTAGTAGTATACGTTACTATACATGTAGTATACTCTAGTAGTATACGTTACTATACATGTAGTATACTCTAGTAGTATACGTTACTATACATGTAGTATACTAGTAGTATACGTTACTATACATGTAGTATACTAGTAGTATACGTTACTATACATGTAGTATACTCTAGTAGTATACGTTACTATACATGTAGTATACTAGTAGTAACGTTACTATACATGTAGTATACTAGTAGTATACGTTACTATACATGTAGTATACTCTAGTAGTATACGTTACTATACATATAGTATACTCTAGTAGTATACGTTACTATACATGTAGTATACTATAGTAGTATACGTTACTATACATGTAGTATACTCTAGTAGTATACGTTACTATACATGTAGTATACTAGTAGTATACGTTACTATACATGTAGTATACTATAGTAGTATACGTTACTATACATGTAGTATACTCTAATAGTACACGTTACTATATATGTAGTATACTATAGTAGTATACGTTACTATACATGTAGTATACTAGTAGTACACGTTACTATACATGTAGTATACTATAGTAGTATACGTTACTTTACATGTAGTATACTAGTAGTATACGTTACTATACATGTAGCATACTAGTAGTATACGTTACTATACATGTAGTATACTATAGTAGTATACGTTACTATACATGTAGTATACTAGTAGTATACGTTACTATACATGTAGTATACTAGTAGTATACGTTACTATACATGTAGTATACTAGTAGTATACGTTACTATACATGTAGTATACTAGTAGTATACGTTACTATACATGTAGTATACTAGTAGTATACGTTACTATACATGTAGTATACTAGTAGTACACGTTACTATACATGTAGTATACTATAGTAGTATACGTTACTATACATGTAGTATACTCTAGTAGTACACGTTACTATACATGTAGTATACTATAGTAGTATACGTTACTATACATGTAGTATACTCTAATAGTACACGTTACTATACATGTAGTATACTATAGTAGTATACGTTACTATACATGTAGTATACTCTAATAGTACACGTTACTATACATGTAGTATACTATAGTAGTATACGTTACTATACATGTAGTATACTAGTAGTACACGTTACTATACATGTAGTATACGTTACTATACATGTAGTATACTAGTAGTATACGTTACTATACATGTAGTATACTAGTAGTATACGTTACTATACATGTAGTATACTATAGTAGTATACGTTACTATACATGTAGTATACTAGTAGTATACTTTACTATACATGTAGTATACTATAGTAGTATACGTTACTATACATGTAGTATACTAGTAGTATACGTTACTATACATGTAGTATACTAGTAGTATACGTTACTATACATGTAGTATACTATAGTAGTATACGTTACTATACATGTAGTATACTAGTAGTATACGTTACTATACATGTAGTATACTAGTAGTATACGTTACTATACATGTAGTATACTAGTAGTATACGTTACTATACATGTAGTATACTAGTAGTATACGTTACTATACATGTAGTATACTAGTAGTATACGTTACTATACATGTAGTATACTAGTAGTATACGTTACTATACATGTAGTATACTAGTAGTATACGTTACTATACATGTAGTATACTAGTAGTATACGTTACTATACATGTAGTATACTATAGTAGTATACGTTACTATACATGTAGTATACTAGTAGTATACGTTACTATACATGTAGTATACTAGTAGTATACGTTACTATACATGTAGTATACTAGTAGTATACGTTACTATACATGTAGTATACTAGTAGTATACGTTACTATACATGTAGTATACTATAGTAGTATACGTTACTATACATGTAGTATACTAGTAGTATACGTTACTATACATGTAGTATACTAGTAGTATACGTTACTATACATGTAGTATACTAGTAGTATACGTTACTATACATGTAGTATACTATAGTAGTATACGTTACTATACATGTAGTATACTAGTAGTATACGTTACTATACATGTAGTATACTAGTAGTATACGTTACTATACATGTAGTATACTAGTAGTATACGTTACTATACATGTAGTATACTAGTAGTATACGTTACTATACATGTAGTATACTATAGTAGTATACGTTACTATACATGTAGTATACTAGTAGTATACGTTACTATACATGTAGTATACTAGTAGTATACGTTACTATACATGTAGTATAATAGTAGTATACGTTACTATACATGTAGTATACTATAGTAGTATACGTTACTATACATGTAGTATACTAGTAGTATACGTTACTATACATGTAGTATACTATAGTAGTATACGTTACTATACATGTAGTATACTAGTAGTATACGTTACTATACATGTAGTATACTAGTAGTATACGTTACTATACATGTAGTATACTAGTAGTATACGTTACTATACATGTAGTATACTCTAATAGTACACGTTACTATACATGTAGTATACTATAGTAGTATACGTTACTATACATGTAGTATACTAGTAGTATACGTTACTATACATGTAGTATACTAGTAGTATACGTTACTATACATGTAGTATACTAGTAGTATACGTTACTATACATGTAGTATACTATAGTAGTATACGTTACTATACATGTAGTATACTAGTAGTATACGTTACTATACATGTAGTATACTAGTAGTATACGTTACTATACATGTAGTATACTAGTAGTATACGTTACTATACATGTAGTATACTAGTAGTATACGTTACTATACATGTAGTATACTATAGTAGTATACGTTACTATACATGTAGTATACTAGTAGTATACGTTACTATACATGTAGTATACTAGTAGTATACGTTACTATACATGTAGTATACTAGTAGTATACGTTACTATACATGTAGTATACTAGTAGTATACGTTACTATACATGTAGTATACTAGTAGTATACGTTACTATACATGTAGTATACTATAGTAGTATACGTTACTATACATGTAGTATACTCTAATAGTACACGTTACTATACATGTAGTATACTAGTAGTATACGTTACTATACATGTAGTATACTAGTAGTATACGTTACTATACATGTAGTATACTAGTAGTATACGTTACTATACATGTAGTATACTCTAGTAGTATACGTTACTATACATGTAGTATACTAGTAGTATACGTTACTATACATGTAGTATACTAGTAGTATACGTTACTATACATGTAGTATACTAGTAGTATACGTTACTATACATGTAGTATACTATAGTAGTATACGTTACTATACATGTAGTATACTAGTAGTACACGTTACTATACATGTAGTATACTATAGTAGTATACGTTACTATACATGTAGTATACTAGTAGTATACGTTACTATACATGTAGTATACTAGTAGTATACGTTACTATACATGTAGTATATTAGTAGTATACGTTACTATACATGTAGTATACTATAGTAGTATACGTTACTATACATGTAGTATACTAGTAGTATACGTTACTATACATGTAGTATACTATAGTAGTATACGTTACTATACATGTAGTATACTAGTAGTATACGTTACTATACATGTAGTATACTAGTAGTATACGTTACTATACATGTAGTATATTAGTAGTATACGTTACTATACATGTAGTATACTATAGTAGTATACGTTACTATACATGTAGTATACTAGTAGTATACGTTACTATACATGTAGTATACTATAGTAGTATACGTTACTATACATGTAGTATACTATAGTAGTATACGTTACTATACTTGTAGTATACTTGTAGTATACGTTACTATACATGTAGTATACTATAGTAGTATACGTTACTATACATGTAGTATACTATAGTAGTATACGTTACTATACATGTAGTATACTAGTAGTATACGTTACTATACATGTAGTATACTAGTAGTATACGTTACTATACATGTAGTATACTATAGTAGTATACGTTACTATACATGTAGTATACTATAGTAGTATACGTTACTATACATGTAGTATACTAGTAGTATACGTTACTATACATGTAGTATACTATAGTAGTATACGTTACTATACATGTAGTATACTATAGTAGTATACGTTACTATACTTGTAGTATACTTGTAGTATACGTTACTATACATGTAGTATACTATAGTAGTATACGTTACTATACATGTAGTATACTATAGTAGTATACGTTACTATACATGTAGTATAATAGTAGTATACGTTACTATACATGTAGTATACTATAGTAGTATACGTTACTATACATGTAGTATACTAGTAGTATACGTTACTATACATGTAGTATACTATAGTAGTATACGTTACTATACATGTAGTATACTATAGTAGTATACGTTACTATACTTGTAGTATACTAGTAGTATACGTTACTATACATGTAGTATACTATAGTAGTATACGTTACTATACATGTAGTATACTAGTAGTATACGTTACTATACATGTAGTATACTATAGTAGTATACGTTACTATACATGTAGTATACTAGTAGTATACGTTACTATACATGTAGTATACTAGTAGTATACGTTACTATACATGTAGTATACTCTAATAGTACACGTTACTATACATGTAGTATACTATAGTAGTATACGTTACTATACATGTAGTATACTAGTAGTATACGTTACTATACATGTAGTATACTAGTAGTATACGTTACTATACATGTAGTATACTAGTAGTATACGTTACTATACATGTAGTATACTATAGTAGTATACGTTACTATACATGTAGTATACTAGTAGTACACGTTACTATACATGTAGTATACTATAGTAGTATACGTTACTATACATGTAGTATACTAGTAGTATACGTTACTATACATGTAGTATACTAGTAGTATACGTTACTATACATGTAGTATATTAGTAGTATACGTTACTATACATGTAGTATACTATAGTAGTATACGTTACTATACATGTAGTATACTAGTAGTATACGTTACTATACATGTAGTATACTATAGTAGTATACGTTACTATACATGTAGTATACTAGTAGTATACGTTACTATACATGTAGTATACTAGTAGTATACGTTACTATACATGTAGTATACTATAGTAGTATACGTTACTATACATGTAGTATACTATAGTAGTATACGTTACTATACATGTAGTATACTAGTAGTATACGTTACTATACATGTAGTATACTATAGTAGTATACGTTACTATACATGTAGTATACTATAGTAGTATACGTTACTATACTTGTAGTATACTTGTAGTATACGTTACTATACATGTAGTATACTATAGTAGTATACGTTACTATACATGTAGTATACTAGTAGTATACGTTACTATACATGTAGTATACTATAGTAGTATACGTTACTATACATGTAGTATACTATAGTAGTATACGTTACTATACTTGTAGTATACTAGTAGTATACGTTACTATACATGTAGTATACTATAGTAGTATACGTTACTATACATGTAGTATACTAGTAGTATACGTTACTATACATGTAGTATACTATAGTAGTATACGTTACTATACATGTAGTATACTATAGTAGTATACGTTACTATACTTGTAGTATACTAGTAGTATACGTTACTATACATGTAGTATACTAGTAGTATACGTTACTATACATGTAGTATACTATAGTAGTATACGTTACTATACATGTAGTATACTAGTAGTATACGTTACTATACATGTAGTATACTGGTAGTATACGTTACTATACATGTAGTATACTAGTAGTATACGTTACTATACATGTAGTATACTAGTAGTATACGTTACTATACATGTATTATACTAGTAGTATACCTTACTATACATGTAGTATACTCTAGTAGTATACGTTACTATACATGTAGTATACGTTACTATACATGTAGTATACTCTAGTAGTATACGTTACTATACATGTAGTATATTAGTAGTATACGTTACTATACATGTAGTATACTAGTAGTATACGTTACTATACATGTAGTATACTAGTAGTATACGTTACTATACATGTAGTATACTAGTAGTATACGTTACTATACATGTAGTATACTAGTAGTATACGTTACTATACATGTAGTATACTAGTAGTATACGTTACTATACATGTAGTATACTAGTAGTATACGTTACTATACATGTAGTATACTCTAGTAGTATACGTTACTATACATGTAGTATACTAGTAGTATACGTTACTATACATGTAGTATACTAGTAGTACACGTTACTATACATGTAGTATACTATAGTAGTATACGTTACTATACATGTAGTATACTAGTAGTATACGTTACTATACATGTAGTATACTAGTAGTACACGTTACTATACATGTAGTATACTATAGTAGTATACGTTACTATACATGTAGTATATTAGTAGTATACGTTACTATACATGTAGTATACTAGTAGTATACGTTACTATACATGTAGTATACTAGTAGTATACGTTACTATACATGTAGTATACTCTAATAGTACACGTTACTATACATGTAGTATACTAGTAGTATACGTTACTATACATGTAGTATACTAGTAGTACACGTTACTATACATGTAGTATACTATAGTAGTATACGTTACTATACATGTAGTATACTAGTAGTATACGTTACTATACATGTAGTATACTCTAATAGTACACGTTACTATACATGTAGTATACTATAGTAGTATACGTTACTATACATGTAGTATACTAGTAGTATACGTTACTATACATGTAGTATACGTTACTATACATGTAGTATACTAGTAGTATACGTTACTATACATGTAGTATACTAGTAGTATACGTTACTATACATGTAGTATACGTTACTATACATGTAGTATATTATAGTAGTATACGTTACTATACATGTAGTATACTCTAGTAGTATACGTTACTATACTTGTAGTATACTAGTAGTATACGTTACTATACATGTAGTATACTATAGTAGTATACGTTACTATACATTTAGTATACTATAGTAGTATACGTTACTATACATGTAGTATACTATAGTAGTATACGTTACTATACATTTAGTATACTATAGTAGTATACGTTACTATACATGTAGTATACGTTACTATACATGTAGTATACTAGTAGTATACGTTACTATACATGTAGTATACTAGTAGTATACGTTACTATACATGTAGTATACGTTACTATACATGTAGTATATTATAGTAGTATACGTTACTATACATGTAGTATACTCTAGTAGTATACGTTACTATACTTGTAGTATACTAGTAGTATACGTTACTATACATGTAGTATACTATAGTAGTATACGTTACTATACATTTAGTATACTATAGTAGTATACGTTACTATACATGTAGTATACTATAGTAGTATACGTTACTATACATTTAGTATACTATAGTAGTATACGTTACTATACATGTAGTATACTAGTAGTATACGTTACTATATATGTAGTATACTCTAGTAGTATACGTTACTATACATGTAGTATACTCTAGTAGTATACGTTACTATACATGTAGTATACTAGTAGTATACGTTACTATACATGTAGTATACTATAGTAGTATACGTTACTATACATGTAGTATACTATAGTAGTATACGTTACTATACATGTAGTATACTATAGTAGTATACGTTACTATACATTTAGTATACTATAGTAGTATACGTTACTATACATGTAGTATACTCTAGTAGTATACGTTACTATACATGTAGTATACTAGTAGTATACGTTACTATACATGTAGTAGACTATAGTATTATACGTTACTATACATGTAGTATACTAGTAGTATACGTTACTATATATGTAGTATACTATAGTAGTATACGTTACTATACATGTAGTATACTCTAGTAGTATACGTTACTATACATGTAGTATACTAGTAGTATACGTTACTATACATGTAGTATACTAGTAGTATACGTTACTATACATGTAGTAGACTATAGTATTATACGTTACTATACATGTAGTATACTAGTAGTATACGTTACTATATATGTAGTATACTATAGTAGTATACGTTACTATACATGTAGTATACTCTAGTAGTATACGTTACTATACATGTAGTAGACTATAGTATTATACGTTACTATACATGTAGTATACTAGTAGTATACGTTACTATATATGTAGTATACTATAGTAGTATACGTTACTATACATGTAGTATACTCTAGTAGTATACGTTACTATACATGTAGTATACTAGTAGTATACGTTACTATACATTTAGTATACTAGTAGTATACGTTACTATACATGTAGTATACTCTAGTAGTATACGTTACTATACATGTAGTATACTCTAGTAGTATACGTTACTATACATGTAGTATACTAGTAGTATACGTTACTATACATGTAGTATATTATAGTAGTATACGTTACTATACATGTAGTATACTCTAGTAGTATACGTTACTATACATGTAGTATACTAGTAGTATACGTTACTATACATGTAGTATACTATAGTAGTATACGTTACTATACATGTAGTATACTCTAGTAGTATACGTTATTATACATGTAGTATACTAGTAGTATACGTTACTATACATGTAGTATACTTTAGTAGTATATGTTACTATACATGTAGTATACTAGTAGTATACGTTACTATACATGTAGTATACTATAGTAGTATACGTTACTATACATGTAGTATACTCTAGTAGTATACGTTATTATACATGTAGTATACTAGTAGTATACGTTACTATACATGTAGTATACTCTAGTAGTATATGTTACTATACATGTAGTATACTATAGTAGTATACGTTACTATACATGTAGTATACTCTAGTAGTATACGTTATTATACATGTAGTATACTAGTAGTATACGTTACTATACATGTAGTATACTCTAGTAGTATACGTTATTATACATGTAGTATACTAGTAGTATACGTTACTATACATGTAGTATACTCTAGTAGTATATGTTACTATACATGTAGTATACTAGTAGTATACGTTACTATACATGTAGTATACTATAGTAGTATACGTTACTATACATGTAGTATACTCTAGTAGTATACGTTATTATACATGTAGTATACTAGTAGTATACGTTACTATACATGTAGTATACTCTAGTAGTATATGTTACTATACATGTAGTATACTAGTAGTATACGTTACTATACATGTAGTATACTAGTAGTATACGTTACTATACATTTAGTATACTAGTAGTATACGTTACTATACATGTAGTATACTAGTAGTATACGTTACTATACATGTAGTATACTATAGTAGTATACGTTACTATACATGTAGTAGACTATAGTAGTATACGTTACTATACATGTAGTATACTAGTAGTATACGTTACTATACATGTAGTATACTATAATATTATACGTTACTATACATGTAGTATACTAGTAGTATACGTTACTATACAAGTAGTATACTCTAGTAGTATACGTTACTATACATGTAGTATACTAGTAGTATACGTTACTATACATGTAGTATACTATAGTAGTATACGTTACTATACATGTAGTATACTATAGTAGTATACGTTACTATACATGTAGTATACTCTAGTAGTATACGTTACTATACATGTAGTATACTCTAGTAGTATACGTTACTATACATGTAGTATACTAGTAGTATACGTTACTATACATGTAGTATACTATTAGTATACGTTACTATACATGTAGTATACTATAGTAGTATACGTTACTATACATGTAGTATACTCTAGTAGTATACGTTATTATACATGTAGTATACTAGTAGTATACGTTACTATACATGTAGTATACTATAGTAGTATACGTTACTATACATGTAGTATACTCTAGTAGTATACGTTACTATACATGTAGTATACTAGTAGTATACGTTACTATACATGTAGTATACTAGTAGTATACGTTACTATACATGTAGTATACTATAGTAGTATACGTTACTATACATGTAGTATACTAGTAGTATACGTTACTATACATGTAGTATACTAGTAGTATACGTTACTATACATGTAGTATACTCTAGTAGTATACGTTATTATACATGTAGTATACTATAATATTATACGTTACTATACATGTAGTATACTAGTAGTATACGTTACTATACAAGTAGTATACTCTAGTAGTATACGTTACTATACATGTAGTATACTAGTAGTATACGTTACTATACATGTAGTATACTATAGTAGTATACGTTACTATACATGTAGTATACTCTAGTAGTATACGTTATTATACATGTAGTATACTAGTAGTATACGTTACTATACATGTAGTATACTAGTAGTATACGTTACTATACAAGTAGTATACTCTAGTAGTATACGTTACTATACATGTAGTATACTAGTAGTATACGTTACTATACATGTAGTATACTATAGTAGTATACGTTACTATACATGTAGTATACTCTAGTAGTATACGTTATTATACATGTAGTATACTAGTAGTATACGTTACTATACATGTAGTATACTATAGTAGTATACGTTACTATACATGTAGTATACTCTAGTAGTATACGTTACTATACATGTAGTATACTAGTAGTATACGTTACTATACATGTAGTATACTAGTAGTATACGTTACTATACATGTAGAATACTCTAGTAGTATACGTTACTATACATGTAGTATACTAGTAGTATACGTTACTATACATGTAGTATACTAGTAGTATACGTTATTATACATGTAGTATACTAGTAGTATACGTTACTATACATGTAGTATACTATAGTAGTATACGTTACTATACATGTAGTATACTCTAGTAGTATACGTTACTATACATTTAGTATACTAGTAGTATATGTTACTATACATGTAGTATACTAGTAGTATACGTTACTATACATGTAGTATACTCTAGTAGTATACGTTACTATACATGTAGTATACTAGTAGTATACGTTATTATACATGTAGTATACTAGTAGTATACGTTACTATACATGTAGTATACTATAGTAGTATACGTTACTATACATGTAGTATACTCTAGTAGTATACGTTACTATACATGTAGTATACTAGTAGTATACGTTACTATACATGTAGTGTACTAGTAGTATACGTTACTATACATGTAGTATACTATAGTAGTATACGTTACTATACATGTAGTATACTCTAGTAGTATACGTTACTATACATGTAGTATACTAGTAGTATACGTTATTATACATGTAGTATACTAGTAGTATACGTTACTATACATGTAGTATACTATAGTAGTATACGTTACTATACATGTAGTATACTCTAGTAGTATACGTTATTATACATGTAGTATACTATAGTAGTATACGTTACTATACATGTAGTATACTCTAGTAGTATACGTTACTATACATGTAGTATACTAGTAGTATACGTTACTATACATGTAGTATACTAGTAGTATACGTTACTATACATGTAGTATACTAGTAGTATACGTTACTATACATGTAGAATACTCTAGTAGTATACGTTACTATACATGTAGTATACTAGTAGTATACGTTACTATACATGTAGTATACTATAGTAGTATACGTTACTATACATGTAGTATACTAGTAGTATACGTTACTATACATGTAGTATACTCTAGTAGTATACGTTACTATACATGTAGTATACTATAGTAGTATACGTTACTATACATGTAGTATACTAGTAGTATACGTTACTATACATGTAGTATATTAGTAGTATACGTTACTATACATGTAGTATACTAGTAGTACATGTTACTATACATGTAGTATACTATAATATTATACGTTACTATACATGTAGTATACTCTAGTAGTATACGTTACTATACATTTAGTATACTAGTAGTATACGTTACTATACATTTAGTATACTAGTAGTATACGTTACTATACATGTAGTATACTAGTAGTATACGTTACTATACATGTAGTATACTCTAGTAGTATACGTTACTATACATGTAGTATATTAGTAGTATACGTTACTATACATGTAGTATACTCTAGTAGTATACGTTACTATACATGTAGTATATTAGTAGTATACGTTACTATACATGTACTATACTCTAGTAGTATACGTTACTATACATGTAGTATACTATAATATTATACGTTACTATACATGTAGTATACTAGTAGTATACGTTACTATACATGTAGTATACTAGTAGTATACGTTACTATACAAGTAGTATACTCTAGTAGTATACGTTACTATACATGTAGTATACTAGTAGTATACGTTACTATACATGTAGTATACTATAGTAGTATACGTTACTATACATGTAGTATACTCTAGTAGTATACGTTATTATACATGTACTATACTAGTAGTATACGTTACTATACATGTAGTATACTATAGTAGTATACGTTACTATACATGTAGTATACTCTAGTAGTATACGTTACTATACATGTAGTATACTAGTAGTATACGTTACTATACATGTAGTATACTAGTAGTATACGTTACTATACATGTAGTATACTAGTAGTATACGTTACTATACATGTAGTATACTAGTAGTATACGTTACTATACATGTAGTATACTAGTAGTATACTTTACTATACATGTAGTATACTAGTAGTATACGTTACTATACATGTAGAATACTCTAGTAGTATACGTTACTATACATGTAGTATACTAGTAGTATACGTTACTATACATGTAGTATACTAGTAGTATACGTTATTATACATGTAGTATACTAGTAGTATACGTTACTATACATGTAGTATACTATAGTAGTATACGTTACTATACATGTAGTATACTAGTAGTATACGTTACTATACATGTAGTGTACTAGTAGTATACGTTACTATACATGTAGTATACTATAGTAGTATACGTTACTATACATGTAGTATACTCTAGTAGTATACGTTACTATACATGTAGTATACTAGTAGTATACGTTATTATACATGTAGTATACTAGTAGTATACGTTACTATACATGTAGTATACTATAGTAGTATACGTTACTATACATGTAGTATACTCTAGTAGTATACGTTATTATACATGTAGTATACTATAGTAGTATACGTTACTATACATGTAGTATACTCTAGTAGTATACGTTACTATACATGTAGTATACTAGTAGTATACGTTACTATACATGTAGTATACTAGTAGTATACGATACTATACATGTAGTATACTAGTAGTATACGTTACTATACATGTAGTATACTATAGTAGTATACGTTACTATACATGTAGTATACTAGTAGTATACGTTACTATACATGTAGTATACTATAGTAGTATACGTTACTATACATGTAGTATACTAGTAGTATACGTTACTATACATGTAGTATACTCTAGTAGTATACGTTACTATACATGTAGTATACTATAGTAGTATACGTTACTATACATGTAGTATACTAGTAGTATACGTTACTATACATGTAGTATACTCTAGTAGTATACGTTACTATACATGTAGTATATTAGTAGTATACGTTACTATACATGTAGTATACTAGTAGTACATGTTACTATACATGTAGTATACTATAATATTATACGTTACTATACATGTAGTATACTCTAGTAGTATACGTTACTATACATTTAGTATACTAGTAGTATACGTTACTATACATTTAGTATACTAGTAGTATACGTTACTATACATGTAGTATACTAGTAGTATACGTTACTATACATGTAGTATACTCTAGTAGTATACGTTACTATACATGTAGTATATTAGTAGTATACGTTACTATACATGTAGTATACTAGTAGTACATGTTACTATACATGTAGTATACTATAATATTATACGTTACTATACATGTAGTATACTCTAGTAGTATACGTTACTATACATGTAGTATATTAGTAGTATACGTTACTATACATGTAGTATACTCTAGTAGTAAACGTTACTATACATGTAGTATACTAGTAGTATACGTTACTATACATGTAGTATACTAGTAGTATACGTAAATATACATGTAGTATACTAGTAGTATACGTTACTATACATGTAGTATACTATAATATTATACGTTACTATACATGTAGTATACTAGTAGTATACGTTACTATACAAGTAGTATACTCTAGTAGTATACGTTACTATACATGTAGTATACTAGTAGTATACGTTACTATACATGTAGTATACTCTAGTAGTATACGTTACTATACATGTAGTATACTCTAGTAGTATACGTTACTATACATGTAGTATACTATAGTAGTATACGTTACTATACATGTAGTATACTATAGTAGTATACGTTACTATACATGTAGTATACTCTAGTAGTATACGTTACTATACATGTAGTATACTATACTATTATACGTTACTATAAATGTAGTATACTAGTAGTATACGTTACTATACATGTAGTATATTAGTAGTATACGTTACTATACATGTAGTATACTCTAGTAGTATACGTTACTATACATGTAGTATACTATAGTAGTATACGTTACTATACATGTAGTATACTATAGTAGTATACGTTACTATACATGTAGTATACTATAGTAGTATACGTTACTATACATGTAGTATACTCTAGTAGTATACGTTACTATACATGTAGTATACTATACTATTATACGTTACTATACATGTAGTATACTAGTAGTATACGTTACTATACATGTAGTATATTAGTAGTATACGTTACTATACATGTAGTATACTATAGTAGTATACGTTACTATACATGTAGTATACTCTAGTAGTACACGTTACTATACATGTAGTATACTATAGTAGTATACGTTACTATACATTTAGTATACTAGTAGTATACGTTACTATACATGTAGTATACTCTAGTAGTATACGTTACTATATATGTAGTATACTATAGTAGTATACGTTACTATACATGTAGTATACTCTAGTAGTATTCGTTACTATACATGTAGTATATTAGTAGTATACGTTACTATACATGTAGTATACTAGTAGTATACGTTACTATACATGTAGTATACTAGTAGTATACGTTACTATACATGTAGTATACTCTAGTAGTATACGTTACTATACATGTAGTATACTAGTAGTATACGTTACTATACTTGTAGTATACTATAGTAGTATACGTTACTATACATGTAGTATACTCTAGTAGTACACGTTACTATACATGTAGTATACTATAGTAGTATACGTTACTATACATTTAGTATACTAGTAGTATACGTTACTATACATGTAGTATACTTGTAGTATACGTTACTATACATGTAGAATACTATAGTAGTATACGTTACTATACATGTAGTATACTATAGTATTATACGTTACTATAAATGTAGTATACTAGTAGTATATGTTACTATACATGTAGTATACTAGTAGTATACGTTACTATACATGTAGTATACTCTAGTAGTATACGTTACTATACATGTAGTATAATAGTAGTATACGTTACTATACATGTAGTATACTATAGTAGTATACGTTACTATACATTTAGTATACTAGTAGTATACGTTACTATACATGTAGTATACTTGTAGTATACGTTACTATACATTTAGTATACTATAGTAGTATACGTTACTATACATGTAGTATACTATAGTATTATACGTTACTATAAATGTAGTATACTAGTAGTATATGTTACTATACATGTAGTATACTAGTAGTATACGTTACTATACATGTAGTATACTATAGTAGTATACGTTACTATACATGTAGTATACTCTAGTAGTATACGTTACTATACATGTAGTATACTCTAGTAGTATACGTTACTATACATGTAGTATATTAGTAGTATACGTTACTATACATGTAGTATACTAGTAGTATACGTTACTATACATGTAGTATACTAGTAGTATACGTTACTATACATATAGTATACTAGTAGTACATGTTACTATACATGTAGTATACTATAATATTATACGTTACTATACATGTAGTATACTCTAGTAGTATACGTTACTATACATTTAGTATACTAGTAGTATACGTTACTATACATTTAGTATACTAGTAGTATACGTTACTATACATGTAGTATACTAGTAGTATACGTTACTATACATGTAGTATACTCTAGTAGTATACGTTACTATACATGTAGTATATTAGTAGTATACGTTACTATACATGTAGTATACTAGTAGTACATGTTACTATACATGTAGTATACTATAATATTATACGTTACTATACATGTAGTATACTCTAGTAGTATACGTTACTATACATGTAGTATATTAGTAGTATACGTTACTATACATGTAGTATACTCTAGTAGTAAACGTTACTATACATGTAGTATACTAGTAGTATACGTTACTATACATGTAGTATACTAGTAGTATACGTAAATATACATGTAGTATACTAGTAGTATACGTTACTATACATGTAGTATACTATAATATTATACGTTACTATACATGTAGTATACTAGTAGTATACGTTACTATACAAGTAGTATACTCTAGTAGTATACGTTACTATACATGTAGTATACTAGTAGTATACGTTACTATACATGTAGTATACTCTAGTAGTATACGTTACTATACATGTAGTATACTCTAGTAGTATACGTTACTATACATGTAGTATACTATAGTAGTATACGTTACTATACATGTAGTATACTATAGTAGTATACGTTACTATACATGTAGTATACTCTAGTAGTATACGTTACTATACATGTAGTATACTATACTATTATACGTTACTATAAATGTAGTATACTAGTAGTATACGTTACTATACATGTAGTATATTAGTAGTATACGTTACTATACATGTAGTATACTCTAGTAGTATACGTTACTATACATGTAGTATACTATAGTAGTATACGTTACTATACATGTAGTATACTATAGTAGTATACGTTACTATACATGTAGTATACTATAGTAGTATACGTTACTATACATGTAGTATACTCTAGTAGTATACGTTACTATACATGTAGTATACTATACTATTATACGTTACTATACATGTAGTATACTAGTAGTATACGTTACTATACATGTAGTATATTAGTAGTATACGTTACTATACATGTAGTATACTATAGTAGTATACGTTACTATACATGTAGTATACTCTAGTAGTACACGTTACTATACATGTAGTATACTATAGTAGTATACGTTACTATACATTTAGTATACTAGTAGTATACGTTACTATACATGTAGTATACTCTAGTAGTATACGTTACTATATATGTAGTATACTATAGTAGTATACGTTACTATACATGTAGTATACTCTAGTAGTATTCGTTACTATACATGTAGTATATTAGTAGTATACGTTACTATACATGTAGTATACTAGTAGTATACGTTACTATACATGTAGTATACTAGTAGTATACGTTACTATACATGTAGTATACTCTAGTAGTATACGTTACTATACATGTAGTATACTAGTAGTATACGTTACTATACTTGTAGTATACTATAGTAGTATACGTTACTATACATGTAGTATACTCTAGTAGTACACGTTACTATACATGTAGTATACTATAGTAGTATACGTTACTATACATTTAGTATACTAGTAGTATACGTTACTATACATGTAGTATACTTGTAGTATACGTTACTATACATGTAGAATACTATAGTAGTATACGTTACTATACATGTAGTATACTATAGTATTATACGTTACTATAAATGTAGTATACTAGTAGTATATGTTACTATACATGTAGTATACTAGTAGTATACGTTACTATACATGTAGTATACTCTAGTAGTATACGTTACTATACATGTAGTATAATAGTAGTATACGTTACTATACATGTAGTATACTATAGTAGTATACGTTACTATACATTTAGTATACTAGTAGTATACGTTACTATACATGTAGTATACTTGTAGTATACGTTACTATACATTTAGTATACTATAGTAGTATACGTTACTATACATGTAGTATACTATAGTATTATACGTTACTATAAATGTAGTATACTAGTAGTATATGTTACTATACATGTAGTATACTAGTAGTATACGTTACTATACATGTAGTATACTATAGTAGTATACGTTACTATACATGTAGTATACTCTAGTAGTATACGTTACTATACATGTAGTATACTCTAGTAGTATACGTTACTATACATGTAGTATATTAGTAGTATACGTTACTATACATGTAGTATACTAGTAGTATACGTTACTATACATGTAGTATACTAGTAGTATACGTTACTATACATATAGTATACTATAGTAGTATACGTTACTATACATGTAGTATACTAGTAGTATACGTTACTATACATGTAGTATACTATAGTAGTATACGTTACTATACATGTAGTATACTAGTAGTATACGTTACTATACATGTAGTATACTCTAGTAGTATACGTTACTATACATGTAGTATACTAGTAGTATACGTTACTATACATGTAGTATACTATAGTAGTATACGTTACTATACATTTAGTATACTAGTAGTATACGTTACTATACATGTAGTATACTAGTAGTATACGTTACTATACATAAAGTATACTAGTAGTATACGTTACTATACATGTAGTATACTATAGTAGTATACGTTACTATACATGTAGTATACTATAGTAGTATACGTTCCTATAAATGTAGTATACTAGTAGTATACGTTACTATACATGTATTATACTAGTAGTATACGTTACTATACATGTACTATACCTATACTATAGTAGTATACGTTACCATACAGATATGTATATAATATATTGTAGTGTACCCTGTACGATTATGTGGGTATGCGAATATCTACGTATACTAGTGGTGAAGAGTAATTAATAGATTTTGTATTCAATATTCGTTTTTAAAAAATAAACTAATCGATAATTATTTTTTTCAAAAAAATCAATATCACTATTATCGATTACACTAAATTATTAAAGTATTAAAATATTAAAATAATTCTAGAACATTTAATTTATATACTATTTTATTAACTATTGATACAATTTAATTAATAAACATTATTATATAACATAACAATATATCTACATTATTGACAGATATGCGATTAGCGATTGATCTTTTCTGAAATGTTCCGATGAAAATAATCTCTGACACCCTTGTACCGTAAACATGAGTTATAACTACTTTTTATATTGTTATATATTTCGTATGACATATTTAGATATGAATAATCTTACTCTCTATAAAGGATATTCATCAATCATCTATTTACCAATCATTTTACGAATATCAGTTGACTATTCGGTATTCATTCAAATATTTTATTTGAACTACCCGGTTTTGTTTTACTCAAAACTATTCTTATACTATTCGTTTTTAAACAAATAGTTCAATTACATTCAATGGTATGCTACTTATTTACATCCCAATAGAGACTATAGTTTATATATATATATATATAATAATAATAATAATAATAATAATATAATTTATTGAATATAGAAAATAGATATTCAATATGACATAAAACAGGAGATAAAACTAATAGTACGAAATAAAATAAAAGTATTAACATTATTGATTTACATATGCCATTGCTTAGCTCGTATATGCTAATGATATGCCAACAAGGCCGCGACAGATCTCAGCTTTTAGGAAAGGGTGAATCATTTCCTATGCCGTGTGGAGGAAAATTTGACCAGTAGATTCCACGCTGGCATCCTTACTCCCCGACACCCGTCACAACCCCACTGACCTAACATAACACACGAGAACAAACAGTAAATAAGGTAATAAATAAAAATATATAAATAAATGTACAAGGTAGGATGAACATGTTCATCAACTACCAGACAGTATCGCAGAAACACCCGATTTAAATAATGGAAGAGACTTCATTACGGTTAGATGAGCAGGCAGATTGTTCCATGTAGCCGAGACCCGATTGCTGAAGAAGTTGTGTGATCGGTTATTCTTGGAGATATCTCTTTTAATTTTCACCATAGGCCCTCTAAGATGATTCGTGTAGGTCCACAAGAAATCATCTACATCCACATCAACGAGACCATTGACTATTTTGTAAGTCAGCATATCAGCAACATGCCTACGGGAAGAAAGTGATTTTAGCTTTAAAAATAGTAATCTATCAGGGTATTCTAATGAACCTAAATTGCACCTAAAGAAAAGCTTACGAGTAAATAGTCTCTGAACCAATTCGAGTTTGGTAGAATTACCATTTGTTCTGAAAGGAATGGATGGGTTCCAGATACTGGATGCGTATTCAAGGACAGGTCTTACATAACTTATATATGCTAGTGTCAATGGTACATGTTTGTTACATCTAAATACTCGAAAGATTATATTAATCATTCTATATGCTTTACGGATAATATTATCAATATGATCATTAAAAGATAGATTATATTTGATAATTACACCTAGATCGGTGTACGTATTAGAATAGCTTAATTGAACACCGTTAATCGAGTATGAGGATATTTCATTACCCTTACTAGACATTATAGAGCATTTATGGATTGCTAAATTAAGACCTGATAATTTTGACCAATCATTTAATTTGGTTAGTGCATTATGCATATAGTCCATTTCAAATTCATATTTATGGATAAGAGAAAGTTTGGCATCGTCAGAAAAAAGGGTACATATGATCTGAGGTGAGAATATATTGGGAAGGTCATTTATGTAGATTATAAATAAAATTGGTCCTAGACAAGAACCTTACGGAACCCCTGATGTTGCCATAATATTATCAGATACATTAATACCAACCTTAACACACTGGTGTCTATTATGAAGATATGATTGTATCCAGTGTAGTACATTACCAGTTATTCCTAAAGCTTCAATCTTAGATAATAGCTTAGCATGTGATACTGTGTCGAATGCCTTTGCGAAGTCGATGTATGTAGTATGCAAAGTATATTTATATATATACGATATATCATAAAGCTGTACATATATACGTATACGTAGATTGTTTCAATTAAGTTATGATATCATAGTATTATTTGTTATTTGTATGTAAAAATATATGTATACATATAGTACTATAGTATTCATGGAATGTAATATATCAGAAGCAGAGTGTAAATAATCAGGAAAACAAAAAGTAAAGCTAGACTAGAGTCAAGCTTATTAAATATAGGTATTTCCCGTTCAACTTGAAAACAACATTACAAGAATACAACATAAAAATATAAGAAAATTGTAAAGCAATAAAAGCATTTCTTTATATTTAAATTTCAATAATATATATATCATTAGAACTATAAAATCATTAGTAAATGTAAAAGATTGGTAAATTTGAGTAGTGTAAATGAAAGTAATTCTGAATAAATATATACGTATATATTTTAATATTATTATCAAGGAGAGATAATCATTATCAGTTAGATAAAGAAAACATATTACAAATAAAAAAGTATATATAAGAAATAAATATATTTATATTAAAAGGAGAAAAAAATATATAATATGAAAAGTACAAATAAAAATTATAGAAATAAACTTTTTATATAGTAAATAATAAAAAAATGTAATAAGAAGTGGTAATAAATAATTTAATATTTTTTTTAAAAGTTTTTTATTTATAATTTGTGAAAATAAGATGATAATGCATTACATATCTCAGAAGCTTTGTAAAATAGGCAGATATTGTATATGTGTAAAATATTTTTGTAAGATAAAGGCTTATAAATATGTTAATGTTGTGTAAAAAAATATTTTAAAACTATAGGTTAAGATTTAGCCATGCATCTCTTTATATATTTTAAGATATTAATTTTTATAATATCTTGACATTTTGAAAGGTTGAATTTGTTATAAAGTTTATCTATATATAGATTAAAAGAAAACACAATTTTGTATTACTCTATTATGGAATATTATAATTGTTGCATATTAAAAGAAAAAAGTATTACCCCCAAATAGATGATAAATAATTTAGATGAATTTCAAAAATACTATGATGTATTTTTAAAGGTAGTTTATTTTTTATTTTATTTATAATAGCAATCGATCTTTTATATTAGTTTGCCGATTATAAAATATTTACTACTGGCAATTAAATTTGTATCATCTGCTAAAATTGTTGGTTTAGATTATTTCAATAAGTATATAAATAATATATATATATATATATATATATATATATATATATTAAAAAGCAATATCCTTAATAAGGAACATTGCGGAACAACAAATGATATATGTGTTCCATATCTAAAATAGCTCCATTTAATATAATTAAAGTATACTTTTACATAAACAATTTATAATTGTTATTATGTATGATAATTATATATTATTAATTAATTTATAATTAATTATTTACTATTTGTAATTTGTTTTATATAATTTATATTATTTTAATAACATTAAATATTTGTTATTATAAATTTAGAAATAAATAAAATTGTAAATATTTTATTATATATATAATATAAGTACTTTATAATTTTTATATAGATTTTATATTTATTATTTTTTTTAATAAATAAATAAAAGTATGATAATTGAAAAAATTTATTATTTATATTCGAAATTTGAATCAGTGAATTTGAATTAGATGAATATCATCTAATTATCAATATTTATATTGAACGGCTGAATTCTCCAGCAGAGTAGTCCTTAAAACAAAAAGTAAAGGTAAGTATTTATATATTGAATAGTAAAAAGTAAAATTTAAATTATATTTAAGAAGTTTGATGTATGTATAATATATTCAATATTGTTAATATTTTAATATTCATATGTATATAAAATTATATATAATTACATTTTAAATAATAATATATTTATAATATATCAGTATATAACTAATTATATATAGTTATGTATGTGTAATATGTACTGAACATATCATAATAATGATTATTTTATTTAAAAGTTGTAAGTTAGTTAATTATATTGTTATCATAATGTATATGTAGAGAATATTAGAGAACATATTATTATTAAACTACATATTTAATAATATTCTGTATAATACATGTATTAGAAGAAAGGATAATAAACAAGGATAATAAAGAATGAAGGATAATAAAGAATAAATTTAATATTATATATATAATATGTACTATATTTACTATATAATAACTACAAAATACCACTGTTCCCTCGGGTACATATGTACCCGTAAGTACCCGTTTGTAGCCGGTACATAGTACAATACCACGTGAGCCTTATTAACGTTCACCTGTTATACCACACGCTAAACACGCTAGTTCCGTATACACATCACTATAGTGCTATGTTATAACGAAGGCATCACGTGGCATACCGCGGTGTCCTGTTACGTAATAGTGACGCTCAACCTCGCCGATAGGGGACGATAGTGTCCGTTGACTAAGATGATGAGATGGATGTTGAGGAGGGGGAAGAGTGGGAAGAGGAGGATGCTTAGGATAGAGTACACCGCGCGCGTGTGTGTGTGGAAGCTGACTGAGATGTAAGAGATGACCACGATATCTAACCGGGCGATAATAAGATTTACTGATCGCCATTCGATATCTTACCGACGCGCTAGTACGTCGTTTAGTCGCTAGTCTTAGTGGCCGCCTCTAGTCATCGTTAATGGAACATAGAAATATGCATTATCGCGCCGAACGCCGGTCACGTGATATAACCCTGTCACGTGATAGCTGTCACGTGATAGCTCTCTCTCGTACTCTCTCGTACTCTCTCGCGTGTTTGCATTAAACATAGCGGTATAATACACCACCTTGCGTCGTGTGTGTATACTCGCGTATATACGTATGTATACATACATATATACGTATATATACGTGTGTATGGATCGAATTGAATGACGTGCAATGCACGTCGTGCATATATATATATATATATATCATTGTTTATACTTGTACCCATTCCATACGTATATGTGTACGCATGCTGTGGGTATGTATACATACGTTTGTATGTATGCGCTTATGTGGGTATGTGTATGTGTGCACAAATACTTAATACACCATCGATGTGAGTCCCATTTACACTGTACAGTGTACAGTAACTGATATCATTTATTGTTCATTCTAACAATTACTATAGTATTAATATAGGATACCTTAGGTCCGATCATGATAACATTAACTTTCAAAAAAATTTTTTTTTTAAATATTTGTACTTGTGCCATATAATTTTTTTAGATTATAAATAATATATTATTAATATATGAATTACTTATTTGTTTGTTAATGTTATTAGATATTTGAAAAAACTTAATTTTATTATCTACCAATGTTACATTTCTAGGATCTGCCGCATCTAAAATAACTGACAATATAAGTTACATTTATTTTGTTTTCTTCATACTTAACTTAAATTATGCAAAATTACTTGTAAATTTAGTATACTAAGTAGTAAATTATATCTATAGTGATATCTATAGTTTACGACATACACATGTATAAATATATCATATATATATTTATATATATATATATATATATATATATATATACGTATGCCTATATTAGGGCATATATATACGCATATATAGTTGTATGCGCGTGTGCGTATATATGAATGCACCTCTATAACGATAATACGATTATGTAATGCACTATTGCGTCATCGGAGTGACTAGTGATGACGTCATCGGTTAGTGTGCCGAGAACGTGTTCAACGAAGCGTGAAACCTAATGCTAAATGACACGGCGTCCATTATATAAATCTGTTTGTTTAATTTCGCAGAAGTATATTGAATATGCACAAATTGAACCTGCATTGACCTATTATAGTAGTGTTGTATTCAATTCAATAATACTGATGTCATATAATATATATTCACATACGAAATATACATGTGTGTGTATGTGAGATTATGTTTGTATTTGTGGTAGGTGTTTATTTAGGTATAGGTGTGTATTTAAACTATTGTTGAGTGTTTATATACTTGAATGTGTGTATGTTATGCATTTATAAATGCACATATATATATGTGTGTGTGTATGTGTGTGTGCGAGTATATGTATTTGGTATATATTTATTATATATGCATATGAATATAAAGAGTGAAATATGATGTATATCACTAGTGACTAGTGCACACTGTTCACATCATATACATGCATCAATATATGCATATATACACTAATCTAATAATTCACTTTAACATTATGTAAAATGTTAATTTAAAGTTTATCTCACATAATCAACTCAATGCTACATTTACATTCTTTTTTATGTAGCATAGTCCACACTATAGTGTATACACCATATATGGCTATTTTGTATTGTTATATTGTTATTAATTAATAGATAATATTCTATAATGTAATATATTTGTTATACTGATAATATTTTAATAATAATATGTATATATGAATTATTATAGAGTATACTATAGTGTATATATATATATATATATATATATATATAACAATTCATATATAAATAGTATGTATTAATGTTTAATAACATTATTTTATAAAATATTATTTTATAAAATACGATTTTATAAAATAATTATTTTAAATAATATATATACATATATAGAATTTCAATTTAAAAAAACTACTTAATTATCGTATTATTATATACTATATTACTTCACAACATTAATAACATATAAATATATATAGTTAACTATAAAACTATTAAATTCTGATTTATTTAATATACAATACTATTACCTATAGATAATATATACGTATATATGTTGTTTATTTAAAAGTATTTGTCATTGTAAAATAAAAACAATAACATTTGATACAATAACATCCTGGTTGATTAAATACGATACATAGTATTTCAATATGTCAACGATATTAATAGGTATATATTCTATTGGATGTATACATTCTATTATAAATATAATTCATAACCTACATTGTAATTTTTCTATTAATTTAAGTACTACAAAGTTATAACTAATATATTTGTGTCTATATTGTAATCATGGAGTTAACATATGCGAATATCATCAATGTTCAGTATTGTCTCCATATTATTATTATTATTATTATTATTATTATTATTATTATTATTATTATTATTATTATTATTATTATTATTATTATTATTATTATTATTGAATTGAATTGAATTGAATTGAATTGAATTGAATTTTTACTTACTGACTGGATCGGGCGGATTGCTCGAGCACTTTTTCACATTTTCTTTTTTACATCATCGCTGGTGATATTTCGTTGATATGCATTCAGACAAAATTTATTTGTTGATCCATTTAGGTTTATTTGGTCTTCCAGCATTTCTACGTCCATGTTTCGGTTTCCATATAAAATAAAACATTACTTATAATCTATTTTTTACTTCTAAAGAAATGGCTAACGAATCTAACCCTTCTTTCCCTTATCAACTCTAATAAAGATGGGCTATTTCCATATAACAATTGTTTCGTAGGGTGTTGTCTCCAAGATTTGTTGAGTACATATATTATAATTCTTGCGTATACGCTTATAGGCTCTAAGCCTATAGGCTCTATCTAACTTATTATCAAGTTTTTTTGTTAGCGTCAGAAGAACGCCGTCCGTGCTGTGGATCCGTATAGATGTACCGGTTCAACTATTGTTCGAAATACGTTTATTTTAAGTGAATTTAATGCACTTTAGATTTCTAAATTGATATGAGCTTATTCAGCGATACGATTCGTAATGAAACATCCCTATCTGTTGACGCAATTTCACTACCTAGATAGATGACATTATTTATTTTTTTTCAGTGGAGTATAATATATTCTCTATATTTATTAGTATTACTTTTGCTAAATTATTCTTTCATTAATATATGTATAATATATTGTATATATATATATATATATATTCTGGGCAACAATAATACAAAATATTCCATATTATTTTGAACCCTTTAGGAGAAATAAATAAATATATAATATAAAATATAAAAAAAACTCTCTTATAATAAATAATAATAATAAATATATATTATAACCTATATTTATAAACTTTTTTATATATGTGAAAATATATTACTCTATATCATTAAAATACTTAATTATAATTATATATATATATATATATTGGATATGCACTATCTTTATTTCATATAATAATAATTTATTCAGCTAATCTACTATTTATATAGCGATTTTAGCATTGTTTATTTAGGGATTATAATTATCAATATTATCACCACAAACGCAATCATATATACACACACCGATACGCAAACACACACACATACACATACAAACATACACATACACATATATATTTATCTTTCAGACGATAATATCAAACTCTTAATTTAGAAATATTATTCTAGTGATATCCGGTTTATCAACGATAATAATGAGTAAATAGCGCCAATCATAATCCTGCAGGATCAAAATAAACACGTAACCACCGAAGACGAGATGCACCTATAGGTGTAGGACCTACACTGACTGCTATGAAAACACACTTCTCGTATTGCACGTATAATTAGAATATACTCGCATTCTCTCAAGCTATATATACACACACACGTATATATATATATATATATATATATATATATATATATATATTGTGTGTATTTGTGTATTATGAGAAATTAATAATCATACATTACACGCGTGTAGTGTATACACTCTCTATAGAGAGATATTAATATGTGTGAAAATATATTCATGCGAATATAAAGTATCAATTGTAAAGCGTCAACTCGTAAGTATTATTATTAATATTAATATACTATTGTCAAATATGTATACCCTTCAACTATTTATTAATAAATATATCGTATATTATACTAATATGAGAATACATTCTCACACGTATCAATCCGTATAATAATAGCCATTCGGGTATCAATAATATAGGTAAATTTGTATATGTAAATATATATATATATATATATATATATATTAACAGATTTAGGTTTTTACACCAAGGTAATTATAGAAATAGTGTTTATCTATATAATTACCCTTATAATATAATTTACACTTTTATATATATATATATATATATATATATATATATATATTTATAAATATATATAATTACACTTTATATATATATATATATTAAAATTATAAAATAAATGAAAATTATAAAACAAAATATACTAAATAATTAAGCATGTTATAATGGTTGTTATGATAATAATATACATAATACACATAATACATATAATACAAATAATACTTAAGATTTATTACAACATGAAATTTACAAGTAGGGGAAAGTTACCGAATACGGACAGTGCCCGAATACGGACACTCTCTGTATCTCAGTAACCATAAATCCTACAAATAAATGTTGAATGAATAACTTATTTATAATTATATAAATAGTCTAAAAAAGTATTTTTTATTTTTTAATTATTCAAAATATTGCTGATATATCTAATAAACTGATTTTTTGATTACGTTTTTAAATTAATGAAAAAAAATTTCAACTTAAAACTTTCTCAAGAATATATAAATGTATCGATATAACACTATATTATTTAAAAAAAATCATTCTAAAATTATATATATAATTTCTATAGTTGTTATCAAATATTCATTAAGTTATAATCATATATCTAGAAGTTATATAAGTCACTAATACGGACACTCTAGATGTCTTAATATGGTTCATTAATCAGCGCGCAGCGTATTACCTATTCTGATTTTCATAAAAATCGCGTGCGTTGTAATAGTAATACTATAATAAAGCTAAATCTAAAATTTGTATCATCTAGATACTAAATTGAATTATTAATTAAAAAAATAATAAATATAAATAAATTATTAAATAATTATATCAGAATAAATTGTTCATAAAATTAATTATAAATAATGTAATTGTAATTTGTCTGATTGATTCATCAATAATATATAGTGGTATACTACTGTAATACTATTGTAATACTATTGTAATACTATTGTAATACTATTGTAATACTATTGTAATACTACTATAATACTATTGTATCACTATTGTAACACTGTTATAATACTACTATAATACTATTGTAATAATATCGTAATAGTATTTTAATATTATATTAATACTATTATATTACTACTGTAATACTACTGTAATACTATTGTAATGCTAGTGTAATACTATTGTAACACTATTGTAATACTACTGTAATATTATTATAATACTACTATTGTAACACTATTGTAATACTACTGTAATATTATTATAATACTACTGTAATATAATTGTAATACTATTGTAATACTATTGTAATACTATTGTAATACTATTATAATACTATTGTAATACTACTATAATACTATTATATCACTATTGTAACACAGTTATAATACTACTGTAATACTATTGTAATAATATCGTAATAGTATTTTAATATTATATTAATACTATTATATTACTACTGTAATACTACTGTAATACTATTATAATCCTAGTGCAATACTATAATAATACTATTGTAATACTACTGTATTACTATTTTAATACAATTATACTACTACTGTAATACTATTATAACACTATTGTAACACTATTGTAATACTACTGTAATACTATTTTAATACTAGTGTAATACTAGTAGAATACTACTATAATACTATTGTATCACTATTGTAACACTATTAAAATACTACTGTAATACTATTATAACACTATTGTAACACTATTATAATCTACTGTAATACTATTGTAATACAATTGTTATACTATTGTAATAATATTGTAATACTATTGTAATACTATTTTAATACTATTGTAATACTATTGTAATACTATTGTAATACTATTGTAATACTATTGTAATACTATTGTAATACTATTATAATACTATTGTAATACTATTGTAATACTATTATAATACTATTATAATACTATTGTAATACTATTGTAATACAATTGTAATACTATTGTAATAATATTGTAATACTATTGTAATACTATTTTAATACTATTGTAATACTATTGTAATACTATTGTATTACTATTGTAATACTATTATAATACTATTGTAATACTATTGTAATACTATTATAATACTATTGTAATACTATTTTAATACTATTGCAATACTATTATAATACTAGTGTAATACTATTATAATACTATTGTAATAATACTGTAATACTATTTTAATACTATTGTAATGCTAGTGCAATACTATTGTAACACTATTGTAATACTACTGTAATATTATTATAATACTACTATAATACTATTGTATCACTATTGTAACACTATTAAAATACTACTGTAATACTATTATAACACTATTATCACTATTATAATCTACTGTAATACTATTGTAATACAATTGTAATACTATTGTAATAATATTGTAATACTATTGTAATACTATTATAATACTATTGTAATACTATTGTAATACTATTGTAATACTATTGTAATACTATTGTAATACTAATGTAATACTATTGTAATGATAGTGTAATACTATTGTAACACTATTGTAATACTACTGTAATACTATTATAATACTAGTGTAATACTATTATAATACTATTGTAATACTATTTTAATACTATTGTAATACTATTGTAATACTATTGTAATACTCTTGTAATACTATTATAATACTATTGTAATACTATTGTAATACTATTATAATACTATTGTAATACTATTGTAATACTATTGCAATACTATTATAATACTAGTGTAATACTATTGTAATACTATTGCAATACTATTATAATACTAGTGTAATACTATTGTAATACTATTGTAATACTATTGTAATACTATTGTAATACTAATGTAATACTATTGTAATGATAGTGTAATACTATTGTAACACTATTGTAATACTACTGTAATACTATTATAATACTATTGTAATACTATTGTAATACTACTGTAATACTATTATAATACTATTGTAATACTATTGTAATACTATTGTAATACTAATATAATACTATTGTAATGATAGTGTAATACTATTGTAATACTATTAAAATACTATTATAATACTAGTGTAATACTATTGTAATACTATTATAATACTATTGTAATACTATTGTAATACTATTATAATACTATTGTAATACTATTTTAATACTATTGCAATACTATTATAATACTAGTGTAATACTAGTATAATACTATTGTAATAATACTGTAATACTATTTTAATACTATTGTAATGCTAGTGCAATACTATTGTAACACTATTGTAATGATACTGTAATATTATTATAATACTACTATAATACTATTGTATCACTATTGTAATACTATTGTAATACTATTGTAATACTATTGTAATGCTATTGCAATACTATTATAATACTATTGTAACACTATTATAATCTACTGTAATACTATTGTAATACTATTATAATACTATTGTAATACTATTATAATACTATTGTAATACTATTGTAATACTATTGCAATACTATTATAATACTAGTGTAATACTATTATAATACTATTGTAATAATACTGTAATACTATTTTAATACTATTGTAATGCTAGTGCAATACTATTGTAACACTATTGTAATACTACTATAATATTATTATAATACTACTATAATACTATTGTATACTATTGTAACACTATTAAAATACTACTGTAATACTATTATAACACTATTGTATCACTATTATAATCTACTGTAATACTATTGTAATACAATTGTAATACTATTGTAATAATATTATAATACTATTGTAATACTATTATAATACTATTGTAATACTATTGTAATACTATTGTAATACTATTGTAATACTATTGTAATACTAATGTAATACTATTGTAATGATAGTGTAATACTATTGTAACACTATTGTAATACTACTGTAATACTATTATAATACTAGTGTAATACTATTATAATACTATTGTAATAATATTGTAATACTATTTTAATACTATTGTAATACTACTATAATACTAGTGTATCTATTTTGTAACACTATTATAATACTGCTGTAATACTATTGTAATACTATTGTAATACTATTGTAATACTATTGTAATACTGTTGTAATACTAATGTAATACTATTGTAATGATAGTGTAATACTATTGTAATACTATTGTAATACTACTGTAATACTATTATAATACTATTGTAATACTATTGTAATACTACTGTAATACTATTTTAATACTATTATAATACTATTGTAATACTATTGTAATAATATTGTAATACTATTGCAATACTATTATAATACTAGTGTAATACTATTGTAATACTATTGTAAAACTAATGTAATACTATTGTAATGATAGTGTAATACTATTGTAACACTATTGTAATACTACTGTAATACTATTATAATACTATTGTAATACTATTGTAATACTATTGTAATACTATTGTAATACTAATGTAATACTCTTGTAATGATAGTGTAATACTATTGTAATACTATTAAAATACTATTATAATACTAGTGTAATTCTATTGTAATACTATTGTAATACTATTATAATACTATTGTAATACTATTGTAATACAATTGCAATACTATTATAATACTAGTGTAATACTATTATAATACTATTGTAATAATACTGTAACACCATTATAATACTGCTGTAATACTATTGTAATACTAGTGTAATACTATTGTAACACTATTGTAATACTACTGTAATACTATTATAATACTATTGTAATACTATTGTAATACTATTGTAATACTATTGTAATACTAATGTAATACTATTGTAATGATAGTGTAATACTATTGTAATACTATTAAAATACTATTATAATACTAGTGTAATAATATTGTAATACTATTGTAATACTATTTTAATACTATTGTAATACTATTGTAATACTAATGTAATACTATTGTAATGATTGTGTAATACTATTGTAACACTATTGTAATACTATTGTAATACTATTTTAATACTATTGTAATACTATTGTAATACTATTGTAATACTATTGTAATACTATTGTAATACTATTGTAATACTATTGCAATACTATTGCAATAACCAGTAATGCAATAAACTTTTAATCTATCTATCTATCTATACTATTGTAATAATATTGCAATACTTTTATAATCCTAGTGCAATACTATTGTAATACTATTGTAATACTATTGTAATACTGTTGTAATACTAATGTAATACTATTGTAATGATAGTGTAATACTATTGTAATACTATTGTAATACTAATGTAATACTATTATAATACTAGTGTATCTCTTTTGTAACACTATTATAATACTGCTGTAATACTATTGTAATACTATTGTAATACTACTGTAATACTATTTTAATACTATTATAATACTATTGTAATACTATTGTAATACTATTATAATACTATTGTAATACTATTGTAATACTATTGTAATACTAATGTAATACTATTGTAATGATAGTGTAATACTATTGTAACACTATTGTAATACTATTGTAATACTATTTTAATACTATTGTAATACTATTGTAATACTATTGTAATACTATTGTAATACTATTGTAATACTATTGTAATACTAATGTAATACTATTGTAATGATAGTGTAATACTATTGTAACACTATTGTAATACTACTGTAATATTATTATAATACTAGTGTAATACTATTATAATACTATTGTAATAATATTGTAATACTATAATAATACTAGTGTAATACTCTTAGAATACTAGTAGAATACTAGTAGAATACTACTGTAATACTATTTTAATACTATTGTAATACTACTATAATACTAGTGTATCTCTTTTGTAACACCATTATAATACTGCTGTAATACTATTGTAATACTATTGTAATACTACTGTAATACTATTTTAATACTATTATAATACTACTGTAATACTATTGTAATACTATTGTAATACTATTGTAATACTATTGCAATACTATTATAATACTATTGAAACACTATTATAATCTACTGTAATACTATTGTAATACTATTGTAATACTATTGTAATACTATTATAATACTATTGTAATACTATTGTAATACTATTATAATACTATTGTAATACTATTGTAATACTATTGTAATACTATTGCAATACTACTGTAATATTATTATAATACTACTATAATACTATTGTATCACTATTGTAACACTATTAAAATACTACTGTAATACTATTATAACACTATTGTAACACTATTATAATCTACTGTAATACAATTGTAATACAATTGTAATACTATTGTAATAATATTGTAATACTATTATAATACTAGTGTAATACTCTTGTAATAATATTGTAATACTATTGTAATACTATTGTAATACTATTGTATTACTATTGCAATACTATTGTAATACTATTGTAATAATATTGCAATACTTTTATAATCCTAGTGCAATACTATTGAATAATATTGTAATACTATAATAATACTAGTGTAATACTCTTAGAATACTAGTAGAATACTAGTAGAATACTAGTAGAATACTATTTTAATACTATTGTCTTACTACTATAATACTAGTGTATCTCTTTTGTAACACCATTATAATACTGCTGTAATACTATTGTAATACTATTGTAATACTACTGTAATACTATTTTAATACTATTAAAATACTACTGTAATACTATTATAACACTATTGTAACACTATTATAATCTACTGTAATACTATTGTAATACAATTGTAATACTATTGTAATACTATTGTAATACTATTGTAATACTATTGTAATACTATTGTAATACTAATGTAATACTATTGAAATGATAGTGTAATACTATTGTAACACTATTGTAATACTACTGTAATATTATTATAATACTAGTGTAATACTATTATAATACTATTGTAATAATATTGTAATACTATAATAATACTAGTGTAATACTCTTAGAATACTAGTAGAATACTAGTAGAATACTACTGTAATACTATTTTAATACTATTGTAATACTACTATAATACTAGTGTATCTCTTTTGTAACACCATTATAATACTGCTGTAATACTATTGTAATACTATTGTAATACTACTGTAATACTATTTTAATACTATTATAATACTACTGTAATACTATTGTAATACTATTGTAATACTATTGTAATACTATTGTAATACTATTATAATACTATTGAAACACTATTATAATCTACTGTAATACTATTGTAATACTCTTGTAATACTATTGCAATACTATTGTAATACTATTGTAATACTATTATAATACTAATGTAATACTATTGTAATGATAGTGTAATACTATTGTAACACTATTGTAATACTACTGTAATATTATTATAATACTAGTGTAATACTATTATAATACTATTGTAATAATATTGTAATACTATTATAATACTAGTGTAATACTAGTAGAATACTATTGTAATACTACTGTAATACTATTTTAATACTATTGTAATACTACTATAATACTAGTGTATCTCTTTTGTAACACTATTATAATACTGCTGTAATACTATTGTAATACTATTGTAATACTATTATAATACTACTGTAATACTATTGTAATACTATTGTAATACTATTGTAATACTATTGTAACACTATTGTTATACTATTGTATTACTATTGCAATACTATTGTAATACTATTGTAATAATATTGTAATACTATTGTAATAATAATGTAATACTATTGTAATGATAGTGTAATACTATTGTAATACTATTGTAATACTATTGTAATACTAATGTAATACTATTGTAATGATAGTGTAATACTATTGTAACACTATTGTAATACTACTGTAATACTATTATAATACTAGTGTAATACTATTCTAATCTACTGTAATACAATTGTAATACAATTGTAATACTATTGTAATAATATTGTAATACTATTAAAATACTACTGTAATACTATTATAACACTATTGTAACACTATTATAATCTACTGTAATACTATTGTAATACAATTGTAATACTATTGTAATACTAATGTAATACTATTGTAATGATAGTGTAATACTATTGTAACACTATTGTAATACTACTGTAATATTATTATAATACTAGTGTAATACTATTGTATCACTTTTATTGCATATTATAATACTATTGTAATACTATTGTAATACTATTGCAATACTATTATAATACTAGTGTAATACTATTATAATAATATTGTAATAATACTGTAATACTATTTTAATACTATTGTAAAGCTAGTGCAACACTAATGTAACACTATTAAAATACTACTGTAATACTATTATAACACTATTGTAACACTATTATAATCTACTGTAATACAATTATAATACAATTGTAATACTATTGTAATAATATTGTAATACTATTATAATACTAGTGTAATACTCTTGTAATAATATTGTAATACTATTGTAATACTATTGTAATACTATTGTATTACTATTGCAATACTATTGTAATACTATTGTAATAATATTGCAATACTTTTATAATCCTAGTGCAATACTATTGAATAATATTGTAATACTATAATAATACTAGTGTAATACTCTTAGAATACTAGTAGAATACTAGTAGAATACTAGTAGAATACTAGTAGAATACTAGTAGAATACTATTTTAATACTATTGTAATACTACTATAATACTAGTGTATCTCTTTTGTAACACCATTATAATACTGCTGTAATACTATTGTAATACTATTGTAATACTACTGTAATACTATTTTAATACTATTATAATACTACTGTAATACTATTGTAATACTATTGTAATACTATTGTAATACTATTGCAATACTATTATAATACTATTGAAACACTATTATAATCTACTGTAATACTATTGTAATACTATTGTAATACTATTGTAATACTATTATAATACTATTGTAATACTATTGTAATACTATTATAATACTATTGTAATACTATTGTAATACTATTGTAATACTATTGCAATACTATTATAATACTAGTGTAATACTATTATAATACTATTGTAATAATACTGTAATACTATTTTAATACTATTATAAAGCTAGTGCAACACTATTGTAACACTATTGTAATACTACTGTAATATTATTATAATACTACTATAATACTATTGTATCACTTTTATTGCATATTATAATACTATTGTAATACTATTGTAATACTATTGTAATACTATTGCAATACTATTATAATACTACTGTAATATTATTATAATACTAGTGTAATAATACTGTAATACTATTTTAATACTATTGTAAAGCTAGTGCAACACTATTGTAACACTATTAAAATACTACTGTAATACTATTATAACACTATTGTAACACTATTATAATCTACTGTAATACAATTGTAATACAATTGTAATACTATTGTAATAATATTGTAATACTATTATAATACTAGTGTAATACTCTTGTAATAATATTGTAATACTATTGTAATACTATTGTAATACTATTGTATTACTATTGCAATACTATTGTAATACTATTGTAATAATATTGCAATACTTTTATAATCCTAGTGCAATACTATTGTAATACTATTGTAATACTAGTGCAATACTATTGTAATACTATTGTAATACTATTGTAATACTATTGTAATACTAATGTAATACTACTGTAATACTATTGTAATACTATTGTAATACTATTGTAATACTATTGCAATACTATTATAATACTATTGTAATACTATTGTAATAATATTATAATACTATTGTAATACTACTGTAATACTATTATAACACTATTGTAACACTATTATAATCTACTGTAATACTATTGTAATACAATTGTTATACTATTGTAATAATATTGTAATACTATTGTAATACTATTTTAATACTATTGTAATACTATTGTAATACTATTGTAATGATAGTGTAATACTATTGTAACACTATTGTCATACTACTATAATACTATTATAATACTATTGTAATACTATTATAATACTATTATAATAATATTGTAATACTATAATAATACTAGAGTAATACTAGTGTAATACTAGTAGAATACTAGTAGAATACTAGTAGAATACTAGTAGAATACTATTGTAATACTATTATAATACTATTGTAATACTATTATAATACTATTATAATACTATTGTAATACTATTGTAATACAATTGTAATACTATTGTAATAATATTGTAATACTATTGTAATACTATTTTAATACTATTGTAATACTATTGTAATACTATTGTAATACTATTATAATACTATTGTAATACTATTGTAATACTATTATAATACTATTGTAATACTATTTTAATACTATTGCAATACTATTATAATACTAGTGTAATACTATTATAATACTATTATAATACTACTGTAATACTATTGTAATACTATTTTAATACTATTGTAATACTATTGTAACACTATTGTAATACTACTGTAATATTATTATAATACTACTATAATACTATTGTATCACTATTGTAACACTATTAAAATACTACTGTAATACTATTATAACACTATTGTATCACTATTATAATCTACTGTAATACTATTGTAATACAATTGTTATACTATTGTAATAATATTGTAATACTATTGTAATACTATTTTAATACTATTGTAATACTATTGTAATACTACTGTAATACTATTATAATACTAGTGTAATACTATTATCATCTACTGTAATACAATTGTAATACAATTGTAATACTATTGTAATAATATTGTAATACTATTATAATACTAGTGTAATACTCTTGTAATACTATTTCAATACTATTATAATACTAGTGTAATACTCTTGTAATACTATTGTACTACTATTGTATCACTATTGTAACACTATTAAAATACTACTGTAATACTATTATAACACTATTGTAACACTATTATAATCTACTGTAATACTATTGTAATACAATTGTAATACTATTGTAATACTATTGTAATAATATTGTAATACTATTGTAATACTATTGTAATACTAATGTAATACTATTGTAATGATAGTGTAATACTATTGTAACACTATTGTAATACTACTGTAATATTATTATAATACTAGTGTAATACTATTATAATACTATTGTAATAATATTGTAATACTATAATAATACTAGTGTAATACTCTTAGAATACTAGTAGAATACTAGTAGAATACTACTGTAATACTATTTTAATACTATTGTAATACTACTATAATACTAGTGTATCTCTTTTGTAACACCATTATAATACTGCTGTAATACTATTGTAATACTATTGTAATACTACTGTAATACTATTTTAATACTATTATAATACTACTGTAATACTATTGTAATACTATTGTAATACTATTGTAATACTATTGCAATACTATTATAATACTATTGAAACACTATTATAATCTACTGTAATACTATTGTAATACTCTTGTAATACTATTGCAATACTATTGTAATACTATTGTAATACTATTGCAATACTTTTATAATCCTAGTGCAATACTATTGTAATACTATTGTAATACTATTGTAATACTATTATAATACTAATGTAATACTATTGTAATGATAGTGTAATACTATTGTAACACTATTGTAATACTACTGTAATATTATTATAATACTAGTGTAATACTATTATAATACTATTGTAATAATATTGTAATACTATTATAATACTAGTGTAATACTAGTAGAATACTATTGTAATACTACTGTAATACTATTTTAATACTATTGTTATACTACTATAATACTAGTGTATCTCTTTTGTAACACTATTATAATACTGCTGTAATACTATTGTAATACTATTGTAATACTATTATAATACTACTGTAATACTATTGTAATACTATTGTAATACTATTGTAATACTATTGTAACACTATTGTAATACTACTGTAATATTATTATAATACTACTATAATACTATTGTATCACTATTGTAACACTATTAAAATACTACTGTAATACTATTATAACACTATTGTATCACTATTATAATCTACTGTAATACTATTGTAATACAATTGTAATACTATTGTAATAATATTGTAATACTATTGTAATACTATTATAATACTATTGTAATACTATTGTAATACTATTGTAATACTATTGTAATACTATTGTAATAATAATGTAATACTATTGTAATGATAGTGTAATACTATTGTAATACTATTGTAATACTATTGTAATACTAATGTAATACTATTGTAATGATAGTGTAATACTATTGTAACACTATTGTTATACTACTGTAATACTATTATAATACTAGTGTAATACTATTATAATCTACTGTAATACAATTGTAATACAATTGTAATACTATAGTAATAATATTGTAATACTATTATAATACTAGTGTAATACTCTTGTAATACTATTTCAATACTATTATAATACTAGTGTAATACTCTTGTAATACTATTGTACTACTATTGTATCACTATTGTAACACTATTAAAATACTACTGTAATACTATTATAACACTATTGTAACACTATTATAATCTACTGTAATACTATTGTAATACAATTGTAATACTATTGTAATACTATTGTAATACTATTGTAATACTATTGTAATACTATTGTAATACTAATGTAATACTATTGTAATGATAGTGTAATACTATTGTAACACTATTGTAATACTACTGTACTATTATTATAATACTAGTGTAATACTATTGTATCACTTTTATTGCATATTATAATACTATTGTAATACTATTGTAATACTATTGTAATACTATTGCAATACTATTATAATACTAGTGTAATACTATTATAATACTATTGTAATAATACTGTAATACTATTTTAATACTATTGTAAAGCTAGTGCAACACTATTGTAACACTATTAAAATACTACTGTAATACTATTATAACACTATTGTAACACTATTATAATCTACTGTAATACAATTGTAATACAATTGTAATACTATTGTAATAATATTGTAATACTATTATAATACTAGTGTAATACTCTTATAATAATATTGTAATACTATTGTAATGATAGTGTAATACTATTGTAACACTATTGTCATACTACTATAATACTACTGTAATACTATTGTAATACTATTTTAATACTATTGTAATACTATTGTAACACTATTGTAATACTACTGTAATATTATTATAATACTACTATAATACTATTGTATCACTATTGTAACACTATTAAAATACTACTGTAATACTATTATAACACTATTGTATCACTATTATAATCTACTGTAATACTATTGTAATACAATTGTTATACTATTGTAATAATATTGTAATACTATTGTAATACTATTTTAATACTATTGTAATACTATTGTAATACTACTGTAATACTATTATAATACTAGTGTAATACTATTATCATCTACTGTAATACAATTGTAATACAATTGTAATACTATTTTAATACTATTGTAATACTACTATAATACTAGTGTATCTCTTTTGTAACACCATTATAATACTGCTGTAATACTATTGTAATACTATTGTAATACTACTGTAATACTATTTTAATACTATTATAATACTACTGTAATACTATTGCAATACTATTATAATACTATTGAAACACTATTATAATCTACTGTAATACTATTGTAATACTCTTGTAATACTATTGCAATACTATTGTAATACTATTGTAATACTATTGCAATACTTTTATAATCCTAGTGCAATACTATTGTAATACTATTGTAATACTATTGTAATACTATTATAATACTAATGTAATACTATTGTAATGATAGTGTAATACTATTGTAACACTATTGTAATACTACTGTAATATTATTATAATACTAGTGTAATACTATTATAATACTATTGTAATAATATTGTAATACTATTATAATACTAGTGTAATACTAGTAGAATACTATTGTAATACTACTGTAATACTATTTTAATACTATTGTTATACTACTATAATACTAGTGTATCTCTTTTGTAATACTATTGTAATACAATTGTAATACTATTGTAATAATATTGTAATACTATTGTAATACTATTATAATACTATTGTAATACTATTGTAATACTATTGTAATACTATTGTAATACTATTGTAATAATAATGTAATACTATTGTAATGATAGTGTAATACTATTGTAATACTATTGTAATACTATTGTAATACTAATGTAATACTATTGTAATGATAGTGTAATACTATTGTAACACTATTGTTATACTACTGTAATACTATTATAATACTAGTGTAATACTATTATAATCTACTGTAATACAATTGTAATACAATTGTAATACTATAGTAATAATATTGTAATACTATTATAATACTAGTGTAATACTCTTGTAATACTATTTCAATACTATTATAATACTAGTGTAATACTCTTGTAATACTATTGTACTACTATTGTATCACTATTGTAACACTATTAAAATACTACTGTAATACTATTATAACACTATTGTAACACTATTATAATCTACTGTAATACTATTGTAATACAATTGTAATACTATTGTAATACTATTGTAATACTATTGTAATACTATTGTAATACTATTGTAATACTAATGTAATACTATTGTAATGATAGTGTAATACTATTGTAACACTATTGTAATACTACTGTAATATTATTATAATACTAGTGTAATACTATTGTATCACTTTTATTGCATATTATAATACTATTGTAATACTATTGTAATACTATTGTAATACTATTGCAATACTATTATAATACTAGTGTAATACTATTATAATACTATTGTAATAATACTGTAATACTATTTTAATACTATTGTAAAGCTAGTGCAACACTATTGTAACACTATTAAAATACTACTGTAATACTATTATAACACTATTGTAACACTATTATAATCTACTGTAATACAATTGTAATACAATTGTAATACTATTGTAATAATATTGTAATACTATTATAATACTAGTGTAATACTCTTGTAATAATATTGTAATACTATTGTAATACTATTGTTATACTATTGTATTACTATTGCAATACTATTGTAATACTATTGTAATAATATTGCAATACTTTTATAATCCTAGTGCAATACTATTGAATAATATTGTAATACTATAATAATACTAGTGTAATACTCTTAGAATACTAGTAGAATACTAGTAGAATACTAGTAGAATACTAGTAGAATACTATTGTAATACTACTATAATACTAGTGTATCTCTTTTGTAACACCATTATAATACTGCTGTAATACTATTGTAATACTATTGTAATACTACTGTAATACTATTTTAATACTATTATAATACTACTGTAATACTATTGTAATACTATTGTAATACTATTGTAATACTATTGCAATACTATTATAATACTATTGAAACACTATTATAATCTACTGTAATACTATTGTAATACTATTATAATACTATTGTAATACTATTGTAATACTATTGTAATACTATTGCAATACTATTATAATACTAGTGTAATACTATTATAATACTATTGTAATAATACTGTAATACTATTTTAATACTATTATAAAGCTAGTGCAACACTATTGTAACACTATTGTAATACTACTGTAATATTATTATAATACTACTATAATACTATTGTATCACTTTTATTGCATATTATAATACTATTGTAATACTATTGTAATACTATTGTAATACTATTGCAATACTATTATAATACTAGTGTAATACTATTATAATACTATTGTAATAATACTGTAATACTATTTTAATACTATTGTAAAGCTAGTGCAACACTATTGTAACACTATTAAAATACTACTGTAATACTATTATAACACTATTGTAACACTATTATAATCTACTGTAATACAACTGTAATACAATTGTAATACTATTGTAATAATATTGTAATACTATTATAATACTAGTGTAATACTCTTGTAATAATATTGTAATACTATTGTAATACTATTGTAATACTATTGTATTACTATTGCAATACTATTGTAATACTATTGTAATAATATTGCAATACTTTTATAATCCTAGTGCAATACTATTGTAATACTATTGTAATACTAGTGCAATACTATTGTAATACTATTGTAATACTATTGTAATACTATTGTAATACTAATGTAATACTATTGTAATGATAGTGTAATACTATTGTAACACTATTGTAATACTACTGTAATACTATTATAATACTAGTGTAATACTATTATAATCTACTGTAATACAATTGTAATACAATTGTAATACTATTGTAATAATATTGTAATACTATTATAATACTAGTGTAATACTCTTATAATAATATTGTAATACTATTGTAATGATAGTGTAATACTATTGTAACACTATTGTCATACTACTATAATACTACTGTAATACTATTGTAATACTATTTTAATACTATTGTAATACTATTGTAACACTATTGTAATACTACTGTAATATTATTATAATACTACTATAATACTATTGTATCACTATTGTAACACTATTAAAATACTACTGTAATACTATTATAACACTATTGTATCACTATTATAATCTACTGTAATACTATTGTAATACAATTGTAATACTATTGTAATACTATTGTAATACTATTGTAATACTATTGTAATACTATTGTAATACTAATGTAATACTATTGTAATGATAGTGTAATACTATTGTAACACTATTGTAATACTACTGTAATATTATTATAATACTAGTGTAATACTATTGTATCACTTTTATTGCATATTATAATACTATTGTAATACTATTGTAATACTATTGTAATACTATTGCAATACTATTATAATACTAGTGTAATACTATTATAATACTATTGTAATAATACTGTAATACTATTTTAATACTATTGTAAAGCTAGTGCAACACTATTGTAACACTATTAAAATACTACTGTAATACTATTATAACACTATTGTAACACTATTATAATCTACTGTAATACAATTGTAATACAATTGTAATACTATTGTAATAATATTGTAATACTATTATAATACTAGTGTAATACTCTTGTAATAATATTGTAATACTATTGTAATACTATTGTTATACTATTGTATTACTATTGCAATACTATTGTAATACTATTGTAATAATATTGCAATACTTTTATAATCCTAGTGCAATACTATTGAATAATATTGTAATACTATAATAATACTAGTGTAATACTCTTAGAATACTAGTAGAATACTAGTAGAATACTAGTAGAATACTAGTAGAATACTATTGTAATACTACTATAATACTAGTGTATCTCTTTTGTAACACCATTATAATACTGCTGTAATACTATTGTAATACTATTGTAATACTACTGTAATACTATTTTAATACTATTATAATACTACTGTAATACTATTGTAATACTATTGTAATACTATTGTAATACTATTGCAATACTATTATAATACTATTGAAACACTATTATAATCTACTGTAATACTATTGTAATACTATTATAATACTATTGTAATACTATTGTAATACTATTGTAATACTATTGCAATACTATTATAATACTAGTGTAATACTATTATAATACTATTGTAATAATACTGTAATACTATTTTAATACTATTATAAAGCTAGTGCAACACTATTGTAACACTATTGTAATACTACTGTAATATTATTATAATACTACTATAATACTATTGTATCACTTTTATTGCATATTATAATACTATTGTAATACTATTGTAATACTATTGTAATACTATTGCAATACTATTATAATACTAGTGTAATACTATTATAATACTATTGTAATAATACTGTAATACTATTTTAATACTATTGTAAAGCTAGTGCAACACTATTGTAACACTATTAAAATACTACTGTAATACTATTATAACACTATTGTAACACTATTATAATCTACTGTAATACAACTGTAATACAATTGTAATACTATTGTAATAATATTGTAATACTATTATAATACTAGTGTAATACTCTTGTAATAATATTGTAATACTATTGTAATACTATTGTAATACTATTGTATTACTATTGCAATACTATTGTAATACTATTGTAATAATATTGCAATACTTTTATAATCCTAGTGCAATACTATTGTAATACTATTGTAATACTAGTGCAATACTATTGTAATACTATTGTAATACTATTGTAATACTATTGTAATACTAATGTAATACTATTGTAATGATAGTGTAATACTATTGTAACACTATTGTAATACTACTGTAATACTATTATAATACTAGTGTAATACTATTATAATCTACTGTAATACAATTGTAATACAATTGTAATACTATTGTAATAATATTGTAATACTATTATAATACTAGTGTAATACTCTTGTAATACTATTTCAATACTATTATAATACTAGTGTAATACTCTTGTAATACTATTGTACTACTATTGTAATACTATTGTAATACTATTGTAATACTATTGTAATACTATTGCAATACTATTGTAATACTATTGTAATAATATTGCAATACTTTTATAATCCTAGAGTAATACTATTGTAATACTATTGTAATACTATTGTAATACTAAGGTAATACTATTGTAATGATAGTGTAATACTATTGTAACACTATTGTCATACTACTATAATACTATTATAATACTATTGTAATACTATTATAATACTATTATAATAATATTGTAATACTATAATAATACTAGTGTAATACTAGTAGAATACTAGTAGAATACTAGTAGAATACTAGTAGAATACTACTGTAATACTATTTTAATACTATTGTAATACTACTATAATACTAGTGTATTTCTTTTGTAACACCATTATAATACTGCTGTAATACTATTGAATACTATTGTAACACTATTGTAATACTACTGTAATATTATTATAATACTATTATAATACTATTGTATCACTATTGTAACACTATTATAATCTACTGTAATACTATTGTAATACAATTGTAATACTATTGTAATAGTATTGTAAAACTATTGTAATAGTACTGTAATACTATTGTAATACTATTGTAATACTATTGTAATACTATTGTAATACTATTGCAATGCTATTGTAATACTACTGTAATACTATTATAATACTAGTGTAATACTATTATAATACTATTGCATTACTATTGTAATACTATAATAATACTAGTGTAATACTAGTAGAATACTAGTAGAATACTAGTAGAATACTAGTAGAATACTACTGTTATACTATTTTAATACTATTGTAATACTACTATAATACTAGTGTATCTCTTTTGTAACACTATTATAATACTGCTGTAATACTATTGTAATACTATTGTAATACTACTGTAATACTATTTTAATACTATTATACTACTACTGTAATACTATTGTAATACTATTGTAATACTATTGTAATACTATTGCAATACTATTATAATACTATTGTAACACTATTATAATCTACTGTAATACTATTGTAATACTATTGTAATACTATTGTAATAATATTATAATACTATTGTAATACTATTGTAATAATATTATAATACTATTGTAATACTATTGTAATACTATTCTAATACTATTATAATACTATTGTAATAATACTGTTATACTAATTTAATACTATTGTAATGCTAGTGCAATACTATTGTAACACTATTGTAATACTACTGTAATATTATTATAATACTACTATAATACTATTGTATCACTATTGTAACACAATTAAAATACTACTGTAATACTATTATAACACTATTGTAACACTATTATAATCTACTGTAATACTATTGTAATACAATTGTTATACTATTGTAATAATATTGTAATACTATTGTAATACTATTTTAATACTATTGTAATACTATTGTAATACTATTGTAATGATAGTGTAATACTATTGTAACACTATTGTCATACTACTATAATACTACTGTAATACTATTGTAATACTATTTTAATACTATTGTAATACTATTGTAACACTATTGTAATACTACTGTAATATTATTATAATACTACTATAATACTATTGTATCACTATTGTAACACTATTAAAATACTACTGTAATACTATTATAACACTATTGTATCACTATTATAATCTACTGTAATACTATTGTAATACAATTGTAATACTATTGTAATAATATTGTAATACTATTGTAATACTATTATAATACTATTGTAATACTATTGTAATACTATTGTAATACTATTGTAATACTATTGTAATAATAATGTAATACTATTGTAATGATAGTGTAATACTATTGTAATACTATTGTAATACTATTGTAATACTCTTGTAATACTATTGTACTACTATTGTATCACTATTGTAACACTATTAAAATACTACTGTAATACTATTATAACACTATTGTAACACTATTATAATCTACTGTAATACTATTGTAATACAATTGTAATACTATTGTAATACTATTGTAATACTATTGTAATACTATTGTAATACTATTGTAATACTTATGTAATACTATTGTAATGATAGTGTAATACTATTGTAACACTATTGTAATACTACTGTAATATTATTATAATACTAGTGTAATACTATTGTAATACTAATGTAATACTATTGTAATGATAGTGTAATACTATTGTAACACTATTGTAATACTACTGTTGTACTATTATAATACTAGTGTAATACTATTATCATCTACTGTAATACAATTGTAATACAATTGTAATACTATTGTAATAATATTGTAATACTATTATAATACTAGTGTAATACTCTTGTAATACTATTTCAATACTATTATAATACTAGTGTAATACTCTTGTAATACTATTGTACTACTATTGTATCACTATTGTAACACTATTAAAATACTACTGTAATACTATTATAACACTATTGTAACACTATTATAATCTACTGTAATACTATTGTAATACAATTGTAATACTATTGTAATCCTATTGTAATACTATTGTAATACTATTGTAATACTATTGTAATACTAATGTAATACTATTGTAATGATAGTGTAATACTATTGTAACACTATTGTAATACTACTGTAATATTATTATAATACTAGTGTAATACTATTATAATACTATTGTAATAATATTGTAATACTATAATAATACTAGTGTAATACTCTTAGAATACTAGTAGAATACTAGTAGAATACTACTGTAATACTATTTTAATACTATTGTAATACTACTATAATACTAGTGTATCTCTTTTGTAACACCATTATAATACTGCTGTAATACTATTGTAATACTATTGTAATACTATTGTAATACTATTGCAATACTATTATAATACTAGTGTAATACTATTATAATACTATTGTAATAATACTGTAATACTATTTTAATACTATTGTAAAGCTAGTGCAACACTATTGTAACACTATTAAAATACTACTGTAATACTATTATAACACTATTGTAACACTATTATAATCTACTGTAATACAACTGTAATACAATTGTAATACTATTGTAATAATATTGTAATACTATTATAATACTAGTGTAATACTCTTGTAATAATATTGTAATACTATTGTAATACTATTGTAATACTATTGTATTACTATTGCAATACTATTGTAATACTATTGTAATAATATTGCAATACTTTTATAATCCTAGTGCAATACTATTGTAATACTATTGTAATACTAGTGCAATACTATTGTAATACTATTGTAATACTATTGTAATACTATTGTAATACTAATGTAATACTATTGTAATGATAGTGTAATACTATTGTAACACTATTGTAATACTACTGTAATACTATTATAATACTAGTGTAATACTATTATAATCTACTGTAATACAATTGTAATACAATTGTAATACTATTGTAATAATATTGTAATACTATTATAATACTAGTGTAATACTCTTGTAATACTATTTCAATACTATTATAATACTAGTGTAATACTCTTGTAATACTATTGTACTACTATTGTAATACTATTGTAATACTATTGTAATACTATTGTAATACTATTGCAATACTATTGTAATACTATTGTAATAATATTGCAATACTTTTATAATCCTAGAGTAATACTATTGTAATACTATTGTAATACTATTGTAATACTAAGGTAATACTATTGTAATGATAGTGTAATACTATTGTAACACTATTGTCATACTACTATAATACTATTATAATACTATTGTAATACTATTATAATACTATTATAATAATATTGTAATACTATAATAATACTAGTGTAATACTAGTAGAATACTAGTAGAATACTAGTAGAATACTAGTAGAATACTACTGTAATACTATTTTAATACTATTGTAATACTACTATAATACTAGTGTATTTCTTTTGTAACACCATTATAATACTGCTGTAATACTATTGAATACTATTGTAACACTATTGTAATACTACTGTAATATTATTATAATACTATTATAATACTATTGTATCACTATTGTAACACTATTATAATCTACTGTAATACTATTGTAATACAATTGTAATACTATTGTAATAGTATTGTAAAACTATTGTAATAGTACTGTAATACTATTGTAATACTATTGTAATACTATTGTAATACTATTGTAATACTATTGCAATGCTATTGTAATACTACTGTAATACTATTATAATACTAGTGTAATACTATTATAATACTATTGCATTACTATTGTAATACTATAATAATACTAGTGTAATACTAGTAGAATACTAGTAGAATACTAGTAGAATACTAGTAGAATACTACTGTTATACTATTTTAATACTATTGTAATACTACTATAATACTAGTGTATCTCTTTTGTAACACTATTATAATACTGCTGTAATACTATTGTAATACTATTGTAATACTACTGTAATACTATTTTAATACTATTATACTACTACTGTAATACTATTGTAATACTATTGTAATACTATTGTAATACTATTGCAATACTATTATAATACTATTGTAACACTATTATAATCTACTGTAATACTATTGTAATACTATTGTAATACTATTGTAATAATATTATAATACTATTGTAATACTATTGTAATAATATTATAATACTATTGTAATACTATTGTAATACTATTCTAATACTATTATAATACTATTGTAATAATACTGTTATACTAATTTAATACTATTGTAATGCTAGTGCAATACTATTGTAACACTATTGTAATACTACTGTAATATTATTATAATACTACTATAATACTATTGTATCACTATTGTAACACAATTAAAATACTACTGTAATACTATTATAACACTATTGTAACACTATTATAATCTACTGTAATACTATTGTAATACAATTGTTATACTATTGTAATAATATTGTAATACTATTGTAATACTATTTTAATAATATTGTAATACTATTGTAATACTATTGTAATGATAGTGTAATACTATTGTAACACTATTGTCATACTACTATAATACTACTGTAATACTATTGTAATACTATTTTAATACTATTGTAATACTATTGTAACACTATTGTAATACTACTGTAATATTATTATAATACTACTATAATACTATTGTATCACTATTGTAACACTATTAAAATACTACTGTAATACTATTATAACACTATTGTATCACTATTATAATCTACTGTAATACTATTGTAATACAATTGTAATACTATTGTAATAATATTGTAATACTATTGTAATACTATTATAATACTATTGTAATACTATTGTAATACTATTGTAATACTATTGTAATACTATTGTAATAATAATGTAATACTATTGTAATGATAGTGTAATACTATTGTAATACTATTGTAATACTATTGTAATACTCTTGTAATACTATTGTACTACTATTGTATCACTATTGTAACACTATTAAAATACTACTGTAATACTATTATAACACTATTGTAACACTATTATAATCTACTGTAATACTATTGTAATACAATTGTAATACTATTGTAATACTATTGTAATACTATTGTAATACTATTGTAATACTATTGTAATACTTATGTAATACTATTGTAATGATAGTGTAATACTATTGTAACACTATTGTAATACTACTGTAATATTATTATAATACTAGTGTAATACTATTGTAATACTAATGTAATACTATTGTAATGATAGTGTAATACTATTGTAACACTATTGTAATACTACTGTAATACTATTATAATACTAGTGTAATACTATTATCATCTACTGTAATACAATTGTAATACAATTGTAATACTATTGTAATAATATTGTAATACTATTATAATACTAGTGTAATACTCTTGTAATACTATTTCAATACTATTATAATACTAGTGTAATACTCTTGTAATACTATTGTACTACTATTGTATCACTATTGTAACACTATTAAAATACTACTGTAATACTATTATAACACTATTGTAACACTATTATAATCTACTGTAATACTATTGTAATACAATTGTAATACTATTGTAATCCTATTGTAATACTATTGTAATACTATTGTAATACTATTGTAATACTAATGTAATACTATTGTAATGATAGTGTAATACTATTGTAACACTATTGTAATACTACTGTAATATTATTATAATACTAGTGTAATACTATTATAATACTATTGTAATAATATTGTAATACTATAATAATACTAGTGTAATACTCTTAGAATACTAGTAGAATACTAGTAGAATACTACTGTAATACTATTTTAATACTATTGTAATACTACTATAATACTAGTGTATCTCTTTTGTAACACCATTATAATACTGCTGTAATACTATTGTAATACTATTGTAATACTACTGTAATACTATTTTAATACTATTATAATACTACTGTAATACTATTGTAATACTATTGTAATACTATTGTAATACTATTGCAATACTATTATAATACTATTGAAACACTATTATAATCTACTGTAATACTATTGTAATACTCTTGTAATACTATTGCAATACTATTGTAATACTATTGTAATACTATTGCAATACTTTTATAATCCTAGTGCAATACTATTGTAATACTATTGTAATACTATCGTAATACTATTATAATACTAATGTAATACTATTGTAATGATAGTGTAATACTATTGTAACACTATTGTAATACTACTGTAATATTATTATAATACTAGTGTAATACTATTATAATACTATTGTAATAATATTGTAATACTATTATAATACTAGTGTAATACTAGTAGAATACTATTGTAATACTACTGTAATACTATTTTAATACTATTGTAATACTACTATAATACTAGTGTATCTCTTTTGTAACACTATTATAATACTGCTGTAATACTATTGTAATACTATTGTAATACTATTATAATACTACTGTAATACTATTGTAATACTATTGTAATACTATTGTAATACTATTATAACACTATTGTAATACTACTGTAATATTATTATAATACTACTATAATACTATTGTATCACTATTGTAACACTATTAAAATACTACTGTAATACTATTATAACACTATTGTATCATTATTATAATCTACTGTAATACTATTGTAATACAATTGTAATACTATTGTAATAATATTGTAATACTATTGTAATACTATTATAATACTATTGTAATACTATTGTAATACTATTGTAATACTATTGTAATACTATTGTAATAATAATGTAATACTATTGTAATGATAGTGTAATACTATTGTAATACTATTGTAATACTATTGTAATACTATTGTAATACTAATGTAATACTATTGTAATGATAGTGTAATACTATTGTAACACTATTGTAATACTACTGTAATACTATTATAATACTAGTGTAATACTATTATAATCTACTGTAATACAATTGTAATACAATTGTAATACTATTGTAATAATATTGTAATACTATTATAATACTAGTGTAATACTATTGTAATGATAGTGTAATACTATTGTAACACTATTGTAATACTATTGTAATACTATTTTATACTATTGTAATACTATTGTAACACTATTGTAATACTACTGTAATATTATTATAATACTACTATAATACTATTGTATCACTATTGTAACACTATTAAAATACTACTGTAATACTATTATAACACTATTGTATTACTATTATAATCTACTGTAATACTATTGTAATACAATTGTAATACTATTGTAATAATATTGTAATACTATTTCAATACTATTATAATAATAGTGTAATACTCTTGTAATACTATTGTACTACTATTGTATCACTATTGTAACACTATTAAAATACTATTGAAACACTATTATAATCTACTGTAATACTATTGTAATACTCTTGTAATACTATTGCAATACTATTGTAATACTATTGTAATACTAATGTAATACTATTGTAATGATAGTGTAATACTATTGTAACACTATTGTAATACTATTGTAATACTATTTTAATACTATTGTAATACTATTGTAACACTATTGTAATACTACTGTAATATTATTATAATACTACTATAATACTATTGTATCACTATTGTAACACTATTAAAATACTACTGTAATACTATTATAACACTATTGTATTACTATTATAATCTACTGTAATACTATTGTAATACAATTGTAATACTATTGTAATAATATTGTAATACTATTGTAATACTATTATAATACTATTGTAATACTATTGTAATACTATTGTAATACTATTGTAATACTATTGTAATAATAATGTAATACTATTGTAATGATAGTGTAATACTATTGTAATACTATTGTAATACTATTGTAATACTCTTGTAATACTATTGTACTACTATTGTATCACTATTGTAACACTATTAAAATACTACTGTAATACTATTATAACACTATTGTAACACTATTATAATCTACTGTAATACTATTGTAATACAATTGTAATACTATTGTAATACTATTGTAATACTATTGTAATACTATTGTAATACTATTGTAATACTTATGTAATACTATTGTAATGATAGTGTAATACTATTGTAACACTATTGTAATACTACTGTAATATTATTATAATAATAGTGTAATACTATTGTAATACTAATGTAATACTATTGTAATGATAGTGTAATACTATTGTAACACTATTGTAATACTACTTTAATACTATTATAATACTAGTGTAATACTATTATCATCTACTGTAATACAATTGTAATACAATTGTAATACTATTGTAATAATATTGTAATACTATTATAATACTAGTGTAATACTCTTGTAATACTATTTCAATACTATTATAATACTAGTGTAATACTCTTGTAATACTATTGTACTACTATTGTATCACTATTGTAACACTATTAAAATACTACTGTAATACTATTATAACACTATTGTAACACTATTATAATCTACTGTAATACTATTGTAATACAATTGTAATACTATTGTAATACTATTGTAATACTATTGTAATACTATTGTAATACTATTGTAATACTAATGTAATACTATTGTAATGATAGTGTAATACTATTGTAACACTATTGTAATACTACTGTAATATTATTATAATACTAGTGTAATACTATTATAATACTATTGTAATAATATTGTAATACTATAATAATACTAGTGTAATACTCTTAGAATACTAGTAGAATACTAGTAGAATACTACTGTAATACTATTTTAATACTATTGTAATACTACTATAATACTAGTGTATCTCTTTTGTAACACCATTATAATACTGCTGTAATACTATTGTAATACTATTGTAATACTACTGTAATACTATTTTAATACTATTATAATACTACTGTAATACTATTGTAATACTATTGTAATACTATTGTAATACTATTGCAATACTATTATAATACTATTGAAACACTATTATAATCTACTGTAATACTATTGTAATACTCTTGTAATACTATTGCAATACTATTGTAATACTATTGTAATACTATTGCAATACTTTTATAATCCTAGTGCAATACTATTGTAATACTATTGTAATACTATTGTAATACTATTATAATACTAATGTAATACTATTGTAATGATAGTGTAATACTATTGTAACACTATTGTAATACTACTGTAATATTATTATAATACTAGTGTAATACTATTATAATACTATTGTAATAATATTGTAATACTATTATAATACTAGTGTAATACTAGTAGAATACTATTGTAATACTACTGTAATACTATTTTAATACTATTGTTATACTACTATAATACTAGTGTATCTCTTTTGTAACACTATTATAATACTGCTGTAATACTATTGTAATACTATTGTAATACTATTATAATACTACTGTAATACTATTGTAATACTATTGTAATACTATTGTAATACTATTGTAACACTATTGTAATACTACTGTAATATTATTATAATACTACTATAATACTATTGTATCACTATTGTAACACTATTAAAATACTACTGTAATACTATTATAACACTATTGTAACACTATTATAATCTACTGTAATACAATTGTAATACAATTGTAATACTATTGTAATAATATTGTAATACTATTATAATACTAGTGTAATACTCTTGTAATAATATTGTAATACTATTGTAATACTATTGTTATACTATTGTATTACTATTGCAATACTATTGTAATACTATTGTAATAATATTGCAATACTTTTATAATCCTAGTGCAATACTATTGAATAATATTGTAATACTATAATAATACTAGTGTAATACTCTTAGAATACTAGTAGAATACTAGTAGAATACTAGTAGAATACTATTTTAATACTATTGTAATACTACTATAATTCTAGTGTATCTCTTTTGTAACACCATTATAATACTGCTGTAATACTATTGTAATACTATTGTAATACTACTGTAATACTATTTTAATACTATTATAATACTACTGTAATACTATTGTAATACTATTGTAATACTATTGTAATACTATTGCAATACTATTATAATACTATTGAAACACTATTATAATCTACTGTAATACTATTGTAATACTATTGTAATACTATTGTAATACTATTATAATACTATTGTAATACTATTGTAATACTATTATAATACTATTGTAATACTATTGTAATACTATTGTAATACTATTGCAATACTATTATAATACTAGTGTAATACTATTATAATACTATTGTAATAATACTGTAATACTATTTTAATACTATTATAAAGCTAGTGCAACACTATTGTAACACTATTGTAATACTACTGTAATATTATTATAATACTACTATAATACTATTGTATCACTTTTATTGCATATTATAATACTATTGTAATACTATTGTAATACTATTGTAATACTATTGCAATACTATTATAATACTAGTGTAATACTATTATAATACTATTGTAATAATACTGTAATACTATTTTAATACTATTGTAAAGCTAGTGCAACACTATTGTAACACTATTAAAATACTACTGTAATACTATTATAACACTATTGTAACACTATTATAATCTACTGTAATACAACTGTAATACAATTGTAATACTATTGTAATAATATTGTAATACTATTATAATACTAGTGTAATACTCTTGTAATAATATTGTAATACTATTGTAATACTATTGTAATACTATTGTATTACTATTGCAATACTATTGTAATACTATTGTAATAATATTGCAATACTTTTATAATCCTAGTGCAATACTATTGTAATACTATTGTAATACTAGTGCAATACTATTGTAATACTATTGTAATACTATTGTAATACTATTGTAATACTAATGTAATACTATTGTAATGATAGTGTAATACTATTGTAACACTATTGTAATACTACTGTAATACTATTATAATACTAGTGTAATACTATTATAATCTACTGTAATACAATTGTAATACAATTGTAATACTATTGTAATAATATTGTAATACTATTATAATACTAGTGTAATACTCTTGTAATACTATTTCAATACTATTATAATACTAGTGTAATACTCTTGTAATACTATTGTACTACTATTGTAATACTATTGTAATACTATTGTAATACTATTGTAATACTATTGCAATACTATTGTAATAATATTGTAATAATATTGCAATACTTTTATAATCCTAGAGTAATACTATTGTAATACTATTGTAATACTATTGTAATACTAAGGTAATACTATTGTAATGATAGTGTAATACTATTGTAACACTATTGTCATACTACTATAATAATATTATAATACTATTGTAATACTATTATAATACTATTATAATAATATTGTAATACTATAATAATACTAGTGTAATACTAGTAGAATACTAGTAGAATACTAGTAGAATACTAGTAGAATACTACTGTAATACTATTTTAATACTATTGTAATACTACTATAATACTAGTGTATTTCTTTTGTAACACCATTATAATACTGCTGTAATACTATTGAATACTATTGTAACACTATTGTAATACTACTGTAATATTATTATAATACTATTATAATACTATTGTATCACTATTGTAACACTATTATAATCTACTGTAATACTATTGTAATACAATTGTAATACTATTGTAATAGTATTGTAAAACTATTGTAATAGTACTGTAATACTATTGTAATACTATTGTAATACTATTGTAATACTATTGTAATACTATTGCAATGCTATTGTAATACTACTGTAATACTATTATAATACTAGTGTAATACTATTATAATACTATTGCATTACTATTGTAATACTATAATAATACTAGTGTAATACTAGTAGAATACTAGTAGAATACTAGTAGAATACTAGTAGAATACTACTGTTATACTATTTTAATACTATTGTAATACTACTATAATACTAGTGTATCTCTTTTGTAACACTATTATAATACTGCTGTAATACTATTGTAATACTATTGTAATACTACTGTAATACTATTTTAATACTATTATACTACTACTGTAATACTATTGTAATACTATTGTAATACTATTGTAATACTATTGCAATACTATTATAATACTATTGTAACACTATTATAATCTACTGTAATACTATTGTAATACTATTGTAATACTATTGTAATAATATTATAATACTATTGTAATACTATTGTAATAATATTATAATACTATTGTAATACTATTGTAATACTATTCTAATACTATTATAATACTATTGTAATAATACTGTTATACTAATTTAATACTATTGTAATGCTAGTGCAATACTATTGTAACACTATTGTAATACTACTGTAATATTATTATAATACTACTATAATACTATTGTATCACTATTGTAACACAATTAAAATACTACTGTAATACTATTATAATACTATTGTAACACTATTATAATCTACTGTAATACTATTGTAATACAATTGTTATACTATTGTAATAATATTGTAATACTATTGTAATACTATTTTAATACTATTGTAATACTATTGTAATACTATTGTAATGATAGTGTAATACTATTGTAACACTATTGTCATACTACTATAATACTATTATAATACTATTGTAATACTATTATAATACTATTATAATAATATTGTAATACTATAATAATACTAGAGTAATACTAGTGTAATACTAGTAGAATACTAGTAGAATACTAGTAGAATACTAGTAGAATACTAGTAGAATACTAGTAGAATACTACTGTAATACTATTGTAATACTATTATAATACTATTGTAATACTATTATAATACTATTATAATACTATTGTAATACTATTGTAATACTATTGTAATACTATTATAATACTATTGTAATACTATTATAATACTATTATAATACTATTGTAATACTATTGTAATAATATTATAATACTATTGTAATACTATTGTAATACTATTCTAATACTATTATAATACTATTGTAATAATATTGTAATACAATTGTAATACTATTGTAATAATATTGTAATACTATTGTAATACTATTTTAATACTATTGTAATACTATTGTAATACTATTATAATACTATTGTAATACTATTGTAATACTATTATAATACTATTGTAATACTATTTTAATACTATTGCAATACTATTATAATACTAGTGTAATACTATTATAATACTATTGTAATAATACTGTAATACTATTTTAATACTATTGTAATGCTAGTTCAATACTATTGTAACACTATTGTAATACTACTGTAATATTATTATAATACTACTATAATACTATTGTATCACTATTGTAACACTATTAAAATACTACTGTAATACTATTATAACACTATTGTAACACTATTATAATCTACTGTAATACTATTGTAATACAATTGTAATACTGTTGTAATAGTATTGTAACACTATTGTAATAGTACTGTAATACTATTGTAATACAATTGTAATACTATTGTAATAGTATTGTAACACTATTTTAATAGTACTGTAATACTATTGTAATACTATTGTAATACTATTGTAATAATATTGTAATACTATTGAAATACTATTGTAATACTATTGTAATACTATTGTAATACTATTACAATGCTATTATAATACTAGTGTAATACTGTTGTAATACTATTGTAATACTATTATAATACTATTGCATTACTATTGTAATACTCTTGTAATACTATTGTAATACTATTGTAATACTATTGTAATACTATTGTAATATTATTGCAATACTATTGTAATACTATTGTAATACTATTGCAATACTTTTATAATCCTAGTGCAATACTATTGTAATACTATTGTAATACTATTGTAATACTATTATAATACTAATGTAATACTATTGTAATGATAGTGTAATACTATTGTAACACTATTGTAATACTACTGTAATATTATTATAATACTAGTGTAATACTAGTAGAATACTATTGTAATACTACTGTAATACTATTTTAATACTATTATAATACTACTGTAATACTATTGTAATACTATTGTAATACTATTGTAATACTATTGCAATACTATTATAATACTATTGTAACACTATTATAATCTACTGTAATACTATTATAATACTAGTGTAATACTATTATAATACTATTGTAATAATACTGTAATACTATTTTAATACTATTGTAATGCTAGTGCAATACTATTGTAACACTATTGTAATACTACTGTAATATTATTATAATACTACTATAATACTATTGTATCACTATTGTAACACAATTAAAATACTACTGTAATACTATTATAATCTACTGTAATACTATTGTAATACAATTGTAATACTATTGTAATACAATTGTTATACTATTGTAATAATATTGTAATACTATTGTAATACTATTTTAATACTATTGTAATACTATTGTAATACTATTGTAATGATAGTGTAATACTATTGTAACACTATTGTCATACTACTATAATACTATTATAATACTATTGTAATACTATTATAATACTATTATAATAATATTGTAATACTATAATAATACTAGTGTAATACTAGTAGAATACTAGTAGAATACTAGTAGAATACTAGTAGAATACTACTGTAATACTATTGTAATACTATTATAATACTATTGTATAACTATTGTAATACTATTATAATACTATTGTAATACTATTGTAATACTATTGTAATACTATTGTAATAATATTGTAATACTATTGTAATACTATTTTAATACTATTGTAATACTATTGTAATACTATTGTAATACTATTGTAATACTATTGTAATACTATTGTAATACTATTGTAATACTATTTTAATACTATTATAATACAAGTGTAATACTATTATAATACTATTGTAATAATACTGTAATACTATTTTAATACTATTGTAATGCTAGTGCAATACTATTGTAACACTATTGTAATACTACTGTAATATTATTATAATACTACTATAATACTATTGTATCACTATTGTAACACTATTAAAATACTACTGTAATACTATTATAACACTATTGTAACACTATTATAATCTACTGTAATACTATTGTAATACAATTGTAATACTATTGTAATAGTATTGTAACACTATTGTAATAGTACTGTAATACTATTGTAATACAATTGTAATACTATTGTAATAGTATTGTAACACTATTGTAATAGTACTGTAATACTATTGTAATACTATTGTAATACTATTGTAATAATATTGTAATACTATTGTAATACTATTGTAATACTATTGCAATGCTATTGTAATAATATTGCAATGCTATTATAATACTAGTGTAATACTGTTGTAATACTATTGTAATACTATTATAATACTATTGCATTACTATTGTAATACTCTTGTAATACTATTGTAATACTATTGTAATACTATTGTAATACTATTGTAATACTATTGTAATACTATTGCAATACTATTGTAATACTATTGTAATACTATTGCAATACTTTTATAATCCTAGTGCAATACTATTGTAATACTATTGTAATACTATTATAATACTATTATAATACTAATGTAATACTATTGTAATGATAGTGTAATACTATTGTAACACTATTGTAATACTACTGTAATATTATTATAATACTAGTGTAATACTAGTAGAATACTATTGTAATACTACTGTAATACTATTTTAATACTATTGTAATACTACTATAATACTAGTGTATCTCTTTTGTAACACTATTATAATACTGCTGTAATACTATTGTAATACTATTGTAATACTATTATAATACTACTGTAATACTATTGTAATACTATTGTAATACTATTGTAATACTATTGTAACACTATTGTAATACTACTGTAATATTATTATAATACTACTATAATACTATTGTATCACTATTGTAACACTATTAAAATACTACTGTAATACTATTATAACACTATTGTATCACTATTATAATCTACTGTAATACTATTGTAATACAATTGTAATACTATTGTAATAATATTGTAATACTATTGTAATACTATTGTAATACTAATGTAATACTATTGTAATGATAGTGTAATACTATTGTAACACTATTGTAATACTACTGTAATACTATTATAATACTAGTGTAATACTAGTGTAATACTATTATAATACTATTGTAATAATATTGTAATACTATAATAATACTAGTGTAATACTAGTAGAATACTAGTAGAATACTAGTAGAATACTACTGTTATACTATTTTAATACTATTGTAATACTACTATAATACTAGTGTATCTCTTTTGTAACACTATTATAATACTGCTGTAATACTATTGTAATACTATTGTAATACTACTGTAATACTATTTTAATACTATTATAATACTACTGTAATACTATTGTAATACTATTGTAATACTATTGTAACACTATTATAATCTACTGTAATACTATTGTAATACTACTGTAATACTATTGTAATACTATTATAATACTATTGTAATACTATTGTAATACTATTGTAATACTATTGTAATACTATTATAATACTATTGTAATACTATTTTAATACTATTTTAATACTATTGCAATACTATTATAATACTAGTGTAATACTATTATAATACAATTGTAATACTATTGTAATAATATTGTAATACTATTGTAATACTATTTAAATACTATTGTAATACTATTGTAATATTATTGTAATACTATTGTAATACTATTATAATACTATTGTAATACTATTGTAATACTATTATAATACTATTGTAATACTATTTTAATACTATTGTAATACTATTGTAATACTATTATAATACTATTGTAATACTATTTTAATACTATTGCAATACTATTATAATACTAGTGTAATACTATTATAATACTATTGTAATACTATTGTAATAATATTGTAATACTACTGTAATATTATTATAATACTACTATAATACTATTGATTCACTATTGTAACACTATTAAAATACTACTGTAATACTATTATAACACTATTGTAACACTATTATAATCTACTGTAATACTATTGTAATACAATTGTAATACTATTGTAATACTATTGTAATACTATTGTAATACTATTGTAATACTATTGTAATACTAATGTAATACTATTGTAATGATAGTGTAATACTATTGTAACATTATTGTAATACTACTGTAATATTATTATAATACTAGTGTAATACTATTATAATACTATTGTAATAATATTGTAATACTATAATAATACTAGTGTATTACTCTTAGAATACTAGTAGAATACTAGTAGAATACTACTGTAATACTATTTTAATACTATTGTAATACTACTATAATACTAGTGTATCTCTTTTGTAACACCATTATAATACTGCTGTAATACTATTGTAATACTATTGTAATACTACTGTAATACTATTTTAATACTATTATAATACTACTGTAATACTATTGTAATACTATTGTAATACTATTGTAATACTATTGCAATACTATTATAATACTATTGAAACACTATTATAATCTACTGTAATACTATTGTAATACTCTTGTAATACTATTGCAATACTATTGTAATACTATTGTAATACTATTGCAATACTTTTATAATCCTAGTGCAATACTATTGTAATACTATTGTAATACTATTGTAATACTATTATAATACTAATGTAATACTATTGTAATGATAGTGTAATACTATTGTAACACTATTGTAATACTACTGTAATATTATTATAATACTAGTGTAATACTATTATAATACTATTGTAATAATATTGTAATACTATTATAATACTAGTGTAATACTAGTAGAATACTATTGTAATACTACTGTAATACTATTTTAATACTATTGTTATACTACTATAATACTAGTGTATCTCTTTTGTAACACTATTATAATACTGCTGTAATACTATTGTAATACTATTGTAATACTATTATAATACTACTGTAATACTATTGTAATACTATTGTAATACTATTGTAATACTATTGTAACACTATTGTAATACTACTGTAATATTATTATAATACTACTATAATACTATTGTATCACTATTGTAACACTATTAAAATACTACTGTAATACTATTATAACACTATTGTATCACTATTATAATCTACTGTAATACTATTGTAATACAATTGTAATACTATTGTAATAATATTGTAATACTATTGTAATACTATTATAATACTATTGTAATACTATTGTAATACTATTGTAATACTATTGTAATACTATTGTAATAATAATGTAATACTATTGTAATGATAGTGTAATACTATTGTAATACTATTGTAATACTATTGTAATACTAATGTAATACTATTGTAATGATAGTGTAATACTATTGTAACACTATTGTTATACTACTGTAATACTATTATAATACTAGTGTAATACTATTATAATCTACTGTAATACAATTGTAATACAATTGTAATACTATAGTAATAATATTGTAATACTATTATAATACTAGTGTAATACTCTTGTAATACTATTTCAATACTATTATAATACTAGTGTAATACTCTTGTAATACTATTGTACTACTATTGTATCACTATTGTAACACTATTAAAATACTACTGTAATACTATTATAACACTATTGTAACACTATTATAATCTACTGTAATACTATTGTAATACAATTGTAATACTATTGTAATACTATTGTAATACTATTGTAATACTATTGTAATACTATTGTAATACTAATGTAATACTATTGTAATGATAGTGTAATACTATTGTAACACTATTGTAATACTACTGTAATATTATTATAATACTAGTGTAATACTATTGTATCACTTTTATTGCATATTATAATACTATTGTAATACTATTGTAATACTATTGTAATACTATTGCAATACTATTGTCATGATAGTGTAATACTATTGTAACACTATTGTAATACTACTGTAATACTATTATAATACTAGTGTAATACTAGTGTAATACTATTATATTACTATTGTAATAATATTGTAATACTATAATAATACTAGTGTAATACTAGTAGAATACTAGTAGAATACTAGTAGAATACTACTGTTATACTATTTTAATACTATTGTAATACTACTATAATACTAGTGTATCTCTTTTGTAACACTATTATAATACTGCTGTAATACTATTGTAAAACTATTGTAATACTACTGTAATACTATTTTAATACTATTATAATACTACTGTAATACTATTGTAATACTATTGTAATACTATTGTAACACTATTATAATCTACTGTAATACTATTGTAATACTACTGTAATACTATTGTAATACTATTATAATACTATTGTAATACTATTGTAATACTATTGTAATACTATTGTAATACTATTATAATACTATTGTAATACTATTTTAATACTATTTTAATACTATTGCAATACTATTATAATACTAGTGTAATACTATTATAATACAATTGTAATACTATTGTAATAATATTGTAATACTATTGTAATACTATTTAAATACTATTGTAATACTATTGTAATATTATTGTAATACTATTGTAATACTATTATAATACTATTGTAATACTATTGTAATACTATTATAATACTATTGTAATACTATTTTAATACTATTGTAATACTATTGTAATACTATTATAATACTATTGTAATACTATTTTAATACTATTGCAATACTATTATAATACTAGTGTAATACTATTATAATACTATTGTAATACTATTGTAATAATATTGTAATACTACTGTAATATTATTATAATACTACTATAATACTATTGATTCACTATTGTAACACTATTAAAATACTACTGTAATACTATTATAACACTATTGTAACACTATTATAATCTACTGTAATACTATTATAATCTACTGTAATACTATTGTAATACAATTGTAATACTATTGTAATACTATTGTAATACTATTGTAATACTATTGTAATACTATTGTAATACTAATGTAATACTATTGTAATGATAGTGTAATACTATTGTAACACTATTGTAATACTACTGTAATATTATTATAATACTAGTGTAATACTATTATAATACTATTGTAATAATATTGTAATACTATAATAATACTAGTGTAATACTCTTAGAATACTAGTAGAATACTAGTAGAATACTACTGTAATACTATTTTAATACTATTGTAATACTACTATAATACTAGTGTATCTCTTTTGTAACACCATTATAATACTGCTGTAATACTATTGTAATACTATTGTAATACTACTGTAATACTATTTTAATACTATTATAATACTACTGTAATACTATTGTAATACTATTGTAATACTATTGTAATACTATTGCAATACTATTATAATACTATTGAAACACTATTATAATCTACTGTAATACTATTGTAATACTCTTGTAATACTATTGCAATACTATTGTAATACTATTGTAATACTATTGCAATACTTTTATAATCCTAGTGCAATACTATTGTAATACTATTGTAATACTATTGTAATACTATTATAATACTAATGTAATACTATTGTAATGATAGTGTAATACTATTGTAACACTATTGTAATACTACTGTAATATTATTATAATACTAGTGTAATACTATTATAATACTATTGTAATAATATTGTAATACTATTATAATACTAGTGTAATACTAGTAGAATACTATTGTAATACTACTGTAATACTATTTTAATACTATTGTTATACTACTATAATACTAGTGTATCTCTTTTGTAACACTATTATAATACTGCTGTAATACTATTGTAATACTATTGTAATACTATTATAATACTACTGTAATACTATTGTAATACTATTGTAATACTATTGTAATACTATTGTAACACTATTGTAATACTACTGTAATATTATTATAATACTACTATAATACTATTGTATCATTATTGTAACACTATTAAAATACTACTGTAATACTATTATAACACTATTGTATCACTATTATAATCTACTGTAATACTATTGTAATACAATTGTAATACTATTGTAATAATATTGTAATACTATTGTAATACTATTATAATACTATTGTAATACTATTGTAATACTATTGTAATACTATTGTAATACTATTGTAATAATAATGTAATACTATTGTAATGATAGTGTAATACTATTGTAATACTATTGTAATACTATTGTAATACTAATGTAATACTATTGTAATGATAGTGTAATACTATTGTAACACTATTGTTATACTACTGTAATACTATTATAATACTAGTGTAATACTATTATAATCTACTGTAATACAATTGTAATACAATTGTAATACTATAGTAATAATATTGTAATAATATTATAATACTAGTGTAATACTCTTGTAATACTATTTCAATACTATTATAATACTAGTGTAATACTCTTGTAATACTATTATACTACTATTGTATCACTATTGTAACACTATTAAAATACTACTGTAATACTATTATAACACTATTGTAACACTATTATAATCTACTGTAATACTATTGTAATACAATTGTAATACTATTGTAATACTATTGTAATACTATTGTAATACTATTGTAATACTATTGTAATACTAATGTAATACTATTGTAATGATAGTGTAATACTATTGTAACACTATTGTAATACTACTGTAATATTATTATAATACTAGTGTAATACTATTGTATCACTTTTATTGCATATTATAATACTATTGTAATACTATTGTAATACTATTGTAATACTATTGCAATACTATTGTAATGATAGTGTAATACTATTGTAACACTATTGTAATACTACTGTAATACTATTATAATACTAGTGTAATACTAGTGTAATACTATTATAATACTATTGTAATAATATTGTAATACTATAATAATACTAGTGTAATACTAGTAGAATACTAGTAGAATACTAGTAGAATACTAGTAGAATACTACTGTTATACTATTTTAATACTATTGTAATACTACTATAATACTAGTGTATCTCTTTTGTAACACTATTATAATACTGCTGTAATACTATTGTAATACTATTGTAATACTACTGTAATACTATTTTAATACTATTATAATACTACTGTAATACTATTGTAATACTATTGTAATACTATTGTAACACTATTATAATCTACTGTAATACTATTGTAATACTACTGTAATACTATTGTAATACTATTATAATACTATTTTAATACTATTGTAATACTATTGTAATACTATTGTAATACTATTATAATACTATTGTAATACTATTTTAATACTATTTTAATACTATTGCAATACTATTATAATACTAGTGTAATACTATTATAATACAATTGTAATACTATTGTAATAATATTGTAATACTATTGTAATACTATTTAAATACTATTGTAATACTATTGTAATATTATTGTAATACTATTGTAATACTATTATAATACTATTGTAATACTATTGTAATACTATTATAATACTATTGTAATACTATTTTAATACTATTGTAATACTATTGTAATACTATTATAATACTATTGTAATACTATTTTAATACTATTGCAATACTATTATAATACTAGTGTAATACTATTATAATACTATTGTAATACTATTGTAATAATATTGTAATACTACTGTAATATTATTATAATACTACTATAATACTATTGTATCACTATTGTAACACTATTAAAATACTACTGTAATACTATTATAACACTATTGTAACACTATTATAATCTACTGTAATACTATTGTAATACAATTGTAATACTATTGTAATACTATTGTAATACTATTGTAATACTATTGTAATACTAATGTAATACTATTGTAATGATAGTGTAATACTATTGTAACACTATTGTAATACTACTGTAATATTATTATAATACTAGTGTAATACTATTATAATACTATTGTAATAATATTGTAATACTATAATAATACTAGTGTAATACTCTTAGAATAATAGTAGAATACTAGTAGAATACTACTGTAATACTATTTTAATACTATTGTAATACTACTATAATACTAGTGTATCTCTTTTGTAACACCATTATAATACTGCTGTAATACTATTGTAATACTATTGTAATACTACTGTAATACTATTTTAATACTATTATAATACTACTGTAATACTATTGTAATACTATTGTAATACTATTGTAATACTATTGCAATACTATTATAATACTATTGAAACACTATTATAATCTACTGTAATACTATTGTAATACTCTTGTAATACTATTGCAATACTATTGTAATACTATTGTAATACTATTGCAATACTTTTATAATCCTAGTGCAATACTATTGTAATACTATTGTAATACTATTGTAATACTATTATAATACTAATGTAATACTATTGTAATGATAGTGTAATACTATTGTAACACTATTGTAATACTACTGTAATATTATTATAATACTAGTGTAATACTATTATAATACTATTGTAATAATATTGTAATACTATTATAATACTAGTGTAATACTAGTAGAATACTATTGTAATACTACTGTAATACTATTTTAATACTATTGTTATACTACTATAATACTAGTGTATCTCTTTTGTAACACTATTATAATACTGCTGTAATACTATTGTAATACTATTGTAATACTATTATAATACTACTGTAATACTATTGTAATACTATTGTAATACTATTGTAACACTATTGTAATACTACTGTAATATTATTATAATACTACTATAATACTATTGTATCACTATTGTAACACTATTAAAATACTACTGTAATACTATTATAACACTATTGTATCACTATTATAATCTACTGTAATACTATTGTAATATAATTGTAATACTATTGTAATAATATTGTAATACTATTGTAATACTATTATAATACTATTGTAATACTATTGTAATACTATTGTAATACTATTGTAATAATAATGTAATACTATTGTAATGATAGTGTAATACTATTGTAATACTATTGTAATACTATTGTAATACTAATGTAATACTATTGTAATGATAGTGTAATACTATTGTAACACTATTGTTATACTACTGTAATACTATTATAATACTAGTGTAATACTATTATAATCTACTGTAATACAATTGTAATACAATTATAATACTATAGTAATAATATTGTAATACTATTATAATACTAGTGTAATACTCTTGTAATACTATTTCAATACTATTATAATACTAGTGTAATACTCTTGTAATACTATTGTACTACTATTGTATCACTATTGTAACACTATTAAAATACTACTGTAATACTATTATAACACTATTGTAACACTATTATAATCTACTGTAATACTATTGTAATACAATTGTAATACTATTGTAATACTATTGTAATACTATTGTAATACTATTGTAATACTATTGTAATACTAATGTAATACTATTGTAATGATAGTGTAATACTATTGTAACACTATTGTAATACTACTGTAATATTATTATAATACTAGTGTAATACTATTGTATCACTTTTATTGCATATTATAATACTATTGTAATACTATTGTAATACTATTGTAATACTATTGCAATACTATTATAATACTAGTGTAATACTATTATAATACTATTGTAATAATACTGTAATACTATTTTAATACTATTGTAAAGCTAGTGCAACACTATTGTAACACTATTAAAATACTACTGTAATACTATTATAACACTATTGTAACACTATTATAATCTACTGTAATACAATTGTAATACAATTGTAATACTATTGTAATAATATTGTAATACTATTATAATACTAGTGTAATACTCTTGTAATAATATTGTAATACTATTGTAATACTATTGTTATACTATTGTATTACTATTGCAATACTATTGTAATACTATTGTAATAATATTGCAATACTTTTATAATCCTAGTGCAATACTATTGAATAATATTGTAATACTATAATAATACTAGTGTAATACTCTTAGAATACTAGTAGAATACTAGTAGAATACTAGTAGAATACTAGTAGAATACTATTTTAATACTATTGTAATACTACTATAATACTAGTGTATCTCTTTTGTAACACCATTATAATACTGCTGTAATACTATTGTAATACTATTGTAATACTACTGTAATATTATTTTAATACTATTATAATACTACTGTAATACTATTGTAATACTATTGTAATACTATTGTAATACTATTGCAATACTATTATAATACTATTGAAACACTATTATAATCTACTGTAATACTATTGTAATACTATTGTAATACTATTGTAATACTATTATAATACTATTGTAATACTATTGTAATACTATTATAATACTATTGTAATACTATTGTAATACTATTGTAATACTATTGCAATACTATTATAATACTAGTGTAATACTATTATAATACTATTGTAATAATACTGTAATACTATTTTAATACTATTATAAAGCTAGTGCAACACTATTGTAACACTATTGTAATACTACTGTAATATTATTATAATACTACTATAATACTATTGTATCACTTTTATTGCATATTATAATACTATTGTAATACTATTGTAATACTATTGTAATACTATTGCAATACTATTATAATACTAGTGTAATACTATTATAATACTATTGTAATAATACTGTAATACTATTTTAATACTATAGTAAAGCTAATGCAACACTATTGTAACACTATTAAAATACTACTGTAATACTATTATAACACTATTGTAACACTATTATAATCTACTGTAATATAATTGTAATACAATTGTAATACTATTGTAATAATATTGTAATACTATTATAATACTAGTGTAATACTCTTGTAATAATATTGTAATACTATTGTAATACTATTATAATACTATTGTAATACTATTGTAATACTTTTGTAATACTATTGTAATACTATTGTAATACTAATGTAATACTATTGTAATGATAGTGTAATACTATTGTAACACTATTGTAATACTACTGTAATACTATTATAATACTAGTGTAATACTAGTGTAATACTATTATAATACTATTGTAATAATATTGTAATACTATAATAATACTAGTGTAATACTAGTAGAATACTAGTAGAATACTAGTAGAATACTACTGTTATACTATTTTAATACTATTGTAATACTACTATAATACTAGTGTATCTCTTTTGTAACACTATTATAATACTGCTGTAATACTATTGTAATACTATTGTAATACTACTGTAATACTATTTTAATACTATTATAATACTACTGTAATACTATTGTAATACTATTGTAACACTATTATAATCTACTGTAATACTATTGTAATACTACTGTAATACTATTGTAATACTATTATAATACTATTGTAATACTATTGTAATACTATTGTAATACTATTGTAATACTATTATAATACTATTGTAATACTATTTTAATACTATTTTAATACTATTGCAATACTATTATAATACTAGTGTAATACTATTATAATACAATTGTAATACTATTGTAATAATATTGTAATACTATTGTAATACTATTTAAATACTATTGTAATACTATTGTAATATTATTGTAATACTATTGTAATACTATTATAATACTATTGTAATACTATTGTAATACTTTATAATACTATTGTAATACTATTTTAATACTATTGTAATACTATTGTAATACTATTATAATACTATTGTAATACTATTTTAATACTATTGCAATACTATTATAATACTAGTGTAATACTATTATAATACTATTGTAATAATACTGTAATACTATTTTAATACTATTGTAATGCTAGTGCAATACTATTGTAACACTATTGTAATACTACTGTAATATTATGATAATACTACTATAATACTATTGTATCACTATTGTAACACTATTAAAATACTACTGTAATACTATTATAACACTATTGTTACACTATTATAATCTACTGTAATACTATTGTAATACAATTGTAATACTATTGTAATAGTATTGTAACACTATTGTAATAGTACTGTAATACTATTGTAATACAATTGTAATACTATTGTAATAGTATTGTAACACTATTGTAATAGTACTGTAATACTATTGTAATACTATTGTAATACTATTGTAATAATATTGCAATACTATTATAATCCTAGTGCAATACTATTGTAACACTATTGTAATACTATTGTAATACTATTGTAATACTATTGTAATACTATTGTAATACTATTGTAATACTATTGCAATGCTATTATAATACTAGTGTAATACTGTTGTAATACTATTGTAATACTATTATAATACTATTGCATTACTATTGTAATACTCTTGTAATACTATTGTAATACTATTGTATCACTATTGTAACACTATTAAAATACTACTGTAATACTATTATAACACTATTGTAACACTATTATAATCTACTGTAATACTATTGTAATACAATTGTAATACTATTGTAATACTATTGTAATACTATTGTAATACTATTGTAATACTATTGTAATACTAATGTAATACTATTGTAATGATAGTGTAATACTATTGTAACACTATTGTAATACTACTGTAATATTATTATAATACTAGTGTAATACTATTGTATCACTTTTATTGCATATTATAATACTATTGTAATACTATTGTAATACTATTGCAATACTATTATAATACTAGTGTAATACTTTTATAATACTATTGTAATAATACTGTAATACTATTGTAAAGCTAGTGCAACACTATTGTAACACTATTAAAATACTACTGTAATACAATTATAACACTATTGTAACACTATTATAATATACTGTGATACAATTGTAATACAATTGTAATACTATTGTAATAATATTGTAATACTATTATAATACTAGTGTAATACTCTTGTAATAATATTGTAATACTAATGTAATACTATTGTAATACTATTGTATTACTATTGCAATACTATTGTAATACTATTGTAATAATATTGCAATACTTTTATAATCCTAGTGCAATACTATTGTAATAATATTGTAATACTATAATAATACTAGTGTAATACTCTTAGAATACTAGTAGAATACTACTGTAATACTATTTTAATACTATTGTAATACTACTATAATACTAGTGTATCTCTTTTGTAACACCATTATAATACTGCTGTAATACTATTATAATACTATTGTAATACTACTGTAATACTATTTTAATACTATTATAATACTACTGTAATACTATTGTAATACTATTGTAATACTATTGTAATACTATTGCAATACTATTATAATACTATTGAAACACTATTATAATCTACTTTAATACTATTTTAATACTATTGTAATACTATTGTAATACTATTATAATACTATTGTAATACTATTGTAATACTATTATAATACTATTGTAATACTATTGTAATACTATTGTAATACTATTGCAATACTATTATAATACTAGTGTAATACTATTATAATACTATTGTAATAATACTGTAATACTATTTTAATACTATTGTAAAGCTAGTGCAACACTATTGTAACACTATTGTAATACTACTGTAATATTATTATAATACTACTATAATACTATTGTATCACTTTTATTGCATATTATAATACTATTGTAATACTATTGTAATACTATTGTAATACTATTGCAATACTATTATAATACTAGTGTAATACTATTATAATACTATTGTAATAATACTGTAATACTATTTTAATACTATTGTAAAGCTAATGCAACACTATTGTAACACTATTAAAATACTACTGTAATACTATTATAACACTATTGTAACACTATTATAATCTACTGTAATACAATTATAATACAATTGTAATACTATTGTAATAATATTGTAATACTATTATAATACTAGTGTAATACTCTTGTAATAATATTGTAATACTATTGTAATACTATTGTAATACTATTGTAATACTATTGTATTACTATTGCAATACTATTGTAATACTATTGTAATAATATTGCAATACTTTTATAATCCTAGTGCAATACTATTGTAATACTATTGTAATACTAGTACAATACTATTGTAATACTATTGTAATACTATTGTAATACTATTGTAATATTAATGTAATACTATTGTAATGATAGTGTAATACTATTGTAACACTATTGTAATACTACTGTAATACTATTATAATACTAGTGTAATACTATTATAATCTACTGTAATACAATTGTAATACAATTGTAATACTATTGTAATAATATTGTAATACTATTATAATACTAGTGTAATACTCTTGTAATACTATTTCAATACTATTATAATACTAGTGTAATACTCTTGTAATACTATTGTACTACTATTGTAATACTATTGTAATACTATTGTAATACTATTGTAATACTATTGCAATACTATTGTAATACTATTGTAATAATATTGCAATACTTTTATAACCCTAGAGTAATACTATTGTAATACTATTGTAATACTAAGGTAATACTATTGTAATGATAGTGTAATACTATTGTAACACTATTGTCATACTACTATAATACTATTATAATACTATTGTAATACTATTATAATACTATTATAATAATATTGTAATACTATAATAATACTAGTGTAATACTAGTAGAATACTAGTAGAATACTAGTAGAATACTACTGTAATACTATTTTAATACTATAGTAATACTACTATAATACTAGTGTATTTCTTTTGTAACACCATTATAATACTGCTGTAATACTATTGAATACTATTGTAACACTATTGTAATACTACTGTAATATTATTATAATACTATTATAATACTATTGTATCACTATTGTAACACTATTATAATCTACTGTAATACTATTGTAATACAATTGTAATACTATTGTAATAGTATTGTAACACTATTGTAATAGTACTGTAATACTATTGTAATACTATTGTAATACTATTGTAATACTATTGTAATACTATTGCAATGCTATTGTAATACTACTGTAATACTATTATAATACTAGTGTAATACTATTATAATACTATTGCATTACTATTGTAATACAATAATACTAGTGTAATACTAGTAGAATACTAGTAGAATACTAGTAGAATACTAGTAGAATACTACTGTTATACTATTTTAATACTATTGTAATACTACTATAATACTAGTGTATCTCTTTTGTAACACTATTATAATAATGCTGTAATACTATTGTAATACTATTGTAATACTACTGTAATACTATTTTAATACTATTATAATACTACTGTAATACTATTGTAATACTATTGTAATACTATTGTAATACTATTGCAATACTATTATAATACTATTGTAACACTATTATAATCTACTGTAATACTATTGTAATACTATTGTAATACTATTGTAATAATATTATAATACTATTGTAATACTATTGTAATAATATTATAATACTATTGTAATACTATTGTAATACTATTGTAATACTATTATAATACTATTGTAATAATACTGTTATACTATTTTAATACTATTGTAATGCTAGTGCAATACTATTGTAACACTATTGTAATACTACTGTAATATTATTATAATACTACTATAATACTATTGTATCACTATTGTAACACAATTAAAATACTACTGTAATACTATTATAACACTATTGTAACACTATTATAATCTACTGTAATACTATTGTAATACAATTGTTATACTATTGTAATAATATTGTAATACTATTGTAATACTATTTTAATACTATTGTAATACTATTGTAATACTATTGTAATACTATTGTAATGATAGTGTAATACTATTGTAACACTATTGTCATACTACTATAATACTATTATAATACAATTGTAATACTATTATAATACTATTATAATACTATTGTAAATCAATTGTAATACTATTGTAATAATATTGTAATACTATTGTAATACTATTTTAATACTATTGTAATACTATTGTAATACTATTGTAATACTATTATAATACTATTGTAATACTATTGTAATACTATTATAATACTATTGTAATACTATTTTAATACTATTGCAATACTATTATAATACTAGTGTAATACTATTATAATACTATTGTAATAATACTGTAATACTATTTTAATACTATTGTAATGCTAGTTCAATACTATTGTAACACTATTGTAATACTACTGTAATATTATTATAATACTACTATAATACTATTGTATCACTATTGTAACACTATTAAAATACTACTGTAATACTATTATAACACTATTGTAACACTATTATAATCTACTGTAATACTATTGTAATACAATTGTAATACTGTTGTAATAGTATTGTAACACTATTGTAATAGTACTGTAATACTATTGTAATACAATGTAATACTATTGTAATAGTATTGTAACACTATTGTAATAGTACTGTAATACTATTGTAATACTATTGTAATACTATTGTAATAATATTTCAATACTATTATAATCCTAGTGCAATACTATTGTAACACTATTGTAATACTATTGTAATACTATTGTAATACTATTGTAATACTATTGTAATACTATTGCAATGCTATTATAATACTAGTGTAATACTGTTGTAATACTATTGTAATACTATTATAATACTATTGCATTACTATTGTAATACTCTTGTAATACTATTGTAATACTATTGTATCACTATTGTAACACTATTAAAATACTACTGTAATACTATTATAACACTATTGTAACACTATTATAATCTACTGTAATACTATTGTAATACAATTGTAATACTATTGTAATACTATTGTAATACTATTGTAATACTATTGTAATACTATTGTAATACTATTGTAATACTAATGTAATACTATTGTAATGATAGTGTAATACTATTGTAACACTATTGTAATACTACTGTAATATTATTATAATACTAGTGTAATACTATTGTATCACTTTTATTGCATATTATAATACTATTGTAATACTATTGTAATACTATTGCAATACTATTATAATACTAGTGTAATACTATTTTAATACTATTGCAATACTATTGCAATATTATTATAATACTAGTGTAATACTATTATATTACTATTATAATAATACTGTAATAATATTTTAATACTATTGTAATGCTAGTGCAATACTATTGTAACACTATTGTAATACTACTGTAATATTATTATAATACTACTATAATACTATTGTATCACTATTGTAATACTATTATAATACTATTGTAAAACTATTGTAATACTATTATAATATTATTATAATACTATTGTAATACTATTTTAATACTATTGTAATACTATTGTAATACTATTGTAATACTATTGTAATACTATTATAATACTATTGTAATACTATTGTAATACTATTATAATACTATTGTAATACTATTTTAATACTATTGCAATACTATTGCAATATTATTATAATACTAGTGTAATACTATTATATTACTATTATAATAATACTGTAATACTATTTTAATACTATTGTAATGCTAGTGCAATCCTATTGTAACACTATTGTAATACTACTGTAATACTATTATAATCCTAGTGCAATACTATTGTAATACTATTGTAATACTATTATAATACTATTGTAATTCTATTGTAATACTATTATAATACTATTGTAACACTATTGTAATACTACTGTAATACTATTATAATACTTGTGTAATACTATTATAATACTATTGTAATAATATTGTAATACTATTATAATACTAGTGTAATACTAGTAGAATACTATTGTAATACTACTGTAATACTATTTTAATACTATTGTAATACTACTATAATACTAGTGTATCTCTTTTGTTATACTATTATAATACTGCTGTAATACTATTATAATACTACTGTAATACTATTAAAATACTACTGTAATACTATTATAACACTATTGTATCACTATTATAATATACTGTAATACTATTGTAATACAATTGTAATACTATTGTAATACTATTTTAATACTATTGTAATACTATTGTAATACTATTTCAATACTATTGAAATATTATTGTAATAATATTGCAATACTATTATAATCCTAGTGCAATACTATTGTAATACTATTGTAATACTATTATAATACTATTGTAATTCTATTGTAATACTATTATAATACTATTGTAATACTATTGTAATACTATTGCAATACTATTATAATACTAGTGTAATACTATTATAATACTATTGTAATAATACTGTAATACTATTTTAATACTATTGTAATGCTAGTGCAATACTATTGTAACACTATTGTAATACTTCTGTAATATTATTATAATACTACTATAATACTATTGTATCACTATTGTAACACTATTAAAATACTACTGTAATACTATTATAACACTATTGTAAAACTATTATAATCTACTGTAATACTATTGTAATACAATTGTTATACTATTGTAATAATATTGTAATACTATTGTAATACTATTTTAATACTATTGTAATACTATTGTAATATTATTGTAATACTATTGTAATACTATTATAATACTATTGTAATACTATTGTAATACTATTTTAATACTATTGCAATACTATTATAATACTAGTGTAATACTATTATAATACTATTGTAATAATACTGTAATACTATTTTAATACTATTGCAATGCTAGTGCAATACTATTGTAACACTATTGTAATACTACTGTAATATTATTATAATACTACTATAATACTATTGTATCACTATTGTAACACTATTAAAATACTACTGTAATACTATTATGACACTATTGTTACACTATTATAATCTACTGTAATACTATTGTAATATAATTGTAATACTATTGTAATAGTATTGTAACACTATTGTAATAGTACTGTAATACTATTGCAATACAATTGTAATACTATTGTAATAGTATTGTAACACTATTGTAATAGTACTGTAATATTATTGTAATACTATTGTAATACTATTGTAACACTATTGTAATACTATTGTAATACTATTGTAATACTATTGTAATACTATTGTAATACTATTGTAATACTATTGCAATGCTATTATAATACTAGTGTAATACTGTTGTAATACTATTGTAATACTATTATAATACTATTGCATTACTATTGTAATACTCTTGTAATACTATTGTAATACTATTGTAATACTATTGTAATACTATTGCAATACTATTGTAATACTATTGTAATACTATTGCAATACTTGTATAATCCTAGTGCAATACTATTGTAATACTATTGTAATACTATTGTAATACTATTGTAATACTAATGTAATACTATTGTAATGATAGTGTAATACTATTGTAACACTATTGTAATACTACTGTAATACTATTATAATACTAGTGAAATACTATTATAATACTATTGTAATAATTTTGTAATACTATTATAATACTAGTGTAATACTAGTAGAATACTATTGTAATACTACTGTAATACTATTTTAATACTATTGTAATACTACTATAATACTAGTGTATCTCTTTTGTTATACTATTATAATACTGCTGTAATACTATTATAATACTACTGTAATACTATTAAAATACTACTGTAATACTATTATAACACTATTGTATCACTATTATAATCTACTGTAATACTATTGTAATACAATTGTAATACTATTGTAATAATATTGTAATACTATTGTAATACTATTATAATACTATTGTAATACTATTGTAATACTATTGTAATACTATTGTAATACTATTTTAATACTATTGTAATACTATTGTAATACTATTTCAATACTATTGAAATATTATTGTAATAATATTGCAATACTATTATAATCCTAGTGCAATACTATTGTAATACTATTGTAATACTATTATAATACTATTGTAATTCTATTGTAATACTATTATAATACTATTGTAATACTATTGTAATACTATTGCAATACTATTATAATACTAGTGTAATACTATTATAATACTATTGTAATAATATTGTAATACTATTTTAATACTATTGTAATGCTAGTGCAATACTATTGTAACACTATTGTAATACTACTGTAATATTATTATAATACTACTATAATACTATTGTAACACTTTTATTGCATATTATAATACTATTGTAATACTATTGTAATACTATTGTAATACTATTGCAATACTATTATAATACTAGTGTAATACTATTATAATACTATTGTAATAATACTGTAATACTATTTTAATACTATTGTAAAGCTAATGCAACACTATTGTAACACTATTAAAATACTACTGTAATACTATTATAACACTATTGTAACACTATTATAATCTACTGTAATACAATTGTAATACAATTGTAATACTATTGTAATAATATTGTAATACTATTATAATACTAGTGTAATACTCTTGTAATAATATTGTAATACTATTGTAATACTATTGTAATACTATTGTATTACTATTGCAATACTATTGTAATACTATTGTAATAATATTGCAATACTTTTATAATCCTAGTGCAATACTATTGTAATACTATTGTAATACTAATGCAATACTATTGTAATACTATTGTAATACTATTGTAATACTATTGTAATACTAATGTAATACTATTGTAATGATAGTGTAATACTATTGTAACACTATTGTAATACTACTGTAATACTATTATAATACTAGTGTAATACTATTATAATCTACTGTAATACAATTGTAATACAATTGTAATACTATTGTAATAATATTGTAATACTATTATAATACTAGTGTAATACTCTTGTAATACTATTTCAATACTATTATAATACTAGTGTAATACTCTTGTAATACTATTGTACTACTATTGTAATACTATTGTAATACTATTGTAATACTATTGTAATACTATTGCAATACTATTGTAATACTATTGTAATAATATTGCAATACTTTTATAATCCTAGAGTAATACTATTGTAATACTATTGTAATACTAAGGTAATACTATTGTAATGATAGTGTAATACTATTGTAACACTATTGTCATACTACTATAATACTATTATAATACTATTGTAATACTATTATAATACTATTATAATAATATTGTAATACTATAATAATACTAGTGTAATACTAGTAGAATACTAGTAGAATACTAGTAGAATACTAGTAGAATACTAGTAGAATACTAGTAGAATACTACTGTAATACTATGTTAATAATATTGTAATACTACTATAATACTAGTGTATCTCTTTTGTAACACTATTATAATACTGCTGTAATACTATTGTAATACTATTGTAATACTACTGTAATACTATTTTAATACTATTATAATACTATTGTAATACTATTGTAATACTATTATAATACTATTGTAATACTATTTTAATACTATTGCAATACTATTGCAATACTATTATAATACTAGTGTAATACTATTATATTACTATTATAATAATACTGTAATACTATTTTAATACTATTGTAATGCTAGTGCAATACTATTGTAACACTATTGTAATACTACTGTAATACTATTATAATACTAGTGTAATACTATTATAATACTATTGTAATAATATTGTAATACTATTATAATACTAGTGTAATACTAGTAGAATACTATTGTAATACTACTGTAATACTATTTTAATACTATTGTAATACTACTATAATACTAGTGTATCTCTTTTGTTATACTATTATAATACTGCTGTAATACTATTATAATACTACTGTAATACTATTAAAATACTACTGTAATACTATTATAACACTATTGTATCACTATTATAATCTACTGTAATACTATTGTAATACAATTGTAATACTATTGTAATAATATTGTAATACTATTGTAATACTATTATAATACTATTGTAATACTATTGTAATACTATTGTAATAATATTGTAATACTATTTTAATACTATTGTAATACTATTGTAATACTATTTCAATACTATTGAAATATTATTGTAATAATATTGCAATACTATTATAATCCTAGTGCAATACTATTGTAATACTATTGTAATACTATTATAATACTATTGTAATTCTATTGTAATACTATTATAATATTATTGTAATACTATTGTAATACTATTGCAATACTATTATAATACTAGTGTAATACTATTATAATACTATTGTAATAATACTGTAATACTATTTTAATACTATTGTAATGCTAGTGCAATACTATTGTAACACTATTGTAATACTACTGTAATATTATTATAATACTACTATAATACTATTGTATCACTATTGTAACACTATTAAAATACTACTGTAATACTATTATAAAACTATTGTATCACTATTATAATCTACTGTAATACTATTGTAATACAATTGTAATACTATTTTAATAATATTGCATTACTATTGTAATACTCTTGTAATACTATTGTAATACTATTGTAATAATATTGTAATACTATTGCAATACTATTGTAATACTATTGTAATACTATTGCAATAATATTGTAATACTATTATAATACTAGTGTAATACTAGTAGAATACTATTGTGATAATACTGTAATACTATTTTAATACTATTGTAATACTACTATAATACTAGTGTATCTCTTTTGTAACACTATTATAATACTGCTGTAATACTATTGTAATACTATTGTAATACTACTGTAATACTATTTTAATACTATTATAATACTACTGTAATACTATTGTAATACTATTGTAATACTATTGTAATACTATTGTAATACTATTATAATACTATTGTAATACTATTGTAATACTATTGTAATACTATTTTAATACTATTATAATACTATTGTAATACTATTGTAATACTATTGTAATACTATTATAATACTATTGTAATATAATTGTTATACTATTGTAATAATATTGTAATACTATTGTAATACTATTTTAATACTATTGTAATACTATTGTAATATTATTGTAATACTATTATAATACTATTGTAATACTATTGTAATACTATTATAATACTATTGTAATACTATTTTAATACTATTGTAATACTATTGTAATACTATTATAATACTATTGTAATACTATTTTAATACTATTGCAATACTATTATAATACTAGTGTAATACTATTATAATACTATTGTAATAATACTGTAATACTAATGTAATACTATTGTAATGATAGTGTAATACTATTGTAACACTATTGTAATACTACTGTAATACTATTATAATACTAGTGTAATACTATTATAATACTATTGTAATAATATTGTAATACTATTATAATACTAGTGTAATACTAGTAGAATACTATTGTGATAATACTGTAATACTATTTTAATACTATTGTAATACTACTATAATACTAGTGTATCTCTTTTGTAACACTATTATAATACTGCTGTAATACTATTGTAATACTATTGTAATACTACTGTAATACTATTTTAATACTATTATAATACTACTGTAATACTATTGTAATACTATTGTAATACTATTGTAATACTATTGTAATACTATTATAATACTATTGTAATACTATTGTAATACTATTGTAATACTATTTTAATACTATTATAATACTATTGTAATACTATTGTAATACTATTGTAATACTATTATAATACTATTGTAATATAATTGTTATACTATTGTAATAATATTGTAATACTATTGTAATACTATTTTAATACTATTGTAATACTATTGTAATATTATTGTAATACTATTATAATACTATTGTAATACTATTGTAATACTATTATAATACTATTGTAATACTATTTTAATACTATTGTAATACTATTGTAATACTATTATAATACTATTGTAATACTATTTTAATACTATTGCAATACTATTATAATACTAGTGTAATACTATTATAATACTATTGTAATAATACTGTAATACTATTTTAATACTATTGTAATGCTAGTGCAATACTATTGTAACACTATTGTAATACTACTGTAATATTATTATAATACTACTATAATACTATTGTATCACTATTGTAACACTATTAAAATACTACTGTAATACTATTATGACACTATTGTTACACTATTATAATCTACTGTAATACTATTGTAATATAATTGTAATACTATTGTAATAGTATTGTAACACTATTGTAATAGTACTGTAATACTATTGTAATACAATTGTAATACTATTGTAATAGTATTGTAACACTATTGTAATACTATTGTAATACTATTATAATACTATTGTAATACTATTGTAATACTATTATAATACTATTGTAATACTATTTTAATACTATTGTAATACTATTGTAATACTATTTTAATACTATTGCAATACTATTATAATACTAGTGTAATACTATTATAATACTATTGTAATAATACTGTAATACTATTTTAATACTATTGTAATGCTAGTGCAATACTATTGTAACACTATTGTAATACTACTGTAATATTATTATAATACTACTATAATACTATTGTATCACTATTGTAACACTATTAAAATACTACTGTAATACTATTATAACACTATTGTTACACTATTATAATCTACTGTAATACTATTGTAATACAATTGTAATACTATTGTAATAGTATTGTAACACTATTGTAATAGTACTGTAATACTATTGTAATACAATTGTAATACTATTGTAATAGTATTGTAACACTATTGTAATAGTACTGTAATACTATTGTAATACTATTGTAATACTATTGTAATAATATTGCAATACTATTATAATCCTAGTGCAATACTATTGTAACACTATTGTAATACTATTGTAATACTATTGTAATACTATTGTATTACTATTGTAATACTATTGTAATACTATTGCAATGCTATTATAATACTAGTGTAATACTGTTGTAATACTATTGTAATACTATTATAATACTATTGCATTAATATTGTAATACTCTTGTAATACTATTGTAATACTATTGTATCACTATTGTAACACTATTAAAATACTACTGTAATACTATTATAACACTATTGTAACACTATTATAATCTACTGTAATACTATTGTAATACAATTGTAATACTATTGTAATACTATTGTAATACTATTGTAATACTATTGTAATACTATTGTAATACTAATGTAATACTATTGTAATGATAGTGTAATACTATTGTAACACTATTGTAATACTACTGTAATATTATTATAATACTAGTGTAATACTATTGTATCACTTTTATTGCATATTATAATACTATTGTAATACTATTGTAATACTATTGCAATACTATTATAATACTAGTGTAATACTATTATAATACTATTGTAATAATACTGTAATACTATTTTAATACTATTGTAAAGTTAGTGCAACACTATTGTAACACTATTAAAATACTACTGTAATACTATTATAACACTATTGTAACACTATTATAATCTACTGTGATACAATTGTAATACAATTGTAATACTATTGTAATAATATTGTAATACTATTGTATTACTATTGCAATACTATTATAATACTATTGTAATAATATTGCAATACTTTTATAATCCTAGTGCAATACTATTGTAATAATATTGTAATACTATAATAATACTAGTGTAATACTCTTAGAATACTAGTAGAATACTAGTAGAATACTAGTAGAATACTACTGTAATACTATTTTAATACTATTGTAATACTACTATAATACTAGTGTATCTCTTTTGTAACACCATTATAATACTGCTGTAATACTATTGTAATACTATTGTAATACTACTGTAATACTACTGTAATACTATTTTAATACTATTGTAATACTACTGTAATACTACTGTAATACTATTGTAATACTATTGTAATACTATTGTAATACTATTATAATACTATTGTAATACTATTGTAATACTATTGCAATACTATTATAATACTAGTGTAATACTATTATAATACTATTGTAATAATACTGTAATACTATTTTAATACTATTGTAAAGCTAGTGCAACACTATTGTAACACTATTGTAATACTACTGTAATATTATTATAATACTACTATAGTACTATTGTAACACTTTTATTGCATATTATAATACTATTGTAATACTATTGTAATACTATTGTAATACTATTGCAATACTATTATAATACTAGTGTAATACTATTATAATACTATTGTAATAATACTGTAATACTATTTTAATACTATTGTAAAGCTAATGCAACACTATTGTAACACTATTAAAATACTACTGTAATACTATTATAACACTATTGTAACACTATTATAATCTACTGTAATACAATTGTAATACAATTGTAATACTATTGTAATAATATTGTAATACTATTATAATACTAGTGTAATACTCTTGTAATAATATTGTAATACTATTGTAATACTATTGTAATACTATTGTATTACTATTGCAATACTATTGTAATACTATTGTAATAATATTGCAATACTTTTATAATCCTAGTGCAATACTATTGTAATACTATTGTAATACTAGTGCAATACTATTGTAATACTATTGTAATACTATTGTAATACTATTGTAATACTAATGTAATACTATTGTAATGATAGTGTAATACTATTGTAACACTATTGTAATACTACTGTAATACTATTATAATACTAGTGTAATACTATTATAATCTACTGTAATACAATTGTAATACAATTGTAATACTATTGTAATAATATTGTAATACTATTATAATACTAGTGTAATACTCTTGTAATACTATTTCAATACTATTATAATACTAGTGTAATACTCTTGTAATACTATTGTACTACTATTGTAATACTATTGTAATACTATTGTAATACTATTGTAATACTATTGCAATACTATTGTAATACTATTGTAATAATATTGCAATACTTTTATAATCCTAGAGTAATACTATTGTAATACTATTGTAATACTAAGGTAATACTATTGTAATGATAGTGTAATACTATTGTAACACTATTGTCATACTACTATAATACTATTATAATACTATTGTAATACTATTATAATACTATTATAATAATATTGTAATACTATAATAATACTAGTGTAATACTAGTAGAATACTAGTAGAATACTAGTAGAATACTAGTAGAATACTAGTAGAATACTACTGTAATACTATGTTAATAATATTGTAATACTACTATAATACTAGTGTATCTCTTTTGTAACACTATTATAATACTGCTGTAATACTATTGTAATACTATTGTAATACTACTGTAATACTATTTTAATACTATTATAATACTATTGTAATACTATTGTAATACTATTATAATACTATTGTAATACTATTTTAATACTATTGCAATACTATTGCAATACTATTATAATACTAGTGTAATACTATTATATTACTATTATAATAATACTGTAATACTATTTTAATACTATTGTAATGCTAGTGCAATACTATTGTAACACTATTGTAATACTACTGTAATACTATTATAATACTAGTGTAATACTATTATAATACTATTGTAATAATATTGTAATACTATTATAATACTAGTGTAATACTAGTAGAATACTATTGTAATACTACTGTAATACTATTTTAATACTATTGTAATACTACTATAATACTAGTGTATCTCTTTTGTTATACTATTATAATACTGCTGTAATACTATTATAATACTACTGTAATACTATTAAAATACTACTGTAATACTATTATAACACTATTGTATCACTATTATAATCTACTGTAATACTATTGTAATACAATTGTAATACTATTGTAATAATATTGTAATACTATTGTAATACTATTATAATACTATTGTAATACTATTGTAATACTATTGTAATAATATTGTAATACTATTTTAATACTATTGTAATACTATTGTAATACTATTTCAATACTATTGAAATATTATTGTAATAATATTGCAATACTATTATAATCCTAGTGCAATACTATTGTAATACTATTGTAATACTATTATAATACTATTGTAATTCTATTGTAATACTATTATAATATTATTGTAATACTATTGTAATACTATTGCAATACTATTATAATACTAGTGTAATACTATTATAATACTATTGTAATAATACTGTAATACTATTTTAATACTATTGTAATGCTAGTGCAATACTATTGTAACACTATTGTAATACTACTGTAATATTATTATAATACTACTATAATACTATTGTATCACTATTGTAACACTATTAAAATACTACTGTAATACTATTATAAAACTATTGTATCACTATTATAATCTACTGTAATACTATTGTAATACAATTGTAATACTATTTTAATAATATTGTAATACTATTGTAATACTATTGTAATACTACTGTAATACTACTGTAATACTATTGTAATACTATTGTAATACTATTGTAATACTATTATAATACTATTGTAATACTATTGTAATACTATTATAATACTATTGTAATACTATTGTAATACTATTGTAATACTATTGCAATACTATTATAATACTAGTGTAATACTATTATAATACTATTGTAATAATACTGTAATACTATTTTAATACTATTGTAAAGCTAGTGCAACACTATTGTAACACTATTGTAATACTACTGTAATATTATTATAATACTACTATAATACTATTGTAACACTTTTATTGCATATTATAATACTATTGTAATACTATTGTAATACTATTGTAATACTATTGCAATACTATTATAATACTAGTGTAATACTATTATAATACTATTGTAATAATACTGTAATACTATTTTAATACTATTGTAAAGCTAATGCAACACTATTGTAACACTATTAAAATACTACTGTAATACTATTATAACACTATTGTAACACTATTATAATCTACTGTAATACAATTGTAATACAATTGTAATACTATTGTAATAATATTGTAATACTATTATAATACTAGTGTAATACTCTTGTAATAATATTGTAATACTATTGTAATACTATTGTAATACTATTGTATTACTATTGCAATACTATTGTAATACTATTGTAATAATATTGCAATACTTTTATAATCCTAGTGCAATACTATTGTAATACTATTGTAATACTAGTGCAATACTATTGTAATACTATTGTAATACTATTGTAATACTATTGTAATACTAATGTAATACTATTGTAATGATAGTGTAATACTATTGTAACACTATTGTAATACTACTGTAATACTATTATAATACTAGTGTAATACTATTATAATCTACTGTAATACAATTGTAATACAATTGTAATACTATTGTAATAATATTGTAATACTATTATAATACTAGTGTAATACTCTTGTAATACTATTGTACTACTATTGTAATACTATTGTAATACTATTGTAATACTATTGTAATACTATTGCAATACTATTGTAATACTATTGTAATAATATTGCAATACTTTTATAATCCTAGAGTAATACTATTGTAATACTATTGTAATACTAAGGTAATACTATTGTAATGATAGTGTAATACTATTGTAACACTATTGTCATACTACTATAATACTATTATAATACTATTGTAATACTATTATAATACTATTATAATAATATTGTAATACTATAATAATACTAGTGTAATACTAGTAGAATACTAGTAGAATACTAGTAGAATACTAGTAGAATACTAGTAGAATACTAGTAGAATACTAGTAGAATACTACTGTAATACTATGTTAATAATATTGTAATACTACTATAATACTAGTGTATCTCTTTTGTAACACTATTATAATACTGCTGTAATACTATTGTAATACTATTGTAATACTACTGTAATACTATTTTAATACTATTATAATACTATTGTAATACTATTGTAATACTATTATAATACTATTGTAATACTATTTTAATACTATTGCAATACTATTGCAATACTATTATAATATTAGTGTAATACTATTATATTACTATTATAATAATACTGTAATACTATTTTAATACTATTGTAATGCTAGTGCAATACTATTGTAACACTATTGTAATACTACTGTAATACTATTATAATACTAGTGTAATACTATTATAATACTATTGTAATAATATTGTAATACTATTATAATACTAGTGTAATACTAGTAGAATACTATTGTAATACTACTGTAATACTATTTTAATACTATTGTAATACTACTATAATACTAGTGTATCTCTTTTGTTATACTATTATAATACTGCTGTAATACTATTATAATACTACTGTAATACTATTAAAATACTACTGTAATACTATTATAACACTATTGTATCACTATTATAATCTACTGTAATACTATTGTAATACAATTGTAATACTATTGTAATAATATTGCAATACTATTGTAATACTATTATAATACTATTGTAATACTATTGTAATACTATTGTAATAATATTGTAATACTATTTTAATACTATTGTAATACTATTGTAATACTATTTCAATACTATTGAAATATTATTGTAATAATATTGCAATACTATTATAATCCTAGTGCAATACTATTGTAATACTATTGTAATACTATTATAATACTATTGTAATTCTATTGTAATACTATTATAATATTATTGTAATACTATTGTAATACTATTGCAATACTATTATAATACTAGTGTAATACTATTATAATACTATTGTAATAATACTGTAATACTATTTTAATACTATTGTAATGCTAGTGCAATACTATTGTAACACTATTGTAATACTACTGTAATATTATTATAATACTACTATAATACTATTGTATCACTATTGTAACACTATTAAAATACTACTGTAATACTATTATAAAACTATTGTATCACTATTATAATCTACTGTAATACTATTGTAATACAATTGTAATACTATTTTAATAATATTGTAATACTATTGTAATACTATTGTAATACTATTTTAATACTATTGTAATACTATTGTAATACTATTGTAATACTATTGTAATACTATTGTAATACTATTTTAATACTATTTCAATACTATTGCAATACTATTATAATACTATTATATTACTATTATAATAATACTGTAATACTATTTTAATACTATTGTAATGCTAGTGCAATACTATTGTAACACTATTGTAATACTACTGTAATACTATTATAATACTAGTTTAATACTATTATAATACTATTGTAATAATTTTGTAATACTATTATAATACTAGTGTAATACTAGTAGAATACTATTGTAATACTACTGTAATACTATTTTAATACTATTGTAATACTACTATAATACTAGTGTATCTCTTTTGTTATACTATTATAATACTGCTGTAATACTATTATAATACTACTGTAATACTATTAAAATACTACTGTAATACTATTATAACACTATTGTATCACTATTATAATCTACTGTAATACTATTGTAATACAATTGTAATACTATTGTAATAATATTGTAATACTATTGTAATACTATTATAATACTATTGTAATACTATTGTAATACTATTGTAATACTATTGTAATACTATTTTAATACTATTGTAATACTATTGTAATACTATTTCAATACTATTTCAATATTATTGTAATAATATTGCAATACTATTATAATCCTAGTGCAATACTATTGTAATACTATTGTAATACTATTATAATACTATTGTAATTCTATTGTAATACTATTATAATACTATTGTAATACTATTGTAATACTATTGCAATACTATTATAATACTAGTGTAATACTATTATAATACTATTGTAATAATATTGTAATACTATTTTAATACTATTGTAATGCTAGTGCAATACTATTGTAACACTATTGTAATACTACTGTAATATTATTATAATACTACTATAATACTATTGTATCACTATTGTAACACTATTAAAATACTACTGTAATACTATTATAACACTATTGTAAAACTATTATAATCTACTGTAATACTATTGTAATACAATTGTTATACTATTGTAATAATATTGTAATACTATTGTAATACTATTTTAATACTATTGTAATACTATTGTAATACTATTGTAATACTATTTTAATACTATTATAATACTATTGTAATACTATTGTAATACTATTGTAATACTATTATAATACTATTGTAATACTATTGTAATACTATTATAATACTATTATAATACTATTGTAATACTATTTTAATACTATTGTAATACTATTGTAATACTATTGTAATACTATTGTAATACTATTATAATACTATTGTAAAACTATTGTAATACTATTATAATATTATTATAATACTATTGTAATACTATTGTAATACTATTGTAATACTATTGTAATACTATTGTAATACTATTGTAACACTATTGTAATACTACTCTAATATTATTATAATACTACTATAATACTATTGTATCACTATTGTAACACTATTAAAATACTACTGTAATACTATTATGACACTATTGTTACACTATTATAATCTACTGTAATACTATTGTAATATAATTGTAATACTATTGTAATAGTATTGTAACACTATTGTAATAGTACTGTAATACTATTGTAATACAATTGTAATACTATTGTAATAGTATTGTAACACTATTGTAATAGTACTGTAATACTATTGTAATACTATTGTAATACTATTGTAACACTATTGTAATACTATTGTAATACTATTGTAATACTATTGTAATACTATTGTAATACTATTGTAATACTATTGCAATGCTATTATAATACTAGTGTAATACTGTTGTAATACTATTGTAATACTATTATAATACTATTGCATTACTATTGTAATACTCTTGTAATACTATTGTAATACTATTGTAATAATATTGTAATACTATTGCAATACTATTGTAATACTATTGTAACACTATTGTAATACTACTGTAATACTATTATAATACTAGTGTAATACTATTATAATACTATTGTAATAATATTGTAATACTATTATAATACTAGTGTAATACTAGTAGAATACTATTGTGATAATACTGTAATACTATTTTAATACTATTGTAATACTACTATAATACTAGTGTATCTCTTTTGTAACACTATTATAATACTGCTGTAATACTATTGTAATACTATTGTAATACTACTGTAATACTATTTTAATACTATAATAATACTACTGTAATACTATTGTAATACTATTGTAATACTATTGTAATACTATTGTAATACTATTGTAATACTATTATAATACTATTGTAATACTATTGTAATACTATTGTAATACTATTTTAATACTATTATAATACTATTGTAATACAATTGTTATACTATTGTAATAATATTGTAATACTATTGTAATACTATTTTAATACTATTGTAATACTATTGTAATATTATTGTAATACTATTATAATACTATTGTAATACTATTGTAATACTATTATAATACTATTGTAATACTATTTTAATACTATTGTAATACTATTGTAATACTATTATAATACTATTGTAATACTATTTTAATACTATTGCAATACTATTATAATACTAGTGTAATACTATTATAATACTATTGTAATAATACTGTAATACTATTTTAATACTATTGTAATGCTAGTGCAATACTATTGTAACACTATTGTAATACTACTGTAATATTATTATAATACTACTATAATACTATTGTATCACTATTGTAACACTATTAAAATACTACTGTAATACTATTATGACACTATTGTTACACTATTATAATCTACTGTAATACTATTGTAATATAATTGTAATACTATTGTAATAGTATTGTAACACTATTGTAATAGTACTGTAATACTATTGTAATACAATTGTAATACTATTGTAATAGTATTGTAACACTATTGTAATACTATTGTAATACTATTATAATACTATTGTAATACTATTGTAATACTATTATAATACTATTGTAATACTATTTTAATACTATTGTAATACTATTGTAATACTATTTTAATACTATTGCAATACTATTATAATACTAGTGTAATACTATTATAATACTATTGTAATAATACTGTAATACTATTTTAATACTATTGTAATGCTAGTGCAATACTATTGTAACACTATTGTAATACTACTGTAATATTATTATAATACTACTATAATACTATTGTATCACTATTGTAACACTATTAAAATACTACTGTAATACTATTATAACACTATTGTTACACTATTATAATCTACTGTAATACTATTGTAATACAATTGTAATACTATTGTAATAGTATTGTAACACTATTGTAATAGTACTGTAATACTATTGTAATACTATTGTAATACTATTGTAATAATATTGCAATACTATTATAATCCTAGTGCAATACTATTGTAACACTATTGTAATACTATTGTAATACTATTGTAATACTATTGTATTACTATTGTAATACTATTGTAATACTATTGCAATGCTATTATAATACTAGTGTAATACTGTTGTAATACTATTGTAATACTATTATAATACTATTGCATTAATATTGTAATACTCTTGTAATACTATTGTAATACTATTGTATCACTATTGTAACACTATTAAAATACTACTGTAATACTATTATAACACTATTGTAACACTATTATAATCTACTGTAATACTATTGTAATACAATTGTAATACTATTGTAATACTATTGTAATACTATTGTAATACTATTGTAATACTATTGTAATACTAATGTAATACTATTGTAATGATAGTGTAATACTATTGTAACACTATTGTAATACTACTGTAATATTATTATAATACTAGTGTAATACTATTGTATCACTTTTATTGCATATTATAATACTATTGTAATACTATTGTAATACTATTGCAATACTATTATAATACTAGTGTAATACTATTATAATACTATTGTAATAATACTGTAATACTATTTTAATACTATTGTAAAGCTAGTGCAACACTATTGTAACACTATTATAATCTACTGTAATACTATTGTAATATAATTGTAATACTATTGTAATAGTATTGTAACACTATTGTAATAGTACTGTAATACTATTGTAATACAATTGTAATACTATTGTAATAGTATTGTAACACTATTGTAATACTATTGTAATACTATTATAATACTATTGTAATACTATTGTAATACTATTATAATACTATTGTAATACTATTTTAATACTATTGTAATACTATTGTAATACTATTTTAATACTATTGCAATACTATTATAATACTAGTGTAATACTATTATAATACTATTGTAATAATACTGTAATACTATTTTAATACTATTGTAATGCTAGTGCAATACTATTGTAACACTATTGTAATACTACTGTAATATTATTATAATACTACTATAATACTATTGTATCACTATTGTAACACTATTAAAATACTACTGTAATACTATTATAACACTATTGTTACACTATTATAATCTACTGTAATACTATTGTAATACAATTGTAATACTATTGTAATAGTATTGTAACACTATTGTAATAGTACTGTAATACTATTGTAATACTATTGTAATACTATTGTAATAATATTGCAATACTATTATAATCCTAGTGCAATACTATTGTAACACTATTGTAATACTATTGTAATACTATTGTAATACTATTGTATTACTATTGTAATACTATTGTAATACTATTGCAATGCTATTATAATACTAGTGTAATACTGTTGTAATACTATTGTAATACTATTATAATACTATTGCATTAATATTGTAATACTCTTGTAATACTATTGTAATACTATTGTATCACTATTGTAACACTATTAAAATACTACTGTAATACTATTATAACACTATTGTAACACTATTATAATCTACTGTAATACTATTGTAATACAATTGTAATACTATTGTAATACTATTGTAATACTATTGTAATAATATTGTAATACTATTGTAATACTAATGTAATACTATTGTAATGATAGTGTAATACTATTGTAACACTATTGTAATACTACTGTAATATTATTATAATACTAGTGTAATACTATTGTATCACTTTTATTGCATATTATAATCCTAGTGCAATACTATTGTAATACTATTGTAATACTATTGTAATACTATTGTAATACTAATGTAATACTATTGTAATGATAGTGTAATACTATTGTAACACTATTGTAATACTACTGTAATACTATTATAATACTAGTGTAATACTATTATAATACTATTGTAATAATATTGTAATACTATTATAATACTAGTGTAATACTAGTAGAATACTATTGTGATAATACTGTAATACTATTTTAATACTATTGTAATACTACTATAATACTAGTGTATCTCTTTTGTAACACTATTATAATACTGCTGTAATACTATTGTAATACTATTGTAATACTACTGTAATACTATTTTAATACTATTATAATACTACTGTAATACTATTGTAATACTATTGTAATACTATTGTAATACTATTGTAATACTATTGTAATACTATTATAATACTATTGTAATACTATTGTAATACTATTGTAATACTATTTTAATACTATTATAATACTATTGTAATACAATTGTTATACTATTGTAATAATATTGTAATACTATTGTAATACTATTTTAATACTATTGTAATACTATTGTAATATTATTGTAATACTATTATAATACTATTGTAATACTATTGTAATACTATTATAATACTATTGTAATACTATTTTAATACTATTGTAATACTATTGTAATACTATTATAATACTATTGTAATACTATTTTAATACTATTGCAATACTATTATAATACTAGTGTAATACTATTATAATACTATTGTAATAATACTGTAATACTATTTTAATACTATTGTAATGCTAGTGCAATACTATTGTAACACTATTGTAATACTACTGTAATATTATTATAATACTACTATAATACTATTGTATCACTATTGTAACACTATTAAAATACTACTGTAATACTATTATGACACTATTGTTACACTATTATAATCTACTGTAATACTATTGTAATACTATTATAATACTATTGCATTAATATTGTAATACTCTTGTAATACTATTGTAATACTATTGTATCACTATTGTAACACTATTAAAATACTACTGTAATACTATTATAACACTATTGTAACACTATTATAATCTACTGTAATACTATTGTAATACAATTGTAATACTATTGTAATACTATTGTAATACTATTGTAATACTATTGTAATACTATTGTAATACTAATGTAATACTATTGTAATGATAGTGTAATACTATTGTAACACTATTGTAATACTACTGTAATATTATTATAATACTAGTGTAATACTATTGTATCACTTTTATTGCATATTATAATACTATTGTAATACTATTGTAATACTATTGCAATACTATTATAATACTAGTGTAATACTATTATAATACTATTGTAATAATACTGTAATACTATTTTAATACTATTGTAAAGCTAGTGCAACACTATTGTAACACTATTATAATCTACTGTAATACTATTGTAATATAATTGTAATACTATTGTAATAGTATTGTAACACTATTGTAATAGTACTGTAATACTATTGTAATACAATTGTAATACTATTGTAATAGTATTGTAACACTATTGTAATACTATTGTAATACTATTATAATACTATTGTAATACTATTGTAATACTATTATAATACTATTGTAATACTATTTTAATACTATTGTAATACTTTTGTAATACTATTTTAATACTATTGCAATACTATTATAATACTAGTGTAATACTATTATAATACTATTGTAATAATACTGTAATACTATTTTAATACTATTGTAATGCTAGTTCAATACTATTGTAACACTATTGTAATACTACTGTAATATTATTATAATACTACTATAATACTATTGTATCACTATTGTAACACTATTAAAATACTACTGTAATACTATTATAACACTATTGTTACACTATTATAATCTACTGTAATACTATTGTAATACAATTGTAATACTATTGTAATAGTATTGTAACACTATTGTAATAGTACTGTAATACTATTGTAATACTATTGTAATACTATTGTAATAATATTGCAATACTATTATAATCCTAGTGCAATACTATTGTAACACTATTGTAATACTATTGTAATACTATTGTAATACTATTGTATTACTATTGTAATACTATTGTAATACTATTGCAATGCTATTATAATACTAGTGTAATACTGTTGTAATACTATTGTAATACTATTATAATACTATTGCATTAATATTGTAATACTCTTGTAATACTATTGTAATACTATTGTATCACTATTGTAACACTATTAAAATACTACTGTAATACTATTATAACATTATTGTAACACTATTATAATCTACTGTAATACTATTGTAATACAATTGTAATACTATTGTAATACTATTGTAATACTATTGTAATACTATTGTAATACTATTGTAATACTAATGTAATACTATTGTAATGATAGTGTAATACTATTGTAACACTATTGTAATACTACTGTAATATTATTATAATACTAGTGTAATACTATTGTATCACTTTTATTGCATATTATAATCCTAGTGCAATACTATTGTAATACTATTGTAATACTATTGTAATACTATTGTAATACTAATGTAATACTATTATAATGATAGTGTAATACTATTGTAACACTATTGTAATACTACTGTAATACTATTATAATACTAGTGTAATACTATTATAATACTATTGTAATAATATTGTAATACTATTATAATACTAGTGTAATACTAGTAGAATACTATTGTGATAATACTGTAATACTATTTTAATACTATTGTAATACTACTATAATACTAGTGTATCTCTTTTGTAACACTATTATAATACTGCTGTAATACTATTGTAATACTATTGTAATACTACTGTAATACTATTTTAATACTATTATAATACTACTGTAATACTATTGTAATACTATTGTAATACTATTGTAATACTATTGTAATACTATTGTAATACTATTATAATACTATTGTAATACTATTGTAATACTATTGTAATACTATTTTAATACTATTATAATACTATTGTAATACAATTGTTATACTATTGTAATAATATTGTAATACTATTGTAATACTATTTTAATACTATTGTAATACTATTGTAATATTATTGTAATACTATTATAATACTATTGTAATACTATTGTAATACTATTATAATACTATTGTAATACTATTTTAATACTATTGTAATACTATTGTAATACTATTATAATACTATTGTAATACTATTTTAATACTATTGCAATACTATTATAATACTAGTGTAATACTATTATAATACTATTGTAATAATACTGTAATACTATTTTAATACTATTGTAATGCTAGTGCAATACTATTGTAACACTATTGTAATACTACTGTAATATTATTATAATACTACTATAATACTATTGTATCACTATTGTAACACTATTAAAATACTACTGTAATACTATTATGACACTATTGTTACACTATTATAATCTACTGTAATACTATTGTAATATAATTGTAATACTATTGTAATAGTATTGTAACACTATTGTAATAGTACTGTAATACTATTGTAATACAATTGTAATACTATTGTAATAGTATTGTAACACTATTGTAATACTATTGTAATACTATTATAATACTATTGTAATACTATTGTAATACTATTATAATACTATTGTAATACTATTTTAATACTATTGTAATACTATTGTAATACTATTTTAATACTATTGCAATACTATTATAATACTAGTGTAATACTATTATAATACTATTGTAATAATACTGTAATACTATTTTAATACTATTGTAATGCTAGTGCAATACTATTGTAACACTATTGTAATACTACTGTAATATTATTATAATACTACTATAATACTATTGTATCACTATTGTAACACTATTAAAATACTACTGTAATACTATTATAACACTATTGTTACACTATTATAATCTACTGTAATACTATTGTAATACAATTGTAATACTATTGTAATAGTATTGTAACACTATTGTAATAGTACTGTAATACTATTGTAATACTATTGTAATACTATTGTAATAATATTGCAATACTATTATAATCCTAGTGCAATACTATTGTAACACTATTGTAATACTATTGTAATACTATTGTATTACTATTGTAATACTATTGTAATACTATTGCAATGCTATTATAATACTAGTGTAATACTGTTGTAATACTATTGTAATACTATTATAATACTATTGCATTAATATTGTAATACTCTTGTAATACTATTGTAATACTATTGTATCACTATTGTAACACTATTAAAATACTACTGTAATACTATTATAACACTATTGTAACACTATTATAATCTACTGTAATACTATTGTAATACAATTGTAATACTATTGTAATACTATTGTAATACTATTGTAATACTATTGTAATACTATTGTAATACTAATGTAATACTATTGTAATGATAGTGTAATACTATTGTAACACTATTGTAATACTACTGTAATATTATTATAATACTAGTGTAATACTATTGTATCACTTTTATTGCATATTATAATACTATTGTAATACTATTGTAATACTATTGCAATACTATTATAATACTAGTGTAATACTATTATAATACTATTGTAATAATACTGTAATACTATTTTAATACTATTGTAAAGCTAGTGCAACACTATTGTAACACTATTAAAATACTACTGTAATACTATTATAACACTATTGTAACACTATTATAATCTACTGTGATACAATTGTAATACAATTGTAATACTATTGTAATAATATTGTAATACTATTATAATACTAGTGTAATACTCTTGTAATAATATTGTAATACTATTGTAATACTATTGTAATACTATTGTATTACTATTGCAATACTATTGTAATACTATTGTAATAATATTGCAATACTTTTATAATCCTAGTGCAATACTATTGTAATAATATTGTAATACTATAATAATACTAGTGTAATACTCTTAGAATACTAGTAGAATACTAGTAGAATACTAGTAGAATACTACTGTAATACTATTTTAATACTATTGTAATACTACTATAATACTAGTGTATCTCTTTTGTAACACCATTATAATACTGCTGTAATACTATTGTAATACTATTGTAATACTACTGTAATACTACTGTAATACTATTTTAATACTATTGTAATACTACTGTAATACTATTGTAATACTATTGTAATACTATTGTAATACTATTATAATACTATTGTAATACTATTGTAATACTATTATAATACTATTGTAATACTATTGTAATAATATTGTAATACTATTGCAATACTATTATAATACTAGTGTAATACTATTATAATACTATTGTAATAATACTATAATACTATTTTAATACTATTGTAAAGCTAGTGCAACACTATTGTAACACTATTGTAATACTACTGTAATATTATTATAATACTACTATAATACTATTGTATCACTTTTATTGCATATTATAATACTATTGTAATACTATTGTAATACTATTGTAATACTATTGCAATACTATTATAATACTAGTGTAATACTATTATAATACTATTGTAATAATACTGTAATACTATTTTAATACTATTGTAAAGCTAATGCAACACTATTGTAACACTATTAAAATACTACTGTAATACTATTATAACACTATTGTAACACTATTATAATCTACTGTAATACAATTGTAATACAATTGTAATACTATTGTAATAATATTGTAATACTATTATAATACTAGTGTAATACTCTTGTAATAATATTGTAATACTATTGTAATACTATTGTAATACTATTGTATTACTATTGCAATACTATTGTAATACTATTGTAATAATATTGCAATACTTTTATAATCCTAGTGCAATACTATTGTAATACTATTTTAATACTAGTGCAATACTATTGTAATACTATTGTAATACTATTGTAATACTATTGTAATACTAATGTAATACTATTGTAATGATAGTGTAATACTATTGTAACACTATTGTAATACTACTGTAATACTATTATAATACTAGTGTAATACTATTATAATCTACTGTAATACTATTGTAATAATATTGTAATACTATTATAATACTAGTGTAATACTCTTGTAATACTATTTCAATACTATTATAATACTAGTGTAATACTCTTGTAATACTATTGTACTACTATTGTAATACTATTGTAATACTATTGTAATACTATTGTAATACTATTGCAATACTATTGTAATACTATTGTAATAATATTGCAATACTTTTATAATCCTAGAGTAATACTATTGTAATACTATTGTAATACTAAGGTAATACTATTGTAATGATAGTGTAATACTATTGTAACACTATTGTCATACTACTATAATACTATTATAATACTATTGTAATACTATTATAATACTATTATAATAATATTGTAATACTATAATAATACTAGTGTAATACTAGTAGAATACTAGTAGAATACTAGTAGAATACTAGTAGAATACTAGTAGAATACTAGTAGAATACTAGTAGAATACTAGTAGAATACTAGTAGAATACTACTGTAATACTATTTTAATACTATTGTAATACTACTGTAATACTACTATAATACTAGTGTATTTCTTTTGTAACACCATTATAATACTGCTGTAATACTATTGAATACTATTGTAACACTATTGTAATACTACTGTAATATTATTATAATACTATTATAATACTATTGTATCACTATTGTAACACTATTATAATCTACTGTAATACTATTGTAATACAATTGTAATACTATTGTAATAGTATTGTAACACTATTGTAATAGTACTGTAATACTATTGTAATACTATTGTAATACTATTGTAATACTATTGTAATACTATTGTAATACTATTGCAATGCTATTGTAATACTACTGTAATACTATTATAATACTAGTGTAATACTATTATAATACTATTGCATTACTATTGTAATACTATAATAATACTAGTGTAATACTAGTAGAATACTAGTAGAATACTAGTAGAATACTAGTAGAATACTACTGTTATACTATTTTAATACTATTGTAATACTACTATAATACTAGTGTATCTCTTTTGTAACACTATTATAATACTGCTGTAATACTATTGTAACACTATTGTAATACTACTGTAATACTATTTTAATACTATTATAATACTACTGTAATACTATTGTAATACTATTGTAATACTATTGTAATACTATTGTAATACTATTGCAATACTATTATAATACTATTGTAACACTATTATAATCTACTGTAATACTATTGTAATACTATTGTAATACTATTGTAATAATATTATAATACTATTGTAATACTTTGTAATAATATTATAATACTATTGTAATACTATTGTAATACTATTGTAATACTATTATAATACTATTGTAATAATACTGTTATACTATTTTAATACTATTGTAATGCTAGTGCAATACTATTGTAACACTATTGTAATACTACTGTAATATTATTATAATACTACAATAATACTATTGTATCACTATTGTAACACAATTAAAATACTACTGTAATACTATTATAACACTATTGTAACACTATTATAATCTACTGTAATACTATTGTAATACAATTGTTATACTATTGTAATAATATTGTAATACTATTGTAATACTATTTTAATACTATTGTAATACTATTGTAATACTATTGTAATGATAGTGTAATACTATTGTAACACTATTGTCATACTACTATAATACTATTATAATACAATTGTAATACTATTATAATACTATTATAATAATATTGTAATACTATAATAATACTAGAGTAATACTAGTGTAATACTAGTAGAATACTAGTAGAATACTAGTAGAATACTAGTAGAATACTAGTAGAATACTACTGTAATACTATTGTAATACTATTATAATACTACTATAATACTAGTGTATCTCTTTTGTAACACTATTATAATACTGCTGTAATACTATTGTAATAGTACTGTAATACTATTGTAATACAATTGTAATACTATTGTAATAGTATTGTAACACTATTGTAATAGTACTGTAATACTATTGTAATACTATTGTAATACTATTGTAATAATATTGTAATACTATTGTAATACTATTGTAATACTATTGTAATGCTATTGTAATACTATTACAATGCTATTATAATACTAGTGTAATACTGTTGTAATACTATTGTAATACTATTATAATACTATTGCATTACTATTGTAATACTCTTGTAATACTATTGTAATACTATTGTAATACTATTGTAATACTATTGTAATACTATTGTAATATTATTGCAATACTATTGTAATACTATTGTAATACTATTGCAATACTTTTATAATCCTAGTGCAATACTATTGTAATACTATTGTAATACTATTATAATACTAATGTAATACTATTGTAATGATAGTGTAATACTATTGTAACACTATTGTAATACTACTGTAATATTATTATAATACTAGTGTAATACTAGTAGAATACTATTGTAATACTACTGTAATACTATTTTAATACTATTATAATACTACTGTAATACTATTGTAATACTATTGTAATACTATTGTAATACTATTGCAATACTATTATAATACTATTGTAACACTATTATAATCTACTGTATTACTATTGTAATACTATTGTAATACTATTGTAATAATATTATAATACTATTGTAATACTATTTTAATACTATTATAATACTATTGTAATACTATTGTAATACTATTGTAATACTATTACAATACTATTATAATACTAGTGTAATACTATTATAATACTATTGTAATAATACTGTAATACTATTTTAATACTATTGTAATGCTAGTACAATACTATTGTAACACTATTGTAATACTACTGTAATATTATTATAATACTACTATAATACTATTGTATCACTATTGTAACACAATTAAAATACTACTGTAATACTATTATAACACTATTGTAACACTATTATAATCTACTGTAATACTATTGTAATACAATTGTTATACTATTGTAATAATATTGTAATACTATTGTAATACTATTTTAATACTATTGTAACAATATTGTCATACTACTATAATACTATTATAATACTATTGTAATACTATTATAATACTATTATAATAATATTGTAATACTATAATAATACTAGTGTAATACTAGTAGAATACTAGTAGAATACTAGTAGAATACTAGTAGAATACTACTGTAATACTATTGTAATACTATTATAATACTATTGTATAACTATTGTAATACTATTATAATACTATTATAATACTATTGTAATACTATTGTAATACAATTGTAATACTATTGTAATAATATTGTAATACTATTGTAATACTATTTTAATACTATTGTAATAATATTGTAATACTATTGTAATACTATTGTAATACTATTTTAATACTATTGCAATACTATTATAATACTAGTGTAATACTATTATAATACTATTGTAATAATACTGTAATACTATTTTAATACTATTGTAATGCTAGTGCAATACTATTGTAACACTATTGTAATACTACTGTAATATTATTATAATACTACTATAATACTATTGTATCACTATTGTAACACAATTAAAATACTACTGTAATACTATTATAACACTATTGTAACACTATTATAATCTACTGTAATACTATTGTAATACAATTGTTATACTATTGTAATAATATTGTAATACTATTGTAATACTATTTTAATACTATTGTAATACTATTGTCATACTACTATAATACTATTATAATACTATTGTAATACTATTATAATACTATTATAATAATATTGTAATACTATAATAATACTAGTGTAATACTAGTAGAATACTAGTAGAATACTAGTAGAATACTAGTAGAATACTACTGTAATACTATTGTAATACTATTATAATACTATTGTATAACTATTGTAATACTATTATAATACTATTGTAATACTATTGTAATACAATTGTAATACTATTGTAATAATATTGTAATACTATTGTAATACTATTTTAATACTATTGTAATACTATTGTAATACTATTGTAATACTATTTTAATACTATTGCAATACTATTATAATACTAGTGTAATACTATTATAATACTATTGTAATAATACTGTAATACTATTTTAATACTATTGTAATGCTAGTGCAATACTATTGTAAAACTATTGTAATACTACTGTAATATTATTATAATACTACTATAATACTATTGTATCACTATTATAACACTATTAAAATACTACTGTAATACTATTATAACACTATTGTAACACTATTATAATCTACTGTAATACTATTGTAATACAATTATAATACTATTGTAATAGTATTGTAACACTATTGTAATATTACTGTAATACTATTGTAATACAATTGTAATACTATTGTAATAGTATTGTAACACTATTGTAATAGTACTGTAATACTATTGTAATACTATTGTAATACTATTGTAATAATATTGTAATACTATTGTAATACTATTGTAATACTATTGCAATGCTATTGTAATACTATTGCAATGCTATTATAATACTATTGTAATGCTAGTGCAATACTATTGTAACACTATTGTAATACTACTGTAATATTATTATAATACTACTATAATACTAGTGTATCTCATTTGTAACACTATTATAATACTGCTGTAATACTATTGTAATACTATTGTAATACTATTGTAATACTATTTTAATACTATTGCAATACTATTATAATACTAGTGTAATACTATTATAATACTATTGTAATAATACTGTAATACTATTTTAATACTATTGTAATGCTAGTGCAATACTATTGTAAAACTATTGTAATACTACTGTAATATTATTATAATACTACTATAATACTATTGTATCACTATTGTAACACTATTAAAATACTACTGTAATACTATTATAACACTATTGTAACACTATTATAATCTACTGTAATACTATTGTAATACAATTGTAATACTATTGTAATAGTATTGTAACACTATTGTAATATTACTGTAATACTATTGTAATACAATTGTAATACTATTGTAATAGTATAGTAACACTATTGTAATAGTACTGTAATACTATTGTAATACTATTGTAATACTATTGTAATAATATTGTAATACTATTGTAATACAATTGTAATACTATTGCAATGCTATTGTAATACTATTGCAATACTATTATAATACTATTGTAATGCTAGTGCAATACTATTGTAACACTATTGTAATACTACTGTAATATTATTATAATACTACTATAATAATATTGTATCACTATTGTAATACTATTATAATACTATTGTAAAACTATTGTAATACTATTATAATATTATTATAATACTATTGTAATACTATTTTAATACTATTTTAATACTATTGTAATACTATTGTAATACTATTGTAATACTATTGCAATGCTATTGTAATACTATTATAATATTATTATAATACTATTGTAATACTATTTTAATACTATTGTAATACTATTGTAATACTATTGTAATACTATTGTAATACTATTATAATAATATTGCAATACTATTATAATCCTAGTGCAATACTATTGTAATACTATTGTAATACTATTATAATACTATTGTAATTCTATTGTAATACTATTATAATACTATTGTAATACTATTGTAATACTATTGCAATACTATTATAATACTAGTGTAATACTATTATAATACTATTGTAATAATACTGTAATACTATTTTAATACTATTGTAATGCTAGTGCAATACTATTGTAACACTATTGTAATACTACTGTAATATTATTATAATACTACTATAATACTATTGTATCACTATTGTAACACTATTAAAATACTACTGTAATACTATTATAACACTATTGTAACACTATTATAATCTACTGTAATACTATTGTAATACAATTGTAATACTGTTGTAATAGTATTGTAACACTATTGTAATAGTACTGTAATACTATTGTAATACAATTGTAATACTATTGTAATAGTATTGTAACACTATTGTAATAGTACTGTAATACTATTGTAATACTATTGTAATACTATTGTAATAATATTGTAATACTATTGTAATACTATTGTAATACTATTGTAATGCTATTGTAATACTATTACAATGCTATTATAATACTAGTGTAATACTGTTGTAATACTATTGTAATACTATTATAATACTATTGCATTACTATTGTAATACTCTTGTAATACTATTGTAATACTATTGTAATACTATTGTAATACTATTGTAATACTATTGTAATATTATTGCAATACTATTGTAATACTATTGTAATACTATTGCAATACTTTTATAATCCTAGTGCAATACTATTGTAATACTATTGTAATACTATTGTAATACTATTATAATACTAATGTAATACTATTGTAATGATAGTGTAATACTATTGTAACACTATTGTAATACTACTGTAATATTATTATAATACTAGTGTAATACTAGTAGAATACTATTGTAATACTACTGTAATACTATTTTAATACTATTATAATACTACTGTAATACTATTGTAATACTATTGTAATACTATTGTAATACTATTGCAATACTATTATAATACTATTGTAACACTATTATAATCTACTGTATTACTATTGTAATACTATTGTAATACTATTGTAATAATATTATAATACTATTGTAATACTATTTTAATACTATTATAATACTATTGTAATACTATTGTAATACTATTGTAATACTATTACAATACTATTATAATACTAGTGTAATACTATTATAATACTATTGTAATAATACTGTAATACTATTTTAATACTATTGTAATGCTAGTACAATACTATTGTAACACTATTGTAATACTACTGTAATATTATTATAATACTACTATAATACTATTGTATCACTATTGTAACACAATTAAAATACTACTGTAATACTATTATAACACTATTGTAACACTATTATAATCTACTGTAATACTATTGTAATACAATTGTTATACTATTGTAATAATATTGTAATACTATTGTAATACTATTTTAATACTATTGTAACAATATTGTCATACTACTATAATACTATTATAATATTATTGTAATACTATTATAATACTATTATAATAATATTGTAATACTATAATAATACTAGTGTAATACTAGTAGAATACTAGTAGAATACTAGTAGAATACTAGTAGAATACTACTGTAATACTATTGTAATACTATTATAATACTATTGTATAACTATTGTAATACTATTATAATACTATTATAATACTATTGTAATACTATTGTAATACAATTGTAATACTATTGTAATAATATTGTAATACTATTGTAATACTATTTTAATACTATTGTAATAATATTGTAATACTATTGTAATACTATTTTAATACTATTGTAATACTATTGTCATACTACTATAATACTATTATAATACTATTGTAATACTATTATAATACTATTATAATAATATTGTAATACTATAATAATACTAGTGTAATACTAGTAGAATACTAGTAGAATACTAGTAGAATACTAGTAGAATACTACTGTAATACTATTATAACACTATTGTAACACTATTATAATCTACTGTAATACTATTGTAATACAATTGTTATACTATTGTAATAATATTGTAATACTATTGTAATACTATTTTAATACTATTGTAATACTATTGTCATACTACTATAATACTATTATAATACTATTGTAATACTATTATAATACTATTATAATAATATTGTAATACTATAATAATACTAGTGTAATACTAGTAGAATACTAGTAGAATACTAGTAGAATACTAGTAGAATACTACTGTAATACTATTGTAATACTATTATAATACTATTGTATAACTATTGTAATACTATTATAATACTATTGTAATACTATTGTAATACAATTGTAATACTATTGTAATAATATTGTAATACTATTGTAATACTATTTTAATACTATTGTAATACTATTGTAATACTATTGTAATACTATTTTAATACTATTGCAATACTATTATAATACTAGTGTAATACTATTATAATACTATTGTAATAATACTGTAATACTATTTTAATACTATTGTAATGCTAGTGCAATACTATTGTAAAACTATTGTAATACTACTGTAATATTATTATAATACTACTATAATACTATTGTATCACTATTGTAACACTATTAAAATACTACTGTAATACTATTATAACACTATTGTAACACTATTATAATCTACTGTAATACTATTGTAATACAATTTTAATACTATTGTAATAGTATTGTAACACTATTGTAATATTACTGTAATACTATTGTAATACAATTGTAATACTATTGTAATAGTATTGTAACACTATTGTAATAGTACTGTAATACTATTGTAATACTATTGTAATACTATTGTAATAATATTGTAATACTATTGTAATACTATTGTAATACTATTGCAATGCTATTGTAATACTATTGCAATGCTATTATAATACTATTGTAATGCTAGTGCAATACTATTGTAACACTATTGTAATACTACTGTAATATTATTATAATACTACTATAATACTAGTGTATCTCATTTGTAACACTATTATAATACTGCTGTAATACTATTGTAATACTATTGTAATACTATTGTAATACTATTTTAATACTATTGCAATACTATTATAATACTAGTGTAATACTATTATAATACTATTGTAATAATACTGTAATACTATTTTAATACTATTGTAATGCTAGTGCAATACTATTGTAAAACTATTGTAATACTACTGTAATATTATTATAATACTACTATAATACTATTGTATCACTATTGTAACACTATTAAAATACTACTGTAATACTATTATAACACTATTGTAACACTATTATAATCTACTGTAATACTATTGTAATACAATTGTAATACTATTGTAATAGTATTGTAACACTATTGTAATATTACTGTAATACTATTGTAATACAATTGTAATACTATTGTAATAGTATAGTAACACTATTGTAATAGTACTGTAATACTATTGTAATACTATTGTAATACTATTGTAATAATATTGTAATACTATTGTAATACAATTGTAATACTATTGCAATGCTATTGTAATACTATTGCAATACTATTATAATACTATTGTAATGCTAGTGCAATACTATTGTAACACTATTGTAATACTACTGTAATATTATTATAATACTACTATAATAATATTGTATCACTATTGTAATACTATTATAATACTATTGTAAAACTATTGTAATACTATTATAATATTATTATAATACTATTGTAATACTATTTTAATACTATTTTAATACTATTGTAATACTATTGTAATACTATTGTAATACTATTGCAATGCTATTGTAATACTATTATAATATTATTATAATACTATTGTAATACTATTTTAATACTATTGTAATACTATTGTAATACTATTGTAATACTATTGTAATACTATTATAATAATATTGCAATACTATTATAATCCTAGTGCAATACTATTGTAATACTATTGTAATACTATTATAATACTATTGTAATTCTATTGTAATACTATTATAATACTATTGTAATACTATTGTAATACTATTGCAATACTATTATAATACTAGTGTAATACTATTATAATACTATTGTAATAATACTGTAATACTATTTTAATACTATTGTAATGCTAGTGCAATAATATTGTAACACTATTGTAATACTACTGTAATATTATTATAATACTACTATAATACTATTGTATCACTATTGTAACACTATTAAAATACTACTGTAATACTATTATAACACTATTGTAAAACTATTATAATCTACTGTAATACTATTGTAATACAATTGTTATACTATTGTAATAATATTGTAATACTATTGTAATACTATTTTAATACTATTGTAATACTATTGTAATATTATTGTAATACTATTGTAATACTATTATAATACTATTGTAATACTATTGTAATACTATTATAATACTATTGTAATACTATTTTAATACTATTGTAATACTTACTTACTTACTTATGTCGAGCTCTCGCTCGACTCTTCTTTGCCTTATCTCTCCAAACATCTCTGTCCAACATCATCGTCTTTATCTCATTGATATCGTCTAGTCCTATGTCTTCTCTTAGATTATCTACAAAAGTGATGGTTTTGCGACCTCTTCTTGCACTACCATTTGTCGGTTCCCATAGGACAAGTTTATGAGCCATTTCGTTGTCGTGTCTCATCAAATGACCTGCAAGTTTTAGTCTTCTTTCTTTTATTACTTCAGATATTCTTGAGAGTCCATTATATAGCGTTATGTTATTGATTTTATCTTTCCAGGATATGTTTAAAGCCATTCGGAGAAGTCTGGTGTAACATCCATCTATTCGTTTATTCATAGTTTTTGTAGTTGTCCATGTTTCAGCAGCATATGTGTATATTGTTTCAATCGTAGCCCTGAATATTCTAACTTTAAGTGAGTCTCTTATGCTTGATTTCCATAATTTCTTCATCTTATTAGCGGCTGACCAGGCTAGTGCTTTACGAATATTGAAGTCTTTTTCTGAGCTTTGCATCCATGACCCTAGATATTTAAAGTTATCTACTATTTTGATTTCATTATTGAGTATGGTGTGTATATGTTGGTTATTGTCTATACCGAAATACATGGCTTCTGTCTTTTTACAGTTTATCTTTAGACCTATATTTCCACATTCTTCTTCTACTCTCTGAAGCAGTATTTGTGCTTCTTCAATATTTTTACTAATAAGAGCTACGTCGTCTGCATAGCTGAAATCTGTAACATTTACTGCTGGATGTCTCCTACTTTTCTTTCTTGCTATTTCAAAACCTATTTCGCTCTCTCGTCCATCTATTGCTAGTCGCATAGCATAGTCTAAAGCTATAATGAATAGGAATGGAGCTAGAGTGTCTCCTTGCAGTACTCCGTTTTGAATAAGGAAAGTTTCAGTGATTCCATCAGGCGTTATTACTTGCGCTTTTGAGTTACTGTGAAGAGATTTTATAGCTCTTATTAGTATTTCTGGAATTCCATAAATCTTGAGAATTTTGAATAGAACTGCTCTGTCGATGCTGTCGAAAGCCTTTTTAAAATCCACAAATGTTATGATAGATTGAATATTTTTGGTCTTAATTCCTTCTATGAGTCGTCTTATTGCTAATATATGTGCAATGGTTCCTCTACCTGGTCGAAATCCATTTTGGTTATTCCTCAACAATTTATCGACTGTAGGTTGAATTCTGTTCAGAATCATCTTGTTTGTTATCTTTGAAGCAATACTTGATAAGCTTATTCCTCTGTAGTTATTTACATCGCTTAGATCTCCAGATTTAGGTAGTGGCTTTATGTTGCTTGATGTCCATTGAGCTGGTGTTTCTTGTAAAAATAGTATATTATTTGCAAAGTTTAGTATGATGTCGTCAAATTTGCAGTACTTTAGTATCTCTGGACTTATATCATCAGGTACTGCAGCCTTACCATCTTTAAGATTATCTGTCACTTTTCTATATTCTTCCAGAGTAAAAGCTGTTATAGCTATATTATGTGTTTCATTCAAAACCAAATTGAGATCTGTATTAACTAATATGTTTTCATCGCCTTTTCTGTCACTGCCCAGTAATTTTTTGAAGTGTTCGTACCATATCTTGACTCTATCTTCTTTGCTTTTCGCCTTTATAATTCCTTTTTTGGTGTTTTTACGGCCTGTTATTTCGTTAATTAACTTCCAGCATTTATAATGTTTAGATTCTTGGTTTGTTAATTCTACCTGTTCTGTGGCTTTTTGTAGTGCGTTACTCTCGATGTTCATGTACATATTACGTAAGTTATCTTTTGCTTTTACTAGTTCTTCATAGCTTTTTTCTTCATAGATTGTAATACTATTGTAATACTATTATAATACTATTGTAATACTATTTTAATACTATTGCAATACTATTATAATACTAGTGTAATACTATTATAATACTATTGTAATAATACTGTAATACTATTTTAATACTATTGTAATGCTAGTGCAATACTATTGTAACACTATTGTAATACTACTGTAATATTATTATAATACTACTATAATACTATTGTATCACTATTGTAACACTATTAAAATACTACTGTAATACTATTATGACACTATTGTTACACTATTATAATCTACTGTAATACTATTGTAATATAATTGTAATACTATTGTAATAGTATTGTAACACTATTGTAATAGTACTGTAATCTATTGTAATACAATTGTAATACTATTGTAATAGTATTGTAACACTATTGTAATAGTACGTTATACTATTGTAATACTATTGTAATACTATTGTAACACTATTGTAATACTATTGTAATACTATTGTAATACTATTGTAATACTATTGTAATACTATTGTAATACTATTGCAATGCTATTATAATACTAGTGTAATACTGTTGTAATACTATTGTAATACTATTATAATACTATTGCATTACTATTGTAATACTCTTGTAATACTATTGTAATACTATTGTAATACTATTGTAATACTATTGTAATACTATTGTAATACTATTGTAATACTATTGTAATACTAATGTAATACTATTGTAATGATAGTGTAATACTATTGTAACACTATTGTAATACTACTGTAATACTATTATAATACTAGTGTAATACTATTATAATACTATTGTAATAATATTGTAATACTATTATAATACTAGTGTAATACTAGTAGAATACTATTGTGATAATACTGTAATACTATTTTAATACTATTGTAATACTACTATAATACTAGTGTATCTCTTTTGTAACACTATTATAATACTGCTGTAATACTATTGTAATACTATTGTAATACTACTGTAATACTATTTTAATACTATTATAATACTACTGTAATACTATTTTAATACTATTATAATACTACTGTAATACTATTGTAATACTATTGCAATACTATTATAATCTACTGTAATACTATTGTAATACTACTGTAATACTATTATAATACTAGTGTAATATTATTATAATACTATTGTAATAATACTGTAATACTAATGTAATACTATTGTAATGATAGTGTAATACTATTGTAACATTATTGTAATACTACTGTAATACTATTATAATACTAGTGTAATACTATTTTAATACTATTATAATACTATTATAATAATATTGTAATACTATAATAATACTAGTTTAATACTAGTGTAATACTATTGTAATAATATTTCAATACTACTATAATACTATTGTATCACTATTATAATACAATTGTAATACTAATGTAATACTACTATAATATTATTATAATACTATTATAATACTATTGTATAACTATTGTAAAACTATTAAAATACTACTGTAATACTATTATAACACTATTAAAATACTACTATAATACTATTGTATCACTATTGTAACACTACTAAAATACTACTGTAATACTATTGTAATACAATTGTAATACTATTGTAATAATATTATAATACTATTGTAATACTATTTTAATACTATTGTAATACTATTATAATACTATTGCAATACTATTTTAATACTAGTGTAATATAAGTAGAATACTAGTAGAATACTAGTGGAATACTACTGTAATACTATTTTAATACTATTGTAATACTACTATAATACTAAGGTATCTCTTTTATAACACTATTATAATACTGCTGTAATACTATTTTAATACTATTGTAATACTATTGTAATACTATTGTAATACTATTGCAATACTATTATAATCCTAGTGCAATACTATTATAATATTACTGTAATATGATTGTAATACTAGTGTTATACTATTGAAATACTATTGTAATACTATTGTAATACTATTGTAATACTATTTCAATACTATTTTAATATTATTGTAATAATATTGCAATACTATTATAATCCTAGTGCAATACTATTGTAATACTATTGTAATACTATTGTAATACTATTGTAATACTATTGTAATAATATTGTAATACTACTATAATACTATCATAATACTCTTGTAAAACTATTGTATTATTATTGTAATACTATTGTAATACTATTGTATTACTATTGTAATACTATTGCAATACTATTATAATACTAGTGTAACACTATTGTAATACTATTGTAATACTCTTGTAATAATATTGCAATACTATTATAATCCTAGTGCAATACTATTATAATACTACTGTAATATTATTGTAATACTAGTGTAATACTATTGTAATACTATTGTAATACTATTGTAATACTATTGTAATACTATTTCAATACTATTGTAATATTATTGTAATAATATTGCAATACTATTATAATCCTAGTGCAATACTATTGTGATACTATTGTAATACTATTGTAATACTATTGTAATACTATTGTAATAATATTGCAATACTATTATAATCCTAGTGCAATACTATTGTAATACTATTATAATACTATTGTAATAATATTGTAATACTATTGTAATACTAATTTAATACTATTGTAATACTATTTTAATACTATTATAATACTATTATAATAATATTGTAATACTATAATAATACTAGTGTAATACTAGTGTAATACTATTGTAATAATATTGCAATACTACTATAATACTATTGTATCACTATTATAATACAATTGTAATACTAATGTAATACTATTGTAATACAATTGTAATACTATTGTAATAATATTATAATACTATTGTAATACTATTTTAATACTATTGTAATACTATTGTAATACTATTGCAATACTATTTTAATACTAGTGTAATACTCTTGTAATACTATTGTAATACTATTGTAATACTATTGTAATACTATTGAAATACTATTGTAATACTATTGTAATAATATTGCAATACTTTTATTATCCTAGTGCAATACTATTGTAATACTATTATAATACTATTGTAATAATATTGTAATACTATTATACTACTAGTGTAATACTAGTAGAATACTATTGTAATACTATTGTAATACTGTTTTAATACTATTGTAATACTACTATAATACTATTGTAATATTATTGTAATACTATTGCAATACTATTATAATACTATTGTAACACTATTATAATCTACTGTAATACTATTGTAATACTATTGTAATACTATTATAATACTATTGTAATTCTATTGTAATACTATTATAATACTATTGTAATACTATTATAATACTATTGTAATAATACTGTAATACTATTTTAATACTATTGTAATGCTAGTGCAATACTATTGTAACACTATTGTAATACTACTGTAATATTATTATAATACTACTATAATACTATTGTATCACTATTGTAACACTATTAAAATACTACTGTAATACTATTATAACACTATTGTATCACTATTATATTCTACTGTAATACTATTGTAATACAATTGTAATACTATTTTAATAATATTTTAATAATATTGTAATACTATTGTAATACTATTATAATACTATTGTAATACTATTGTAATACTATTATAATACTATTGTAATACTAATGTAATACTATTGTAATGATAGTGTAATACTATTGTAACACTATTGTAATACTATTGTAATACTATTATAATACTAGTGTAATACTATTATAATACTATTGTAATAATATTGTAATACTATAATAATACTAGTGTAATACTAGTAGAATACTAGTAGAATAATAGTAGAATACTAGTAGAATACTAGTAGAATACTACTGTAATACTATTTTAATACTATTGTAATACTACTATAATACTAAGGTATCTCTTTATAACACTATTATAATACTGCTGTAATACTCTTGTAATACTATTGTAATACTACTGTAATTTTAATACTATTATAGTACTACTTTAAATAAATAATAACCAATTAAATTTAATTCAATTAAAAAAACTTGTTAAAAAAAAAATTTAATAAATAATATTTATTATACTATAGGATTCTATAGGATTTCATGTAATTTTTAATTATTTTTTTTAATAGATACTATTTACTATCTAAGATTCACATTTACATTTTATTAATTTTTTCACTATTTAAATATTACTATTCTATGGGATTTAAAGTCATTTAAAAAAAAAAATGTAATAAATAATATTTATTATACTATTCTATAGGATTTCATGTAATTTTTAATTATTTTTTTTAATAGATTTACTATCTAAGATTCACATTTACATTTTATTAATTTGTTCACTATTTAAATATTACTATTCTATGGCATTTAAAGTCATTTAAAAATAAAATGTAATAAATAATATTTATTATTCTATTCTATAGGATTTCATGTAATTTTTAATTATTTTTTTTAATAGATACTATTTACTATCTAAGATTCACATTTACATTTTATTAATTTGTTCACTATTTAAATATTACTATTCTATGGCATTTAAAGTCATTTAAAAAAAAAATGTAATAAATAATATTTATTATACTATTATATAGGATTTCATGTATTTTAATTATTTTTTTTAATAGATACTATTTACTATCTAAGATTCACATTTACATTTTATTAATTTTTTCACTATTTAAATATTACTATTCTATGGGATTTAAAGTCATTTAAAAAAAAAATGTAATAAATAATATTTATTATACTATTCTATAGGATTTCATGTAATTTTTAATTATTTTTTTTAATAGATACTATTTACTATCTAAGATTCACATTTACATTTTATTAATTTGTTCACTATTTAAATATTACTATTCTATGGCATTTAAAGTCATTTAAAAAAAAAATTTAATAAATAATATTTATTATACTATAGGATTCTTTATATTTATTGATATTTAAATAGTGAAAAAATTAATAAAATGTAAATGTGAATCTTAGATAGTAAATATTAAAAAAAATAATTAAAAATGACATGAAATCCTATAGAATAATAATATAGTATAATAGTATAATAAATATTATTTATTACATTTTTTTTTTTTAAATGACTTTAAATCCCATAGAATAGTAATATTTAAATAGTGAAAAAATTAATAAAATGTAAATGTGAATCTTAGATAGAAAATAGTATCTATTAAAAAAAATAATTAAAAATGACATGAAATCCTATAGAATAGTATAATAAATATTATTTATTACATTTTTTTTTTTAAATGACTTTAAATCCCATAGAATAGTAATATTTAAATAGTGAAAAAATTAATAAAATGTAAATGTGAATCTTAGATAGTAAATAGTATCTATTAAAAAAAATAATTAAAAATTACATGAAATCCTATAGAATAGAATAATAAATATTATTTATTATATTTTATTTTTAAATGACTTTAAATGCCATAGAATAGAATAGTAATATTTAAATAGTGAACAAATTAATAAAATGTAAATGTGAATCTTAGATAGTAAATAGTATCTATTAAAAAAAATAATTAAAAATTACATGAAATCCTATAGAATCCTATAGTATAATAAATATTATTTATTACATTTTTTTTTTAAATGACTTTAAATCCCATAGAATAGTAATATTTAAATAGTGAAAAAATTAATAAAATGTAAATGTGAATCTTAGATAGTAAATAGTATCTATTAAAAAAAATAATTAAAAATTACATGAAATCCTATAGAATCCTATAGTATAATAAATATTATTTATTACATTTTTTTTTTAAATGACTTTAAATCCCATAGAATAGTAATATTTAAATAGTGAACAAATTAATAAAATGTAAATGTGAATCTTAGATAGAAAATAGTATCTATTAAAAAAAATAATTAAAAATGACATGAAATCCTATAGAATAGTATAATAAATATTATTTATTACATTTTTTTTTTTAAATGACTTTAAATCCCATAGAATAGTAATATTTAAATAGTGAAAAAATTAATAAAATGTAAATATGAATCTTAGATAGTAAATAGTATCTATTAAAAAAAATAATTAAAAATTACATGAAATCCTATAGAATAGAATAATAAATATTATTTATTACATTTTATTTTTAAATGACTTTAAATGCCATAGAATAGTAATATTTAAATAGTGAACAAATTAATAAAATGTAAATGTGAATCTTAGATAGTAAATAGTATCTATTAAAAAAAATAATTAAAAATGACATGAAATCCTATAGAATAATAATATAGTATAATAGTATAATAAATATTATTTATTACATTTTTTTTTTTTAAATGACTTTAAATCCCATAGAATAGTAATATTTAAATAGTGAAAAAATTAATAAATGGAAATGTGAATCTTAGATAGTAAATAGTATCTATTAAAAAAAATAATTAAAAATTACATGAAATCCTATAGAATCCTATAGTATAATAAATATTATTTATTACATTTTTTTTTTAAATGACTTTAAATGCCATAGAATAGTAATATTTAAATAGTGAAAAAATTAATAAAATGTAAATGTGAATCTTAGATAGTAAATAGTATCTATTAAAAAAAATAATTAAAAATTACATGAAATCCTATAGAATAGTATAATAAATATTATTTATTACATTTTTTTTTTAAATGACTTTAAATGCCATAGAATAGTAATATTTAAATAGTGAACAAATTAATAAAATGTAAATGTGAATATTAGATAGTAAATAGTATCTATTAAAAAAAATAATTAAAAATGACATGAAATCCTATAGAATAATAATATAGTATAATAGTATAATAAATATTATTTATTACATTTTTTTTTTTTAAATGACTTTAAATCCCATAGAATAGTAATATTTAAATAGTGAAAAAATTAATAAAATGTAAATGTGAATCTTAGATAGTAAATAGTATCTATTAAAAAAAATAATTAAAAATTACATGAAATCCTATAGAATCCTATAGTATAATAAATATTATTTATTACATTTTTTTTTTAAATGACTTTAAATCCCATAGAATAGTAATATTTAAATAGTGAACAAATTAATAAAATGTAAATGTGAATCTTAGATAGAAAATAGTATCTATTAAAAAAAATAATTAAAAATGACATGAAATCCTATAGAATAGTATAATAAATATTATTTATTACATTTTTTTTTTTAAATGACTTTAAATCCCATAGAATAGTAATATTTAAATAGTGAAAAAATTAATAAAATGTAAATGTGAATCTTAGATAGTAAATAGTATCTATTAAAAAAAATAATTAAAAATGACATGAAATCCTATAGAATAATAATATAGTATAATAGTATAATAAATATTATTTATTACATTTTTTTTTTTTAAATGACTTTAAATCCCATAGAATAGTAATATTTAAATAGTGAAAAAATTAATAAATGGAAATGTGAATCTTAGATAGTAAATAGTATCTATTAAAAAAAATAATTAAAAATTACATGAAATCCTATAGAATCCTATAGTATAATAAATATTATTTATTACATTTTTTTTTTAAATGACTTTAAATGCCATAGAATAGTAATATTTAAATAGTGAAAAAATTAATAAAATGTAAATGTGAATCTTAGATAGTAAATAGTATCTATTAAAAAAAATAATTAAAAATTACATGAAATCCTATAGAATAGTATAATAAATATTATTTATTACATTTTTTTTTTAAATGACTTTAAATGCCATAGAATAGTAATATTTAAATAGTGAACAAATTAATAAAATGTAAATGTGAATATTAGATAGTAAATAGTATCTATTAAAAAAAATAATTAAAAATGACATGAAATCCTATAGAATAATAATATAGTATAATAGTATAATAAATATTATTTATTACATTTTTTTTTTTTAAATGACTTTAAATCCCATAGAATAGTAATATTTAAATAGTGAAAAAATTAATAAAATGTAAATGTGAATCTTAGATAGAAAATAGTATCTATTAAAAAAAATAATTAAAAATGACATGAAATCCTATAGAATAGTATAATAAATATTATTTATTACATTTTTTTTTTTAAATGACTTTAAATCCCATAGAATAGTAATATTTAAATAGTGAACAAATTAATAAAATGTAAATGTGAATCTTAGATAGTAAATAGTATCTATTAAAAAAAATAATTAAAAATGACATGAAATCCTATAGAATAGTATAATAAATATTATTTATTACATTTTTTTTATAAATGACTTTAAATGCCATAGAATAGTAATATTTAAATAGTAAACAAATTAATAAAATGTAAATGTGAATATTAGATAGTAAATAGTATCTATTAAAAAAAATAATTAAAAATGACATGAAATCCTATAGAATAGTATAATAAATATTATTTATTACATTTTTTTTTAAATGACTTAAATGCCATAGAATAGTAATATTTAAATAGTAAACAAATTAATAAAATGTAAATGTGAATATTAGATAGTAAATAGTATCTATTAAAAAAAATAATTAAAAATTACATGAAATCCTATAGAATAGAATAATAAATATTATTTATTACATTTTATTTTTAAATGACTTTAAATGCCATAGAATAGAATAGTAATATTTAAATAGTGAACAAATTAATAAAATGTAAATGTGAATCTTAGATAGTAAATAGTATCTATTAAAAAAAATAATTAAAAATTACATGAAATCCTATAGAATAGTATAATAAATAATATTTATTACATTTTTTTTTTTAAATGACTTTAAATCCCATAGAATAGTAATATTTAAATAGTGAAAAAATTAATAAAACGTAAATGTGAATCTTAGATAGTAAATAGTATCTATTAAAAAAAATAATTAAAAATTACATGAAATCCTATAGAATAGTATAATAGTATAATAAATATTATTTATTACATTTTTTTTTTAAATGACTTTAAATCCCATAGAATAGTAATATTTAAATAGTGAACACATTAATAAAATGTAAATGTGAATCTTAGATAGTAAATAGTATCTATTAAAAAAAATAATTAAAAATGACATGAAATCCTATAGAATAGTATAATAAATATTATTTATTACATTTTTTTTTTTAAATGACTTTAAATCCCATAGAATAGTAATATTTAAATAGTGAAAAAATTAATAAAATGTAAATGTGAATCTTAGATAGTAAATAGTATCTATTAAAAAAAATAATTAAAAATTACATGAAATCCTATAGAATAGAATAATAAATATTATTTATTACATTTTATTTTTAAATGACTTTAAATGCCATAGAATAGTAATATTTAAATAGTGAACAAATTAATAAAATGTAAATGTGAATCTTAGATAGTAAATAGTATCTATTAAAAAAAATAATTAAAAATGACATGAAATCCTATAGAATAGTATAATAAATATTATTTATTACATTTTTTTTATAAATGACTTTAAATGCCATAGAATAGTAATATTTAAATAGTAAACAAATTAATAAAATGTAAATGTGAATATTAGATAGTAAATAGTATCTATTAAAAAAAATAATTAAAAATGACATGAAATCCTATAGAATAGTATAATAAATATTATGTATTACATTTTTTTTTTTTAAATGACTTTAAATCCCATAGAATAGTAATATTTAAATAGTGAAAAAATTAATAAAATGTAAATGTGAATCTTAGATAGTAAATAGTATCTATTAAAAAAAATAATTAAAAATTACATGAAATCCTATAGAATAGTATAATAGTATAATAGTATAATAAATATTATTTATTACATTTTTTTTTTAAATGACTTTAAATCCCATAGAATAGTAATATTTAAATAGTGAACAAATTAATAAAATGTAAATGTGAATCTTAGATAGAAAATAGTATCTATTAAAAAAAATAATTAAAAATGACATGAAATCCTATAGAATAGTATAATAAATATTATTTATTACATTTTTTTTTTTTAAATGACTTTAAATCCCATAGAATAGTAATATTTAAATAGTGAAAAAATTAATAAAATGTAAATGTTAATCTTAGATAGTAAATAGTATCTATTAAAAAAAATAATTAATTTAGTTTTAATTTTGGTAGGTTTTTTTAGCTGCATTACTTCCCGAGTTTGCCTATAAAATTAGATTTTCACAGTTGTGGTTAGGTTGGGTTAAGTTTTAATTTTTGGTGGTTTTTTTTAGTTGCATTACTTCCCGAGTGAGCCTATAAAAGTATTGTCACGGTTGTGGTTAGGTTGGGTTAAGTTTTAATTTTTGGTGGTTTATTTTAGCTGCATTACTTCATTACTGCATTACTTCCCGGGTTTGGGTTTGGGTTTGGGTTTGGTTTGGGTTTGGGTTTGGTTTGGGTTTGGGTTTGGGTTTGGGTTGGGTTTGGGTTTTGGTTTGGGTTTGGGTTGGGTTAAGTTTTAATTTTGGTAGGTTTTTTTAGCTGCATTACTTCCCGAGTTTGCCTATAAAATTAGATTTTCACAGTTGTGGTTAGGTTGGGTTAAGTTTTAATATTGTTAGGTTTTTTTAGCTGCATTACTTCCCGATTTTGCCTATAAAATTAGATTTTCACAGTTGTGGTTAGGTTGTGTTAAGTTTTAATTTGTGGTGGTTTTTTTTAGTTGCATTACTTCCCGAGTGAGCCTATAAAAGTAGATTTTCACGGTTGTGGTTAGGTTGGGTTAAGTTTTAATTGTTGGTGTTTTTTTTTGCTGCATTACTTCCCGAGTTTACTTCCCGGGTCTGGGTCTGGGTCTGGGTCTGGGTTTTGGTCTGGGTCTGGGTCTGGGTTTGGGTCTGGGTTTGGGTTTGGGTTTGGGTTTGGGTTTGGGTTGGGTTGGGTTGGGTTGGGTTGGGTTTGGGTTTGGGTTTGGGTTTGGGTTGGGTTGGGTTGGGTTGGGTTTGGGTTTGGGTTTGGGTTTGGGTTGGGTTGGGTTTATATATATAATATAATATAATATGTATTATATATATGTATAATATAATATGTATGTATGTGTATATATATATATAGTCATTCTTTACGGGAACGGCTGACAATCAAAAATATACCTAATGGGCATACATTTTTTTAACAATAGGTATCAATTTGAAATTTTATATTATACTTAATTAATATATATAATATAATGTTCCATATTTGGTTTTATAAAATAATCATTAATGACAAATATACAAAATAATTGTCAACCTAAAAAAACCCACGCAAAGTATACCGGAATGGTATTCAATTTTATTCATGCATAATAAACACGAATGGGGTTACAATTAAGATTGCATATAATCCGCTACTAGGTATCCATTATTTATGATGAATCATATACTCTAGTTTCATATTATAATGAGAATATTCAATGCGCATGCGTTATTTTAATCATTGATGTAAATAAACTATAATTTTAATTCATTTGAATATATTCATCTAAACAAGTTATACAGACAATTATATGTTAGTTTTTTATTAATATAATATTTTTAAATAATATATTTATAAATTAAATTGTAAATTGAATTAACAGTTAATTATATACAACATTTTTAATATTATCTATATATTTTAAATTATTTAAAAAATACAATTTGAAATATTCAATAATTGAATATAACATGTGTTTTTAAATCTGCTTTATATTATTAAATTTATTTTTCGTAATAATTATTAATACAATAATTTAATTTATAATAAATAATTGTGAATATTAAAGTTATAATAATAGTATTGTGAATAAAATATGGAAACTTTTTATTTTGATTACTCGAGTAACAGTATTAAATTAGATTTGAATTAATCAATATATTAATAATATATTATATTATGTGCAAATACACATAACTAATAAACACCATACAAATACAATAACGCGATTTTAAACTCTAAAACATGCTCACTAGACATATTTTAAATGTTGTGTATAATATTATATGAAATATAATTATAAAAATGATTATTGATAATTGTATAACATAAATTATTGTTAAATTTATAATATTGTCAACTAGATAAATCATTTATTAAATTAATTTATATTAATTAAATAAATGATGTAATCATTACAGTAATGCTCAATTTACATTCTTAATATTTATTTACTTATCATAATAATAATCATTATATATAATAAAAATTCATAATATAATAGTATTATTAATACACATAATATATTTACTATAATATTACTTGTTTAGTAATGTATACATAATTGTTGATAATTATTTTATAATAATTTATTATAGTATAATTTTAAATATGATAATTTATTAACTATAAAATTAATAAAATCGTATTCATTTAGTGTTAAAATTATATTATTATGTTTAGTATATTATTATCTGTATAATCATATAGTGTTTAATAATTAATATTTATACATCATAATTATAGTATGATTTATAACTTATATTTTAATAACATGTTTAGTATTAATTACGGTAGAAAGTAATCTTGTACGAGATCATTTCGGACTATATAATCTAGTACGTCTTATTAAATTTATTCTAAAAGTATTATTTATGAATTTAATATTATAGTTATCTTAGATTATTTTAATTTAGACTCTATAGTCATCATTTATATACATATATATATATATATATATATATATATATATTATATTTTCCATCAGTAATTAATAATTAAATATAAATATTAGAATAATTCTATAATTATGAAAACACTTAATTTTACAAGTCGTAAGAGAGTACTAATAACTTATTTAATAACTTAGTAATAAGTCGTACTTTTAAATTACGTACATTCTAATTACCTCGTGCCATAATAATTTAATTATTAATTACTCATATAAATTTATTAAAGTAATCTCTGACGACTTTTTGAGTAATCTATTGACTTATTTCGTCAATAAGTAATTTTATTTATAGACCAATTTAACTTATCTATAAAAAAACTTATCTAAAATTAATCTTGTACGAGGTCATTTCGGACTATGTAATCTAGTACGTCTTATTAAATTTAGTTTATTCTAAAAGTATTATTTATGAATTTAACATTATAGTTATCTTAAATTATTTTAATTTCTAATCTAGATTTATTATTTATATACATATTTGTATATATTATATTTTCCATCAATAATTAATGATTAAATATAAATATTAGAATAATAATTGTAGAATTATGAAAACACTTAACTTTACAAGTGGTACGAGGTTACTAATGAGTAGTGATATTACTTAATTCTTAATTACTCATATTAATTTATTAAAGTAATCTCTGACGACTTATTTAGTAATCTATTAAGACTTATTCCGCCAATAAGTAATTTTATTTATAAAACAAATTTAACTTATATTATAAATATATAACTATATTAATAAATATAGTTATCTATATTTATACTTATCTATATTTTTCTAATTTCTATATTCAGGACACTGTTGGAGCAATAAAGTGAACCTGGCGAGATATGTTCCTCTCTGAATGTCATCTCATAAATGACGTATCGTGGGTGCCTATAAAGAACTATATACAGCAGTCGATGGACGATATAGTATGCATGTCTGGTGCTCTACTAAATGTGATGAGAGATATAAATGATCTGAGAATACGATTCATAAAGTGCCGAAAAAGCTTGCCATAGTAAGGTAAATTAATTTTGTGTATATAAATATATATATATATTTATTAATTAAGAGGATCTCAATGGATAAATTAGTTAATATCAGAACAAATTGTAATATGTACTAGTGATCTAAAAATTCAAATCTTTGCTTGTCTTCGAAGACTTTCAAATCATTAAAAAAATGTTTGGAGACATCAAATCTCTACCATGTCATGTATTCGAAGACATTCAAATCACCAAAAAAATGTTTGAAGACATCAAATCTTTACCAATTCCTGTATTCGAAGACTTTCAAATCATAAAACAATGTTTGTCACATAAATTATTGAATTTATTGATAGTAAAAACTTCCCATCATCTAATATACAGTTGATCCCCTTTACTTCTACAAACAAAGTATAATGTGAGAGCACAGTAAACATAAACAAATTCCATTGCAGATTTCCTACATACCTACTATAGCTACATATCTACATGAATACCTACTTACCCACCTATATACCTACCTACTTACCAACCTAAGTATATGCATGACTACCTACCCAGCCACCTACATGCCCATATACATACCCTACCCAACAACCCGCCTACCTATCTATCTACCTACTCACATATCTACCTATCCATCCACCCACCTAACTACCCACCCATACATATATCTACCTGACTACCTACCCATCCACCTACTTGCCTATATGCATACCCTACCACCAACCTACTTACCTACCCACCCACTCATATACCTAAATATCTTCCTGAGTACCTACTTACCTATATGCATACACTACCCTACCACCCACCTAACTATCTATCTACCTTTCCACCCACCCACCTAACTACCCACCCATATCTCTCTACCTTCATGACTACCTACCAACCTACTTGCCTATATAACTACCCTATCACCCACCTACCTACCTCCTATCTACCCACCCATCCATATATCTACCTACATACATACCTCCCTGCCCTACAACCTACCTAACTATACTACCCACCTATCTACCTACATACATACCTATCTACTTTCCCAATGTATATATATATGTAGGTCCTACATACCTGACTGCCTACCTCCCCACCTGTATACTTGCCTACATATTTGCCTGACTATCTATCCATCTACACATATACCTACCTGCATACCTATCTAACTAAATAAACACCTACCTACATACATGCATATATACACACATATATAATATACAAACACTAACATAGTTAATAAGTGTACATATTTCTCTACATAGAGTTATATATTGAGAGTGTATCATACACTAAATGCCATCCAATGTATCATATAAAATCGATTCATGAGTATTATATAATAATAATTTAGGATATGCAATTAGCTACCTGTCCTTATCTATTATCTATTAATATACGTTTGTTCACTAATTTAGTTCCCTACATCTATATTAATAATCTATCACTCTGATCGTATAAATGCTCCTTTTTTTTCGAGTTTATTCCAAATTATAGTACTAATCGAACTTATTAAATATATTCCTATTATATATAATAGGAATATATTTAATAAGTTCGATTAGTACTATAATTTGGAATAAACTCGAAAAAAAAGGAGCATTTATTGTATATATATATACATATAAATAATGACTTATATAATTTATAAGTATATAAATTACATATTACGTATAATAATGTGGCTACAATACTATGATAAATAGTGAATTTAATCCATACAAATTTTTGAAAATTAAATAGGTGTGACTCGAATTGACTCGAAAATTAGATTTAAGATTTGAAATAATAATTTATATAAATGTTTGAAAATGATGTGACTCGATTTGAAACTTGAATTGAAAGATTTGAAAATTTAGATCACTAATATGTACTATTAATTGATGATATAGCATATATAACATATATGTTATTTAGTAACTATGAACAAATTACCAATTAAATAAGTTTTTAAATAACATAAAAAGCATATTTTATAGCATGATATTTAAAATATATTGTTATATAATATTTTATATCTAATATATAAATTCTATAAAAATTACATTTATATATAGATAAAAAAACTTATTAATTATTAACTTTAACTTATAAACTATTAACTATTATTTTATAATATTGATTTTATATTAGCTGAATGCATAATGTAATTACTTTACAATTTATTTATTGTTGACTTTTCAAATGCATTTTACTAGAAATAATATATGCTATGTTTACATATATAAATGAATGTTTAGATAAAAGTACAAAGCTATCTACCTAATTATTTTTCTATATATAATTAACATATATATGAATAATATAACAAAACCCATATTCAAAAATAGAATTATTATTTGTAAAATATATATTTGTTACTTTTATGTAATAGATATGATTTTCTTTCTTTTTTATATAATAAAAAAAATAGTTTAAATCAATAAATAGTATTTTAGAAACATTTAAAAAAAAGAGAAAATGCTTCCTTATCTCTACATATATGAATTCAACAAAATGGCCGTCTCAAAAATACATATCGCACCTACCACCACCAAACTTACTACAGCTAAATAATTTTTAGATCTTTGCCGGTAATTTATATACTCCAATATGCATGTTTTATTTGGTTCATTTTATATCACTATTTAATCGTATATAATATTTATTATCATACTTAATTATCTACTAACTATTTTTTATATATATAAATTACTCATATATACATATATGTTACTCAAAATATCAGTAACTATTAAGTATATATATATTTATTAATATATTTAAATTATATAGAATTGGATACCTGCAATCCAGTTTATTTGATGAGTTTCAACACGGTATCATGTACTGATTAACGTTAGTAATATATAACACTTTAAATTATTTACTAATTAATATTTTGTTTCAATTATATAGTTTAAAACTACAAAAAAAACTATGTTGAAATAAATTACAGGAAGCAGCTCTCGGACTCAGATGCAATGCTTGTAACAAGATGAATAACTTCAAATCCTTCTGTAGGAGCAGACATTACTATAAGAACTATAAGAAACAGGAGTCCACTAAATTACATCAAACTTACATGTAGCAGACCAGGACATAAGATACAAGGTTTTTATTAAATTATGTTAAATTATTCATACCCTTTAAAAATAGAACATATATATTATTTAAAGTTGACAAAGGGTCTTAAAGTAATGTACTATCCTTTAAGGTATACAATAACATTAGAAAGCCTACTTAACTAACCCCTATCCATACATACTCTTAGCATATGAAAATAAACCTATTGCGACCTACGGCATAACAATAATATGTTATAATTATAATGGCATATTATACGATATAAACTTCACTATAGTCGAATCCCCACAACCCCCAATAATATGACTAATAGACACATCTGCAGAAGGCTAAGCCTCATAAAAATATTATGCACAGACATAATCCCACCTATATCAAAACCACCCGCCAAAAATGATACCAGAATATTCCCCGTAACACTTCAAATAAGCCTCGACAAATAAGTACGACCCTTGTTACATGCGAATAAATGTGTCGAAATCAACTTTAAAGTATATATAGAACTATAGCGTATGATGTCCAAAGGAATCATCACATCGGTAAATAAGCCTACAGCATAGGTATCCAGCATAACATATGCACCAAAGAAGTAAGGCGACATCATGATATTATATGTAATATGGTATTCCAACCAATGCGAAAGATTCCAGACACATCCAATAAGCAATTGGAAACTACCACCAAACATCAGAAGCATACCATATATGTCCTCCACTAATAGGACATCACCCACATTTCATCCAGTCCTCACTACCTAGCATCAAATGAATTCATAGAAAGACACGTTCAGACCATAAAGAACATTATAAAAAATACAGACATCAATAAGATAACTAAAGCACTACTATCTTAGAGAAATAACCCTCAAAATATGATGACCCCAGCCCTCTACACCTACTCTTACATCAATCCAAACATCAGAACGCACGAAACTACAAACACATCAAACAGACATAAATTAACTAGATGACATTACTTGCAAGAAAACTGCATACATCGTACATAACGTTCAAATCTGTCAAATTCGAGACTCCTTAAAATTCACATGATCCCCAGCTACCATTGTCAAGAAACGAACCAGAATCATATGTCATGTGTACCCATACGGGAAACATCCTATGACGTACAAGACATAAAATACGATCAACACCTACAACTAACCCCAAGAAAATTACACCACCATAGAGAATACCCCCACTCAAACACTATATTTATCTAATTACCCAACACCACCATCTGATAATAATACCATCCTCTCACACACAGCTATTATAGAACAAAAGCAGCTTAGGAAACTATACGCCGAAGCTCCAGGAACAGGCACACTCCCTACCGATTTGTCCTGTAATATATCTTCTTCTTAGAAGAGGTGATGTTATGTTATTATCACTATTACTTTGTGTATTATTATTATTATCTCGCATTATACTAACACACGCCGAGTGCTAGGGATATGCCCATACATCACCGTCTCACATGATTAAGCAATGCTAGACGCCTATCTATAAGAGCCGTGATAAATGTACAAAGTTAATAAATAATGTATTTAACGCATTGATTCTTTTTCTAATAACTTAACAACTTGTATATACAAATATACTTTAATATAAATACATTTCTGATTAATGATTCATATACAAATATACTAAATTTGATTTTGATAATTATGTTAATGTTTGAATCAAATAATAATATTTATGTAATGTATTATTCTAATATAATTACACTAACAAATATAAATAAATGAAATACAATTAAATATATTTATGATTATTTGATACAAATACATAAAATCTGTTTTTGATATAAATTAAATTATTAATGTTGATCAAATATAAAGATTTATATAAGTTTTCAAGAATAATTAATTGATTATTGTTTAAATGAATATAACATAATTGATACAATTGATATATTTAGTATTTTAATTTGAAATAAAATTGACATGTAAGAATCCATAATTAATTTATTATTCTTTTATACAAGAAAATATTAATGACTAATATATATATATATTTTTATAAATATTTAAATATAATATACATATTAGTGTTGTAAATGATGTCGGGTAGTTTCGGGTAATTGACTACATGGAAGGTTTCGGGTATCAAAATATGATTTTGGTTCAATTACGATTTAAATACTAATAACTTATCATTATCGAAAATATAAAAAATGCTTATTTAAAATTATAGTAAAAGTATTTTATACAATATAAAATAAAATCAACAATATAATTCGTTATCAATTAATTAGACAATAATTTTGTTATCAATGAGTTAATATATAATACATAATGTTACGGGTCGTGTACGGCAGAAATGCAGAATCAGGAATCGCTATAATTAATAAAAAATAGATAGATAAACAATAAAAAACATAGCAAAGCTAGCTCGGGTATGGCTATTATATCTATAAAGTCTATTCCACACCTAAACTATATGGAAATCCCTCGTATAATTATATACATTTTTACATGTATTAATTAAAATGTTAACATTATATTGAATTTATTAGGGAGAGTTAAAGTGAGGTATATAAATAGAAGTAAAACGTAAATACCTACGAATATTCGCATGCATTTTGAAAATAATTATGTTTTTATAGAAACGTTTGATATTCGCAAGTGAGGTTGTTTCGTGCGTATATTTTCATGTGTGGCATCACTTTAAAATATAATTCTAAATGATTCTAATACTCGCCACTTTGGATTGTGGTATATATATATACCAGATTAAACATTTTGTATATCTATATACATATCCCATTATATTTATATTGAATTAATACCAAAGATTTTCCGAAGGAAAGATATAACACTTACGCGAAATCGTGTTTTTCGAATTTGTATACAAAATACCCCAGTGCCACCTATAGCGGGTTACTTTTAGGAACTATGTGTTATCTATAATGTAAATTCGTATTTAACTAAACACTTTTAAAATGTTAAATAATATGCTTTAAATTAATATTTATATGATGAAAACTAAGTGTTCATTACTAATATATAACAAACAAATATGATATGTATGTTTTAAATGCTATAAGTATATATTTAGTAAATAAAAGCTAATTTATATTGCATGTAATTTAATAGAGCAATGAAAAAATTGTTGTATGCAAATAGAGCCTAACCTAAATCTATTTCAGTGATTTCGATACTACTGCTAGCAGCAGCAGGGGATATTACTAAATTATGTTGCATGTATAGGGAGTGTTATATCTTTGCTTCGCAAAATCTTTGTTAATACTAAATAAATAGGCTTACATAATTATATAAGTGTGTATATATTATAATAATTATATAATAATAATATATATTTATTGAATACAATACAAAAAGCGGATACAAATATGATTATTAATCTATGTGTTAATAATATCGAATATATACTATTAAAAAATATAAATTATTGAATGAATCATGATTGCATAAGTATTATAAATTAATTAAAACATGCATAATTCCTATCTACACCATGTATTATTTTTACTATTTTTTTTGTGCATAACTTTTTGTTAAATAAAAATAAACTAAAATACTTCTATTATAGAATTTAATAATATGTCTAATGATATCAAATTTATTATAATAGCATCAATATAAAAAATCGTATTCCTATGGTTTTATTTATATCGTACAAATACATTATAGTTGGGTTATTCGTAGACTATAAATGTATAGTATTTACATTTTATACTAGTTTGGAAATATTAAAAATTATAGTAATATTACTAATATTAGATATTATATAGGAAGGTTAAAATGAATTAATAATGTAATATAATGAAAAATAAATAACTTATTTAAAAACAAATATTTCGAAAATGTTACTATAGTATCTTACTTACGATTCTATATTCAATAATATATAACATACATTTATATATTTATTTACTATATATATACATAGATAATTTATTAAAATATAATACCTACTATATTTAATAATATACAAATTATTTATTATTATTCAAATTTTGAAATAATCTGAAATAATAATATTGAAATTTAAATAATTACTACTATTTCCTAAGTTTTTATGAGTCATACAAATCTTTGATTATAAATAGAAATTGATGTATATTTTTACAAAATAATAATAATATTTAATTCAAAATGTATATTTTTAATTAATAACATCTTTTATATTTGTATTCAATATATTTATTCTAAAGTACATTTAATATATTAATTCATAAATTGCCATTTGACATATACGCATTAAGTTGCTGTATTTCGGTAAAAACAGTGTGTCAACAGATTCCGTTTTTTTATGTAACCAAGTATATACACGCAGAAATCTAAAAATGTAATTATTTATAGTCTATTCTCTATAAAACCAAATGATAATTAAATATATTCATTATAATATAACGATTATTAAAATATTATTTAATTAGATACCAATTATTTCTCTAACATATAGTAATTCATAAATTAAAGTAGGTGGTTGACACAAAATTGTCGGCCTAATCTTCGTGTCAGCGTATTCCGTATTTATATGCCCGTTTTGTCTTCTCATTCCGTATATTATATATCTATATATATATATATATATATATATATATATATATATATATATATATATATATATATATATATATATATATATATATTACTATATATATTACTATATATATATATATATATATATATATATATATATACTATTAAAGTATATCTATATATTGAACTGTATCTTTATTATATTTTATATAGTAAATTCACTAATCTCCTTTGTTATACATAGACAATATTTTCAATGGGACCCATTTTCATTTACACTTCATCCGACGAAGAAGTACTTATGGAAAAATATACATATCACAGTAGATGTATGCATATGTATATGTGAATGTATATGTGAATGTATATGTACATGTATCACTAATATATATATATATATATTGTAGCGGCCTAGCACACGTATCACGTTCGCGTCTATATAATAGACACGAACAAAGAATCAACGCACGCCTACGTGCGTGCGTACACCTGTATATATATAACCACGTTATTACTATCTCGCCACAAGTTAATAAATCATGTTGTTCATTGTTACTATACGTAATCTATTAAGTAGAATCTAACTAGAATCCTACATTGGTGACCCCGACGTGATCTAAAGAGAACAAATACTTAAATACTTCGTAAATTCACGATCATAGATAGATACAAACGATGACCTGAAGCCATACCCATAAAGGACCAAACAGCCGAAGACTGCACGAGAGCTCTGATGACATGGATATCGCGATTTGGTATCCAATTGGAAATCACGTCAGACAGAGGAAGACAGTTCATATCCAGCCTCTGGAAAGAACTGTCATCACTGCTTAGTATTAAAATCAATAATACTACCTCCTTACATACTTATACAAATATATGTATACATATCACAGTATATGTATGCATATGTATATGTGAATGTATATGTACATGTATCACTAATATATATATATATATATATATATATATATATATATATATATTAGTGATACATGTACATATACATTCACATATACATATGCATACATATGCATATGATATATATATATATTATATATATATTATATATAATATATATATATATATATATATATAATTTATATATATATGTAATATATATTTAAATTTAAATAAACATTTAAATAGTGTAAAATTAATAAAAATGACTTTAAATCCTAGTATAATAAATATTATTTATTACAATTTTTTTTTTAAATGACTTTAAATACCATTGAATAGTAACATTTAAATAGTGAACAAATTAATAAAATGTAAATGCGAATCTAAGATAGTAAATAATATATATTAAAAAAAATTAAAAAAAATGACTTTAAATCCTATAATACATACGTAACGCACTAATAGAAGCTAGCAACAAAATACCTCAATATCGTATGCCCCATTACTTCCCGAGTGAACTTATAAAGTATATTAATATATATTGTTATTTTCACGGTTGTGGTTAGGTTGGGTTAAGTTTTAATTTGTGGAGGTTTTTTTTTTAGCTGCATTACTTCCCGAGTTAGCCTATAAAAGTATATTTTCACAGTTGTGGTTAGGTTGGGATAAGTTTTAATTTTTGGTGGTTTTTTTTAGCTGCATTACTTCCCGAGTTTGCCTATAAAAGTAGATTTTCACGGTTGTGGTTAGGTTGGGTTAAGTTTATATTTTTGGTGGTGTTTTTAGCTGCATTACTTCCCGAGTTTGGGTTTGGGTTGGGTTTGGGTTGAGTTTGGGTTGAGTTTGGGTTGGGTTTGGGTTTGGGTTGAGTTTGGGTTTTGGTTTGGGTTTGGTTTGGGTTAAGTTTTAATTTTGTTAGGTTTTTTTAGCTGCATTACTTCCCGATTTTGCCTATAAAATTAGATTTTCACAGTTGTGGTTAGGTTGTGTTAAGTTTTAATTTTTGGTGGTTTTTTTTAGCTGCATTACTTCCCGAGTGAGCCTATAAAAGTAGATTTTCACGGTTGTGGTTAGGTTGGGTTAAGTTTTAATTTTTGGTGGTTTTTTTTGCTGCATTACTTCCCGAGTTTACTTCCCGGGTCTGGGTTTGGGTTGGGTCTGGGTCTGGTTTTGGTCTGGGTCTGGGTTTGGGTTTGGGTTTGGGTTTGGGTTTGGGTTTGTGTTTGGGTTTGGGTTTGGGTTTGGGTTTGGGTTGGGTTGGGTTGGGTTGGGTTGGGTTGGGTTGGGTTGGGTTGGGTTGGGTTTGGGTTGGGTTGGGTTGGGTTGGGTTGGGTTGGGTTGGGTTTGGGTTTGGGTTTGGGTTTGGGTTGGGTTGGCTTTATATATATAATATAATATAATATGTATTATATATATGTATAATATAATATGTAGTATATATATGTATGTATGTATGTGTATATATATATATATATATATATATATATATATATATATATATTACTATATATATTACTATATATATATATATATATATATATATATATATATACTATTAAAGTATATCTATATATTGTACTGTATCTTTATTATATTTTATATAATAAATTCACTAATCTCCTTTGTTATACATAGACAATATTTTCAATGGGACCCATTTTCATTTACACTTCATCCGACGAAGAAGTACTTATGGAAAAATATACATATCACAGTAGATGTATGCATATGTATATGTGAATGTATATGTGAATGTATATGTGAATGTATATGTACATGTATCACTAATATATATATATATATATTGTAGCGGCCTAGCACACACTACACAGCAATATTCATTCCTGTAACGTCGTCACGCTCTATCGAACCACGTATCACGTTCGCGTTTATATAATAGACACGAACAAAGAATCAACGCACGCCTACGTGCGTGCGTCCACCTGTATATATATAACCACGTTATTACTATCTCGCCACAAGTTAATAAATCATGTTGTTCATTGTTACTATACGTAATCTATTAAGTAGAATCTAACTAGAATCCTACATTGGTGACCCCGACGTGATCTAAAGAGAACAAATACTTAAATACTTCGTAAATTCACGATCATAGATAGATACAAACGATGACCTGAAGCCATACCCATGAAGGACCAAACAGCCGAAGACTGCACGAGAGCTCTGATGACATGGATATCGCGATTTGGTATCCAATTGGAAATCACGTTAGACAGAGGAAGACAGTTCATATCCAGCCTCTGGAAAGAACTGTCATCACTGCTTAGTATTAAAATCAATAATACTACCTCCTTACATACTTATACAAATATATGTATACATATCACAGTATATGTATGCATATGTATATGTGAATGTATATGTACATGTATCACTAATATATATATATATATATATATATATATATATATATATATATTAGTCACTAATGTCACTATCACTAATATATATATATATATATATATATATTAGTGATACATGTACATATATATATATATATATATATATTAGTGATACATGTACATATACATTCACATATACATTCACATATACATATGCATATAATATATATATAATATATATATATATATATAATTTATATATATATGTAATATATATTTAAATTTAAATAAACATTTAAATAGTGTAAAATTAATAAAAATGACTTTAAATCCTAGTATAATAAATATTATTTATTACAATTTTTTTTTTAAATGACTTTAAATCCCATTGAATAGTAACATTTAAATAGTGTAAAAATTAATAAAAATGACTTTAAATCCTAGTATAATAAATATTATTTATTACAATTTTTTTTTTAAATGACTTTAAATCCCATTGAATAGTAACATTTAAATAGTGAACAAATTAATAAAATGTAAATGGAATCTTAGATAGTAAATAATATATATTAAAAAAAATTAAAAAAAATGACTTTAAATCCTATAATACATACGTAACGCACTAATAGAAGCTAGCAACAGAATATCTCAATATCGTATGCCCCATTACTTCCCGAGTGAACTTATAAAGTATATTAATATATATTGTTATTTTCACGGTTGTGGTTAGGTTGGGTTAAGTTTTAATTTTTGGAGGTTTTTTTTTTAGCTGCATTACTTCCCGAGTTAGCCTATAAAAGTATATTTTCACAGTTGTGGTTAGGTTGGGATAAGTTTTAATTTTTGGTGGTTTTTTTTAGCTGCATTACTTCCCGAGTTTGCCTATAAAAGTAGATTTTCACGGTTGTGGTTAGGTTGGGTTAAGTTTATATTTTTGGTGGTTTTTTTAGCTGCATTACTTCCCGAGTTTGGGTTTGGGTTTGGGTTGAGTTTGGGTTGAGTTTGGGTTTGGGTTGAGTTTGGGTTTTGGTTTGGGTTTGGTTTGGGTTAAGTTTTAATTTTGTTAGGTTTTTTTAGCTGCATTACTTCCCGATTTTGCCTATAAAATTAGATTTTCACAGTTGTGGTTAGGTTGTGTTAAGTTTTAATTTTTGGTGGTTTTTTTTAGCTGCATTACTTCCCGAGTGAGCCTATAAAAGTAGATTTTCACGGTTGTGGTTAGGTTGGGTTAAGTTTTAATTGTTGGTGGTTTTTTTTGCTGCATTACTTCCCGAGTTTACTTCCCGGGTCTGGGTTTGGGTTGGGTTTGGGTTGGGTTGGGTTGGGTTGGGTTTGGGGTTGGGTTGGGTTGGGTTTGGGTTTGGGTTTGGGTTTGGGGTTGGGTTGGGTTTATATATATAATATAATATAATATGTATTATATATATGTATAATATAATATGTATTATATATATGTATGTATGTATGTGTATATATATATATATATATATATATATATATATATATTACTATATATATTACTATACATATATATATATATATATACTATTAAAGTATATCTATATATTGAACTGTATCTTTATTATATTTTATATAGTAAATTCTACAATTTAACATTTAAATAGTGTAAAATTAATAAAAATGACTTTAAATCCTAGTATAATAAATATTATTTATTACAATTTTTTTTTTAAATGACTTTAAATACCATTGAATAGTAACATTTAAATAGTGAACAAATTAATAAAATGTAAATGCGAATCTTAGATAGTAAATAATATATATTAAAAAAAATTTTTAAAAATGAGTAAATCCTAGTATAATAAATATTATCTATTACAATTTTTTTTTTAAATGACTTTAAATCCCATTGAATAGTAACATTTAAATAGTGTAAAAATTAATAAAAATTACTTTAAATCCTAGTATAATAAATATTATTTATTACAATTTTTTTTTTAAATGACTTTAAATCCCATTGAATAGTAACATTTAAATAGTGTAAAAATTAATAAAAATGACTTTAAATCCTAGTATAATAAATATTATTTATTACAATTTTTTTTTTAAATGACTTTAAATCCCATTGAATAGTAACATTTAAATAGTGAACAAATTAATAAAATGTAAATGCGAATCTTAGATAGTAAATAATATATATTAAAAAAAATTTTAAAAAATGACTTTAAATCCTATAATACATACGTAACGCACTAATAGAAGCTAGCAACAGAATACCTCAATATCGTATGCCCCATTACTTCCCGAGTGAACTTATAAAGTATATTAATATATATTGTTATTTTCACGGTTGTGGTTAGGTTGGGTTAAGTTTTAATTTTTGGTGGTTTTTTTTAGCTGCATTACTTCCCGAGTTTTGCCTATAAAAGTAGATTTTCACGGTTGTGGTTAGGTTGGGTTAAGTTTTAATTTTTGGTGGTTTTTTTTGCTGCATTACTTCCCGAGTTTACTTCCCGGGTCTGGGTTTGGGTTGGGTCTGGGTCTGGTTTTGGTCTGGGTCTGGGTTTGGGTTTGGGTTTGGGTTTGGGGTTGGGTTGGGTTGGGTTGGGTTGGGTTGGGTTGGGTTGGGTTGGGTTGGGTTGGGTTGGGTTGGGTTGGGTTGGGTTGGGTTGGGTTGGGTTGGGTTGGGTTTGGGTTTGGGTTTGGGTTGGGTTGGGTTTATATATATAATATAATATAATATGTATTATATATATGTATAATATAATATGTAGTATATATATGTATGTATGTATGTGTGTATATATATATATATATATATATTACTATATATATTACTATATATATATATATATATATATACTATTAAAGTATATCTATATATTGAACTGTATCTTTATTATATTTTATATAATAAATTCACTAATCTCCTTTGTTATACATAGACAATATTTTCAATGGGACCCATTTTCATTTACACTTCATCCGACGAAGAAGTACTTATGGAAAAATATACATATCACAGTAGATGTATGCATATGTATATGTGAATGTATATGTACATGTATCACTAATATATATATATATATTGTAGCGGCCTAGCACACACTACACAGCAATATTCATTCCTGTAACGTCGTCACGCTCTATCGAACCACGTATCACGTTCTCGTCTATATAATAGACACGAACAAAGAATCAACGCACGCCTACGTGCGTGCGTCCACCTGTATATATATAACCACGTTATTACTATCTCGCCACAAGTTAATAAATCATGTTGTTCATTGTTACTATACGTAATCTATTAAGTAGAATCTAACTAGAATCCTACATTGGTGACCCCGACGTGATCTAAAGAGAACAAATACTTAAATACTTCGTAAATTCACGATCATAGATAGATACAAACGATGACCTGAAGCCATACCCATGAAGGACCAAACAGCCGAAGACTGCACGAGAGCTCTGATGACATGGATATCGCGATTTGGTATCCAATTGGAAATCACGTTAGACAGAGGAAGACAGTTCATATCCAGCCTCTGGAAAGAACTGTCATCACTGCTTAGTATTAAAATCAATAATACTACCTCCTTACATACTTATACAAATATATGTATACATATCAAAGTATATGTATGCATATGTATATGTGAATGTATATGTACATGTATCACTAATATATATATATATATATATTAGTGATACATGTACATATACATTCACATATACATTCACATATACATATGCATATAATATATATATAATATATATATATATATATATAATAATTTATATATATGTAATATATATTTAAATTTAAATAAACATTTAAATAGTGTAAACATTAATAAAAATGACTTTAAATCCTAGTATAATAAATATTATTTATTACAATTTTTTTTTTAAATGACTTTAAATACCATTGAATAGTAACATTTAAATAGTGAACAAATTAATAAAATGTAAATGCGAATCTTAGATAGTAAATAATATATATTAAAAAAAATTTTTAAAAATGACTAAATCCTAGTATAATAAATATTATCTATTACAATTTTTTTTTTTAATGACTTTAATCCCATTGAATAGTAACATTTAAATAGTGTACAAATTAATAAAAATGACTTTAAATCCTAGTATAATAAATATTATCTATTACAATTTTTTCTTTTAAATTACTTTAAATCCCATTGAATAGTAACATTTAAATAGTGAAATAATTAATAAAATGTAAATGCGAATCTTAGATAGTAAATAATATATATTAAAACAAATTAAAAAAAATGACTTTAAATCCTATAATACATACGTAACGCACTAATAGAAGCTAGCAACAGAATACCTCAATATCGTATGCCCCATTACTTCCCGAGTGAACTAAAGTATATTAATATATAATGTTATTTTCACGGTTGTGGTTAGGTTGGGTTAAGTTTTAATTTTTGGATGTTTTTTTTTAGCTGCATTACTTCCCGAGTTAGCCTATAAAAGTATATTTTCACAGTTGTGGTTAGGTTGGGATAAGTTTTAATTTTTGGTGGTTTTTTTTAGCTGCATTACTTCCCGAGTTTGCCTATAAAAGTAGATTTTCACGGTTGTGGTTAGGTTGGGTTAAGTTTATAATTTTGGTGGTTTTTTTAGCTGCATTACTTCCCGAGTTTGGGTTTGGGTTTGAGTTTGGGTTGAGTTTGGGTTTGGGTTGAGTTTGGGTTTTGGTTTGGGTTTGGGTTGGGTTAAGTTTTAATTTTGGTAGGGTTTTTTAGCTGCATTACTTCCCGATTTTGCCTATAAAATTAGATTTTCACAGTTGTGGTTAGGTTGGGTTAAGTTTTAATTTTTGGTGGTTTTTTTTAGCTGCATTACTTCATTACTGCATTACTTCCCGGGTTTGAGTTTGGGTTGGGTTTGGGTTTGGGTTGGGTTGGGGTTGAGTTTGGGTTTGGGTTTGGGTTTGGGTTTGGGTTTGGGTTGAGTTTGGGTTTGTGTTGAGTTTGGGTTTGTGTTTGAGTTGGGTTTTGTTTTGGGTTGGGTTAAGTTTTAATTTTGGTAGGTTTATTTTAGCTGCATTACTTCCCGAGTTTGCCTATAAAATTAGATTTTCACGGTTGTGGTTAGGTTGGGTTAAGTTTTAATTTTTGGTGGTTTTTTTTGCTGCATTACTTCCCGAGTTTACTTCCCGGGTCTGGGTTTGGGTTGGGTTGGGTTGGGTTTGGGTTTGGGTTTGTGTCTGGGTTTGGGTTTGGGTTAGGGTTTGGGTTTGGGTTTGGGTTTGGGTTTGGGTTTAGGTGGGTTGAGTTTGGGTTGGGTTGGGTTTGGGTTTGGGTTGGGTTGGGTTTATATATATAATATAATAATAATATAATATGTATTATATGTATGTATGTATGTGTATATATATATATATATATATATATATACACATACATACATACATATAATAATACATACATACATATATATATATATATATATATATATATATATTACTATCTATATATATATATATATATATATACTATTAAAGTATATCTATATATTGAACTGTATCTTTATTATATTTTATATATTAAATTCACTAATCTCCTTTGTTATACATAGACAATGTTTTCAATGGGACCCATTTTCATTTACACTTCATCCGACGAAGAAGTACTTATGGAAAAATATACATATCACAGTAGATGTATGCATATGTATATGTGAATGTACATGTATCACTAATATATATATATATATATATTGTAACGGCCTAGCACACACTACACAGCAATATTCATTCCTGTAACGTCGTCACGCTCTATCGAACCACGTATCACGTTCGCGTCTATATAATAGACACGAACAAAGAATCAACACACGCCTACGTGCGTGCGTCCACCTGTATATATATAACCACGTTATTACTATCTCGCCATAAGTTAATAAATCATGTTGTTCATTGTTACTATACGTAATCTATTAAGTAGAATCTAACTAGAATCCTACATTGGTGACCCCGACGTGATCTAAAGAGAACAAATACTTAAATACTTCGTAAATTCACGATCATTGATAGATACAAACGATGGCCTGAAGCCATACCCATGAAGGACCAAACAGCCGAAGACTGCACGAGAGCTCTGATGACATGGATATCGCGATTTGGTATCCAATTGGAAATCACGTCAGACAGAGGAAGACAGTTCATATCCAGCCTCTGGAAAGAACTGTCATCACTGCTTAGTATTAAAATCAATAATACTACCTCCTTACATACTTATATAAATATATGTATACATATCACAGTATATGTATGCATATGTATATGTGAATGTATATGTACATGTATCACTAATATATATATATATATATATATATTAGTGATACATGTACATATACATTCACATATACATATGCATATAATATATATATATATATATATATATAGTTAGATTTATTATATGCATATGTATATGTGAATGTATATGTACATGTATCACTAATATATATATATATATATATATTAGTGATACATATATATATATATATAATGTATATATATATATGTAATATATATTTAAATTTAAATAAACATTTAAATAGTGTAAAAATTAATAAAAATGACTTTAAATCCTAGTATAATAAATATTATTTATTACAATTTTTTTTTTAAATGACTTTAAATACCATTGAATAGTAACATTTAAATAGTGAACAAATTAATAAAATGTAAATGCGAATCTTAGATAGTAAATAATATATATTAAAAAAAATTTTAAAAAATGACTAAATCCTAGTATAATAAATATTATCTATTACAATTTTTTTTTTTAATGACTTTAATCCCATTGAATAGTAACATTTAAATAGTGAACAAATTAATAAAATGTAAATGCGAATCTTAGATAGTAAAAAATATATATTTAAAATAAATTTAAAAAAATGACTTTAAATCCTATAGAATAGTATAATAAATATTATCTATTACAATTTTTTTTTTAAATGACTTTAAATCCCATTGAATAGTAACATTTAAATAGTGTACAAATTAATAAAAATGACTTTAAATCCTAGTATAATAAATATTATCTATTACAATTTTTTCTTTTAAATTACTTTAAATCCCATTGAATAGTAACATTTAAATAGTGAAATAATTAATAAAATGTAAATGCGAATCTTAGATAGTAAATAATATATATTAAAACAAATTAAAAAAAATGACTTTAAATCCTATAATACATACGTAACGCACTAATAGAAGCTAGCAACAGAATACCTCAATATCGTATGCCCCATTACTTCCTGAGTGAACTTATAAAGTATATTAATATATATTGTTATTTTCACGGTTGTGGTTAGGTCGGGTTAAGTTTTAATTTTTGGAGGTTTTTTTTTAGCTCCATTACTTCCCGAGTTAGCCTATAAAAGTAGATTTTCACGGTTGTGGTTAGGTTGGGTTAAGTTTATATTTTTGGTGGTTTTTTTAGCTGCATTACTTCCCGGGTTTGGGTTTGGGTTGAGTTTGGGTTGAGTTTGGGTTAAGTTTGGGTTGAGTTTGGGTTTGGGTTGAGTTTGGGTTTTGGTTTGGGTTTGGGTTGGGTTAAGTTTTAATTTTGGTAGGTTTTTTTAGCTGCATTACTTCCCGATTTTGCCTATAAAATTAGATTTTCACAGTTGTGGTTAGGTTGGGTTAAGTTTTAATTTTTGGTGATTTTTTTTAGCTGCATTACTTCATTACTGCATTACTTCCCGGGTTTGGGTTTGGGTTGGGTTGGGTTGGGTTTGAGTTTGGGTTTGGGTTTGTGTTTCGGTTGAGTTTGGGTTTGTGTTGAGTTTGGGTTTGTGTTGAGTTTGGGTTTGTGTTTGAGTTGTGTTAAGTTTTAATTTTTGGTGGTTTTTTTTAGCTGCATTACTTCCCGAGTTTGCCTGTACAATTTGATTTTCACGGTTGTGGTTAGGTTGGGTTAAGTTTTAATTGTTGGTGGTTTTTTTAGCTGCATTACTTCCCGAGTTTGCCTATAAAAGTAGATTTTCACGGTTGTGGTTAGGTTGGGTTAAGTTTTAATTTTTGGTGGTTTTTTTTAGCTGCATTACTTCCCGAGTTTGCCTATAAAAGTAGATTTTCACGGTTGTGGTTAGGTTGGGTTAAGTTTTAATTTTTGGTGGTTTTTTTTGCTGCATTACTTCCCGAGTTTACTTCCCGGGTCTGGGTTAGGGTTTGGGTTGGGTCTGCGTCTGGGTCTGGGTCTGGGTTTGGGTTTGGGTCTGGGTCTGGGTCTGGGTTTGGGTTTGGGTTGGGTTGGGTTGGGTTGGGTTTGGGTTTGGGTTTAGGTGGATTGTGTTGGGTTTGGGTTGGGTTTGGGTTTGGGTTGGGTTTATATATAATATAATAATAATATAATATTTATGATATATATGTATGTATATAGATAGTAATATATATATATATATATATATACATATATATAATACATTTTATATTATTATTATATTATAATTATAATATTATTATAATATTAACATTGTCTATGTATAACAAAGGAGATTAGTGAATTTACTATATAAAATATAATAAAGATACAGTTCAATATATAGATATACTTTAATAGTATATATATATATATATATATATATATATATATATATATATATATATATATAATATATATATACTGTCTCGTACTATAATATGTTACATAGTTATGCGTTCATTATCAACTACTAATACTCTGCTATATAGCGTTAGTTGCTGATATACTATGCCACAAACTTATTCTGTAATATTACATATCATGCATGCCATACTACTATATGCTATCGTTTTATAGAGAACAGGATGCAACAACGTCCTCGAAGAGCGAGACGCCAGGGTTAGCTACAATATAAATAACGATGAGTATATAAATCAAAGATATATATATATATATATATATATATATATACACTATAATAAACATAAGTATTTATGTAATATATATGTATCTATACTATATACATAATATATATATATTAGGGTGGAGTGTCATTTAAAAATGTAAAATTATGATATTAATATAAGAAATATATAAGGCCTGTGTATATTATTATAAACATGGTATTATATATTATCGATTGTATAATGTTCACTATCATTACTACAATATTGAAACAACACTTATCAATTATATTTTCGTATTCAATTAACATTATAAATCGGCCATTTTATAAAAAAAATATTAAATATATGATAAAATTTAAAATATATAATTAAATAACATTATCTTGTTACAATAGTTTATATAGTTAACATATCTTAGTTAGGTATTTTTTTTTGTAATTTATATTGTATATTCATATAATTAAAATTATATTTTCTAAATTTTTTATATGAATAATTTGAATTTACAATAGTTCATGACCTTTTTCAACAACCAATCAAATTGAATTTCCATTCTACATGAATTTCATATTGCTATACCTTACTTTTACTATTACTTTTACTACTCTTACAATTATCTATTATTTACCTACCTTATATTATTATCATGACTTTTAAATCTATTCAATTTAATAAAAATTTTAATAAAGTTTTAATTTTTGGTGGTTTTTTTTAGCTGCATTACTTCCCGAGTTTGCCTATAAAAGTAGATGTTCACGGTTGTGGTTAGGGTGGGTTAAGTTTTAATTTTTGGTGGTTTTTTTTTCTGCATTACTTCCCGAGTTTACTTCCCGGGTCTGGGTTTGGGTTTGGGTTGGGTCTGGGTTGGGTCTGGGTTTGGGTTTGGGTTGGGTTTGGGTTTGGGTTGGGTTTATATATAATATAATAATAATATAATATTTATGATATATATGTATGTATATAGATAGTAATATATATATATATATATATATACATATATATAATACATTTTATATTATTATTATATTATAATTATAATATTATTATAATATTAACATTGTCTATGTATAACAAAGGAGATTAGTGAATTTACTATATAAAATATAATAAAGATACAGTTCAATATATAGATATACTTTAATAGTATATATATATATATATATATATATATATATATATATATATATAATATATATATACTGTCTCGTACTATAATATGTTACATAGTTATGCGTTCATTATCAACTACTAATACTCTGCTATATAGCGTTAGTTGCTGATATACTATGCCACAAACTTATTCTGTAATATTACATATCATGCATGCCATACTACTATATGCTATCGTTTTATAGAGAACAGGATGCAACAACGTCCTCGAAGAGCGAGACGCCAGGGTTAGCTACAATATAAATAACGATGAGTATATAAATCAAAGATATATATATATATATATATATATATATACACTATAATAAACATAAGTATTTATGTAATATATATGTATCTATACTATATACATAATATATATATATTAGGGTGGAGTGTCATTTAAAAATGTAAAATTATGATATTAATATAAGAAATATATAAGGCCTGTGTATATTATTATAAACATGGTATTATATATTATCGATTGTATAATGTTCACTATCATTACTACAATATTGAAACAACACTTATCAATTATATTTTCGTATTCAATTAACATTATAAATCGGCCATTTTATAAAAAAAATATTAAATATATGATAAAATTTAAAATATATAATTAAATAACATTATCTTGTTACAATAGTTTATATAGTTAACATATCTTAGTTAGGTATTTTTTTTTGTAATTTATATTGTATATTCATATAATTAAAATTATATTTTCTAAATTTTTTATATGAATAATTTGAATTTACAATAGTTCATGACCTTTTTCAACAACCAATCAAATTGAATTTCCATTCTACATGAATTTCATATTGCTATACCTTACTTTTACTATTACTTTTACTACTCTTACAATTATCTATTATTTACCTACCTTATATTATTATCATGACTTTTAAATCTATTCAATTTAATAAAAATTTTAATAAAGTTTTAATTTTTGGTGGTTTTTTTTAGCTGCATTACTTCCCGAGTTTGCCTATAAAAGTAGATGTTCACGGTTGTGGTTAGGGTGGGTTAAGTTTTAATTTTTGGTGGTTTTTTTTTCTGCATTACTTCCCGAGTTTACTTCCCGGGTCTGGGTTTGGGTTTGGGTTGGGTCTGGGTTGGGTCTGGGTTTGGGTTTGGGTTGGGTTTGGGTTTGGGTTTGGGTTTGGGTTTGTGTTTGGGTTTGTGTTTAGGTGGGTTGGGTTTGGGTTTGGGTTGGGTTGGGTTTATATATATAATATAATAATAATATAATATGTATTATATATATATGTATGTATGTATGTATATATATATATATATATATATATATATATATATATATATATATATTACTATATATATATATATATATATATATATATATATATTACTATCTATATACTATATATATATATATATATACTATTAAAGTATATCTATATATTGAACTGTATCTTTATTATATTTTATATAGTAAATTCACTAATCTCCTTTGTTATACATAGACAATGTTTTCAATGGGACCCATTTTCATTTACACTTCATCCGACGAAGAAGTACTTATGGAAAAATATACATATCACAGTATATGTATGCATATGTATATGTGAATGTATATGTGAATGTATATGTACATGTATCACTAATATATATATATATATATTGTAGCGGCCTAGCACACACTACACAGCAAGATGCATTCCTGTAACGTCGTCACGCTCTATCGAACCACGTATCACGTTCGCGTCTATATAATAGACACGAAAAAGAATGAACGCACGCCTACGTGCGTGCGTCCACCTGTATATATATAACCACGTTATTACTATCTCGCCACAAGTTAATAAATCATGTTGTTCATTGTTACTATACGTAATCTATTAAGTAGAATCTAACTAGAATCCTACATTGGTGACCCCACGTGATCTAAAGAGAACAAATACTTAAATACTTCGTAAATTCACGATCACAGATAGATACAAACGATGGCCTGAAGCCATACCCATGAAGGACCAAACAGCCGAAGACTGCATGAGAGCTCTGATGACATGGATATCGCGATTTGGTATCCAATTGGAAATCACGTCAGACAGAGGAAGACAGTTCATATCCAGCCTCTGGAAAGAACTGTCATCACTGCTTAGTATTAAAATCAATAATACTACCTCCTTACATACTTATACAAATATATGTATACATATCACAGTATATGTATGCATATGTATATGTGAATATATATGTACATGTATCACTAGTATATATATATATATATATATTAGTGATACATGTACATATACATTCACATATACATTCACATATACATATGCATATAATATATATATAATATATATATATATATATATATATATATATATATATATATATAGAGGGATATTTGCAACCTAAAAGGCCCACCATGTATATTTGTATATATATTATATAAAGGCCCATATTGAATAATGCATATTTGTTAACAAAATTTTAATACGTTAACAAATGTATTACGCTGATTGTTATACTAAAATTTTATACAATTTTTATACATGTACTCTATGTATTTGTTGAGCTTTAAAGGCCCACTATAATTAATTTTATAATTACCACCATAAAAGCCCAAATTTATATATACCACCATAAAGGACGCCAATTAGGACGCCTATAGGTAATTTCGTACGACATATTAAATTTAATTTATTTCATAATTATACATTTCTTATACGAATATATAATACAATCTATTATATCAATATTTAATAATGTATTATATATATTCATATAAGAACTTTATATGAAATACATTTATTTTAATAAGTTGTACAAAATTACTGGCAACCCATTTATATAATATATCCAGGGAGACCTCCCTATATCCAAAGCCCTAAGCCGGATTTGGTATATCTATAGATATAGAAACATAACTGTCCACATTTATATTTAATATAATAGCAAGGACATGTATAGCAATATCCTTGATAATAGTATATTTGATAAATAAAATAGCATCTTTAAAAAAGTTTTAATTATAGAATTAATCATGTATAATATTTTATTATTTTTATAAAGATTATTATTATTATTATTATTATAATAAATAAATTTTAATTTATTTATTTAATATCATATATATTTTAAAGTAAACCTAACATTTAACACATTAAATATGCCTGGATAATCCAGTGGATATAAATTATGAATATATAATATATAATTAAATTATGATTATAATGGAATTCAATAATATTGAACTAATAAACTTAATTTTTAAATTAATTCATTTATAATATTCATTATAATATTATAATATAATTTAAAATTATTTAATGAATTTAATTAATTATAAATTTAATTTATATAATTTAAATTTAAATATAATTATTATATTTTATTATCATAATTATTATGATAATAATAATAATTATGTTAGTTGATGCACTACAGAATATCTTTATATTTAATAATTACATACTATATAAATTATATAGTATATAATTATATAATATTATAATTATATAATTATATAATTATTATAATTATTATAATTATTATATATAGTATATAATACTTACAAATGAACTATATTATTTAATAATATATAAATAATAATAATTTATTATAATATAATAAATAATATTATATTATATATTAATTATATTAAATATACAATTATATAAATAAAATATTAATAAAATATAATATAACTATATTAATATTAATATTATTTAATTATAATATATGTAATACTTCAATATACGTATATCATATATTTAATTAGATTATTTAAAATAACCAGACTTATATATAAGACTATTATATAAGTTTATAAGTTATAACTTTATATATATAAATATAAGACAGTAGTCTAGAGGATATATCCTCTATAGAGTGTTAGTCTAAAGATTGAGAGGGCACGAGTTCGAATCTTTACTTTGTAATTTTATAATTTTTTAATAAATTATTATTATATTTTTATCCATTTTTAATATGTGTATTTAATTTGATTTTTTGATAAAACTATAATTTATACTAAATTTTGTATCATATATTTAATTACTATTTTTTACTAATTTTATGTATAATGAATATAATTGTTATACATTATTATATATTATTATAATAATAATCATTATAATAATCATTATAATCTTATTAATAGCGAAAATGTATAGTCGTATGATAAGGAACATATATAGGCCTATCCTTTACAACGTAACAACAACAAAATTTAATTTAAAAAATGTTACTTATTTAATTTAACTTTATTATCCATAATCAAGCTAAGTCTAATATTTATTACCAACAATATTTAACAACAACATTTAATTTAAAAAATGTTACTTATTTAATTTAACTTTATTACCCATAATCAAGCTAAGTCCAATATTTATTACCACTTACTCCCAATAAACTACTTCTACCCTCAATTATGACTAACTCCACCCACACTGACTTCACATGCTCCTCATGTAACATTATCGCCACGTCACTCACTGGATGCGACCATTGCCGTAAGTGGCATTGCCAATCCTGTTAAAAACTCCCCAAATCTACCCTTAACAAAATGACTGCCTTCCAAAATTCTGATTTCTATTGGTTTTGCACCAACTGTAGAACTGACCCTATACCGTCCCAACGTAAGATACTCTCCAATAGCATCTCCCAAACCTCTCCCATGAGCTCCCCTCCCATCTATAACAATCATTCCCCTGCATCTGCACCCCACCTATCTCCACAACCCACTTTTTCTACATCTTCACTGCTCACCCCACCACCCAACCCTTCATCCCAAACCATACCCCAGTCACCCCCAACTCTCCCACTGTTACTACCATATCTACTAACCCCACTCACCTATCCCCTGTTACTAAACGATTACAATCCATCACTTCCATAGCTAAATCCCTCTCATTTAATAACCCTCACCGCTCATGCATACCTCCCCTACTTCCCCCCAAATCTGATAAAATTGCATGGAAAAGAATTAATAACCCCCCCCCCAACACTCCACTTATTAACTTTCTTGTCAGTAAATTACCAACTATCTCCCAACTATCTCATTGGTGCCAATGAAACAGGTAATGACACAGCCTACCTGAAAAAGCTTTTTGCCTCCATCAATATCCACTCCCAGCCACATATACACTCTCACTGTATCCCACACTCACCCAACTCTACTTCTCCTCCAAACTACCAAAACCCCTATCCATCACCTATCTTGATCATCATTCCAAAACCACTGTTATCCGCTATATCCACCTCCTAAAAAACTCACCCTTTCAAGTCAGGTTCTGTGAACACCTCAACAATTCCCAACTTCTTGATCGTAAAGTCTGCACCTCCACCTTCAATCACCTGAACTCCTCACACCCTATCCCCAACTTTAATTACGTGGTCCGCGGCACCAACAATTTTCACATCGCCTAAATTTCATCCCTCCCGATATTTTGATACCCTAAACTTCCCTACTTATACCTCTCCCCTTATTTCCTACTCACACAACACATCCCTCTCCCGCTCCTTTCCCTGACTTCCCTTAAATCATACTTTCCCCCCTCCCCACAATTAACCACCCTCCACCCCACCTTATTTCCCTCAACGCTGCTCTTATCAATACACGCTCTCTTCGCAATAAAATCCCTTCTGTAATTTCCTTCATGACTGACCATGACCTCGAAATCTTATTCATCACATGGCTATCTCCTCTGGATTCTCCTCACATTGCTGCTCTTAACATTCCCCCTACTGTTTCATTCACAACCCTCGCGACTCTCCCCATCCCGGTGGCGGAACAGGAATACTTTACAAATCTTCTCTAACTATCTTTAATATTTCTTATCACTCGTTCTTCCACTCAGAAGCCCTCAGCTGCGCCATCAGCTCACCTTTATCTCGTACATTCAACATTTCCCTTTTCTACCGTCCTACCTCTCCCAACATAAATGTATTCCTTTATGAATTTAGCTTATTTCTACCCACTATCACCTCTAATACAATCATACTAGGCGATTTCAACATACCCAACCCACCTATGATACAGTCCGTAAATACATTTCTCACCTCATTCGACCTTGTACAACACGTCACCTCCCCACCCATGTCCATGGTAACACCTTAGACCATATATTTTCCCCCAAAACTAATAAAATTGTCACTGACCATTCCATCGGAACACTCTATTCCGACCACTTTCTCATATTCCTTATCCTTGGTCACCCCAAACCCACCAGAATCCTCACTACCAGAATATCATGCAAATTCCATAACCTCCCCATTCCTGCTATTATCTGCGATCTTTCTTCCCTTCCAACCTCAACGTCTGCTGAACTCCATACTTCTCTCTCATTTACCCTCGATAAATACGCCCCTTATTCACTAAAACCTCCATCATACGCCCTGACTTATCCTGGTATACTATATCCCTACTGAAACAAAGGAGAATCCATCGCAAAGCCGCAAAACATATATATCAAAACATGTATATCAAACATCCCTCCCCTACTATAATAACCTATAAAATCTCCACCATAATGCTATTTCTACCGCCAAAGTCTCTTACATCACTCACAAATTTGACAAACTCGCTAATGACAGTAAGTCTATACATAGACTTTCTTCTCAACTTCGTTCACTTAAATCTCCTCTCCCCACTGTCACCCATGAAGAACTACCACTCTTATTTGACAAATCTTTCAACGAGAAACTTTCCACCATCCTTTCCACCCTTCCCACCACTGTCATTCCCATCACTCCCATCACCTTTCCTTTATCCCTTGCAAAATTTGAATCTCCCCCATTTGATCAAATCATCTCCCTTCTCAAATCTACCTCCTCAACCTCATCCCTTGACCCTCTTCCCCTACCAATACTAAAGAAGATAATTAACATTTTGCAACCCCCTTCATCAAATCATTTGCGGTTCACTTTCTTCCGGCACCGTCCCTCCCGATTTCAAAAAAGCAGTCATTACCCCTATCCTTAAAAAGCCCCACTTTAATTCTCTGTCTCCCTCCAACTACCGACCCATCTCTAACCTCTCAATCCACTCTAAGATCCTTGAACGTGTTATATCCTCCCAACTTATCACATACCTTACAACCAATAAAATCCCCAACATCTTCCAAAGCGCCTACATCCCCCATAAATATACTGAATCCGCCCTAACCCTCATTACCTCAGACTTACTCTCTGGCCTTAACAATAACCGTGGCACTATTCTCTTCCTTCTCGACATGTCCTCCGCTTTCGACACCCTTGACCACAATGTCCGAATATACAGACTCTCCGCCATCGGCATCACCGGCATTGCCCTCAACTGGTTCACCTCCTACATCACCAACCGCTCTTCCTCAGTCAGGAGTAATACATATTATTCCCCCATCCACTCCATAACCCACGGTCTCACCCAGGGCTCTGTCCTCGGCCCACTCCTCTTCAATATTTACCTCCTCCCCATGTTTGACATGTTCACTGACTACCCCGACATCTCCTTACATACTTACGCCGACGACCTTCAACTATATCTTAACTGCACATACTTCCCTACTTATGCCCCTGACCTACTATCCTCCTATATCAAGTCCATACACCAATGGCTTACCTCCAACTCCCTAAAACTTAACCCCACTAAAATGGAAGCTATCAATCTAAAATTACATCTACGCTCCTCCACCCTCCCTGAACCACCCCATCTCACTAGACAATACGTCACTCACCCACTCTCAACACGTCCGAAACTTTGGCTTCCATCTTGATACCACCTTTTCCCTTGACTCCCATTTTACACATATGCACAAATCCATCCACTACCACCTACATTGCCTCCGCTTAATCCGACGCTCCATTCCCCTCACCATCGATATTACCATTGCCTCCTCCTACATCATCCCCCTATTCGACTATTGCAACTCCCTTCTCTTTAACCTCCCTGAATACAAACTACAGCTACTCCAAAACTCTGTAATTAGCTTCGTCCATGTACTTCCCCGTTGTTCTTCTGACTCCATTACACCTCTCCTAAAAAATACACTGGCTGCCAGTCCCCTACCGCATAAAATCTCCCTGACCATCCACAAAGCTATTCACCACAACTCCCCTGACTACATTGCCTCCCTCCTACATCTACACACACCCATCACTCCTCTCCCAACCCGTTCCTCCAACACATTTATCATTACCACTCCCCATCTACAAAAACGCTACTCTTCCAATATACGCTCCTTTGCCCCAGAGAGCTCTCTGCCCCTTACCACTGGAACTCCCTACCCAATCACCTACGAATTATGTTATCATAACAGTTATGTTAACAAACACATCAACTCCCTCCTTTAAACGCCACCTTAATACTTATTACCCAACAAACAGTAATAGCAGCATAATAGCAGCATAACAGCATATGCTATAGCCTCAAATGTATATAGACATTTAATAGCAGCATAATGGCAGCATAATAGCACGATATAAACATTTGAGGCTCTAGCATATGCTGTTATGCTGCTATTATGCTGCTCTTACTGTTAGCTGGGTACTTCTCCCTTGCCTTCCCTCCCACTCAATAATTCCCTCCCACGGACGTCGTCGGACGCCGTTCGATTATTAATCCGTCGGACGGCCGATTGCTCACGTACTGATGTAGTCCATAAACCAAAAAAAGTAAGTATACTTATAAGTAAGTTTACTAGTCAGATATTTAAAGAAAAATTAAAATAGTAGAACAAAAACTACTAAATTACTAGCACTCAGAAGAATGATCGAGGGAGTTAAACATTAGTATCTAGAACTAATCCTAATATGTATCGACTTAAAAGAAAGCTTTTGATACTATAGTATATATACACAGAGGGAAAATTATTATGATACTTAAATCTTACGGGATACTCAGTCACTGAGTCAGTATCATACTCAGTATCATACTGACTCAGTGAGTATCCCATAAGATTTAAGTATCTTATTATGATAATGATACTGGAGGAGTAATTATTATATTTGATTACGTTAGTTTAAGCAATCAGGAATAACTTTAGATTTAATAATTACAAACTATATAATACTAACAAATTAACTATATTATATAAATAAAATATAATATTAAACTATATTGATATTAGATATTATTATAATATATGTAATACTATACGTATATCTGAGATTTAATTATATTTAATAAAATAACCAGACTTATAGTCTAGAGGCTAGTGTGTTAGTCTAAAGATTGAGAGGTCCCGAGATCGAATCTCCATGTTAGCATTTTATAATTAATTATTTTTATTATTTTATCCATTTTTAGTGTATTTAATTTGTAATAACTTTTTTGATAAAACTATAATTTATACTATAGTATATTTAGTAAAATAAAAGGCACATTTTTTATCATAGATTTAATCACCGTTGTATAATTTTTTACTAATTTTATGTATAATGAATATAATTTTTACACATTATAATAATGTATTATTAATGATTATTATATATTATTATAATACAAAATCCTTATAATAATGAATCATAGCGAAAATGCATAATGATAAGGAACATAGTTATAACTAGGCCTATAGGCCTATCCTAGTCAGGTATTTAAGGACAAATTAAAATAGTAGAACAACAACTACTCAATTACAAGCAATCAGAAGAGTGATCAAGGGAGTTAAACATAAGTATCTAGAACTAATCATAATATGTATCGACTTAAAGAAATCTTTTGATACTATACACAGAGGGAATAATTATTATGATACCAAAATCTTACGGGATATTCAGTATCATTCTGAAGGAGTAATTATTAATTAAATATAATTATTATATTTGATTACGTTAGTTGAAACAATTAGGAATAACTTTAGATTTAATAATTACAAACTATATAATACTAAAAAATGTACTATATTATATAAATAAAATACAATATAACCATTAGTTATTATTATAATATATATATAATACTTCAATACGTATATCTGAGATTTAATTAGTTTATATAAATAACCAGACTTATAGTCTAGAGGTTAGGGTGTTAGTCTAAAGATTGAGAGGGCCTAAGTTCAAATCTCCATTTTAGCATTTTATAATTAATTATTTTTATAATTTTATAGTGTAATTAATATTTTATCACTTATTTGATAAAACTATAAGTAATACTATAGTATATTTAGTAAAAGGCAATTAATCCTAATATGTATCGACTTGAAGAAAGCTTTTGATAATATACACAGGGAAAATTATTATGATACCGAAAACTTACTGGATACTGGAGAACTTAGTGATGGATATTAACGGGAAGCTTCTCATGACTAGAACTAGAAGACGAGGAAGTCAACCAGAAAGTTACAACATTACTCAGTAGCGGGATACCGGTGAAAGAGTAGCTATTAATAACTGTGATGTTTGGAGATATGTCATTGTCCGGGAAACAAGAATCACGAAATAAGCAAGTAAGAAAGCAACTAAACAGATGTATCATGAATATTATATAGTATGTCATTACTAAAGTATGAAACATATTTTCTAATGTTACATTATATATTAATAGTTACTATATTTTAAAAATAAAGATAACAAATTTATTAATTAATGTTTAGCTAATACTTGCACAATACTTTTATATATAATCGTTGAACCTATACTTGACATATATAAATTATGAATTATTTTAGTATACTAAACATACCATACATGTATTATATATTCGCAAATTATATAATTATAAATAATTTAAATTATTGTATATCTGGAAGTTAACTTTTATTTATACAATGTATAATTAAAGAAGTATATACCAAGGTGTATATGGATTATTAGTGATAGGGGTAATAATGATAGTATCGATTGCATGGTGTTCTGATCACTAAGACACAATATTAATTGGCGTATACAGCCAACACTGTAAAGTAAAAGTTATCTGATCACTTTGTATATACTATAGTATAAATATGAATAATAATATAGGATGATTATGTAATAGGTACAATAAAATACATAATTTTTGTTTTTTAGATATGAATATCTGGGTTAATACCAAGATGTAACAAGTATGACGAATACGATTAGATCAAGGTAGTTAATAGGTTTTTTCGATGTGAGTTCCGGTGTAGTTATGACAGGTATGTCTGAAAGTATATCTGGAGGGATGAGGCGGATGTCGGTGGATATCACACTGATTATCTATTTATAGGCCATGGATTCATGGTTGAGGGCCGCAAAATAATAGCCGGTTACCACTTATGTGTTATGGAGTTGTGATATCGGAAATGTGATTTCTCGGAGAGATACTGCCGGGGTATTTTGATAAATAGTTACATACAAGGAGATAAATTTTCTCCTTGTAATATAACATATCCGATCCTACGTATTTCCATTGTCGATTCAATGGCATCATCGATTCTTTTCTCTGCTTGTGATGTTTCACGTAACATTTATTGCAGTTGGAGATATCCGTGATGTCATATCCTATACCATGCCACTGGACATGTACATGAACCAGAGTAATAGTATTGACTATTCCAAGATGTGGTACCTGGAGTATCTGTAAAATAAGCAGTAATGAATTATTGGGTATTAACATTTGTATTACATAGATAGATATATTTTATTCATTTCTCTAATACATACAATTTGAATACAATGGAAAAATGTTTTTTTGTAGGTTTTATGGAAGCTGAATTTGCATACATTGTAGTAGGTGTTTATGTATTTTAGGATAATAATTGATGCATGGATATTAATATGTAGAATCACTAATTGATTATACAACCGAAGTTGCATTATGTCTTGAGTGAATCTATAAAAGCATATGTATATATAAAATAAGGAAATTACTCAAACTTACTATATTAATATAGCCATATACTCTATGATCATTCTATGTAATACATAGCATGTATAGTTTTATAAAGAATAATTTACTCAAATTGATTTTATATTATACAAATTAATTTATAATTAGTTCAATTGATTTATTAGTTAATTTAGTTTTTCTTTACAACATTTTTAATAAAAAATAAATATTAAAAAAAAATAATAATTATATCTATAAAGTATAAATGGTGTACATATAATAATAATAATATTACATAGAGTATATCCATATACTCTATGTAATTTATATAGTATATAGCCATATACTCTGTGTAATTTATATAAATAAACTTATATTACATAGTATTTATAGTTTTAAAAGAATAATTTAGATAAATTGATTTTATATTATACAAATTGATTTAGTTTCAATTGATTTATTATATTAATTTAGTTTTTCTTTTTAAAATTGTAATAAAAAAGATATGGTTATATAATCAATTATTAAGTATATCAACAGTTGTATATATCACCATGCATACATACATATGTCCATTTTCAATTACAATGTAAATTCACCAATGCCATGATATATGCCTATAAATATTACCACTTATCAATTATAATATAAATTCACCTATGCCATGATATAAACCATAAATAGTAAAATTACTAATACAATTTTGTATTGTTAATTATTTCAATTATTATTATAAAATCAATTCAAGTATTTGTTATAATTTATTGTTATATAATAATTTATATTTTCATATAAAAATAAATGAATTTTATAAAATATAAATTAATTAATATCTATTTTCAAATATAAAAATATTTTGTATATAAATAATATTTAAAATGTATATATGTAATACAAATAAAAATAGTATTCATTTTTATATGGATGCATATATTTGTACCCAGATTGGATATACCTATTTACATATACTCAGTCTGGGTAATAAATATAGCGTGTTAAAATGCTGGGTATATATTAGTGCTATAAAATTTAATATACTTGGTTGTTCTCAAATTTCAAATCTTTCTAAAATATCAAGTTCTCGAGAAATCTTAGAAATCTTTTAAGAATATTTTAAAATAATTTAAAAAAATTAGATATTAATTAATTAATTAATTATTAGTAATATTAAATAAATGTATACATAATTATTGTTAATTAATAATAATAATTAATTTATAAAAAATAATTAATTAATAAATTAGAATTGAATAATTATAATTATTAAAATAATATATAATTATTAATGAGAATTATAATTAATAATAATAATTGATAAATAATTATTAATTGCTTATTGAATACTTTACTATTCTAATAATCATATATCTCATTATATTCACCATATTCACAATGTGTATAGTGTGGCCAATCAAGGACAATGTGTATAGCAGGCCTGCTATACACATTGTCCTTGATGACATTATTCTATTTTAAATATGTTATCATATAGGTAGCATAACATATAATCAAATTAATAGTGTACATTTTAATGGATATTTTAAATAGTTGAAAGAAACTTAAGTTGTAGTAATTACTACATAATTATGTTAATCGGTCATTACCCGAAATGATACTCGAACCAAGACTAAATTTAAAATAAAGATTTGAGATCATAACATATTTCCAAATACCCGAAAATCAAAGATTTGAACCGAACCCAAAAAAAAATTTGAGATTTGAAATTTTACAGCACTAATATATATATATCTACAGTGGGTAATATATCTGGATACTAGTAATATAAAACGAGCCGTGTTTTTGTATATTTGTTATAAATATCATATATGTATACTTTATATTGCTTACTTGCATATTTCGGGATTCTTTTTATTGATTCCATGACAGTTCCAGACATCCATTTAATAGACTTCCAAACATCACGATTCATTATATACGCTTGAAGATTAATTTCTCGTAGACCAGTATCACGCTCCAGATTATTTATATATGAATCAGGTGGTCTTTCATGCCTTCTAGTTCCATGGGTTGGCTGCCACACAACCAGATGCGAAACTAAAATGTATAAATAATGTACATATATAATATAATTTATATGTAATATAAATACATTTATATTACATAGAGTATATAGCCACATACTCTATGTAATACATAGTTTTATAAAGAATAATTTACTCAAATTGATTTTATATTATACAAATTAATTTATAATTAGTTCAATTGATTTATTAGTTAGTTTAGTTTTTCTTTACAAAATTGTAAAAAAAAAGATATGGTCAAAATATAATCAATTAATAAGTATAACATCACTTGTATATATTACCATGCATAAATACATATCAATTATAAATTATCAATTACAATGTAAATGCACCAATGCATTGATATAAATATTCAGATTTATCAATTATAATATAAATTCAACTATGCCATAGTAAAAACTAAATACTAACAAAACTAAAAAACTAAAACATATTAAAACCCTAAATAGTAATTGTATTGTTAATGATTTCAATTATTATTATAAAATCAATTCAAATTATTTGTTATAATTAATTGTATATACAAATTTATACTTTAATAAAAAAATAAATAAATTTTATAAAATATAAATAATATTTAAAATGTATATGTGTAAATTACATAATGTAATACAAATAAAAATAGTTTATTAATTGTATTGTTAATGATTTCAATTATTATTATAAAATCAATTCAAATTATTTGTTATAATTAATTGTATATACAATTTTTACTTTAATAAAAAAATAAAAATTGTTTATAAAATATAAATAATATTTAAAATGTATATATGTAAATTACATAATGTAATACGAATAAAAATAGTTTATCTCTTTGTTATTAATCATTTTATTCATTAATAATTATCAATTGATTATAATCAAAGAAATTTAGGGCGTTTTCATATGTAAGATATAGGTGCATATATTTGTACCCAGATATACCTATTTTCATATACCTAGTCTGGGTAATAAATATAGCGTGTTAAAAGGCTGGGTATATATTAGTACTGTAAAATTTCAAATACTTGGTTGTTCTCGAGCTTCAAATCTTAAAAAAAATATCAATTTCTCGAGAAATTCAAATATTTTAAGAATATTTTAAAATAATTAACGAAAAAAATTAGATATTAATTAATTAATTATTAATAGTAAATAAATTAATACATAATTATTGTTAATTAATAATAATAATAATTAATTAATAAATTATAATTGAATAATTATTATAATAATATATAATTAATAATTATTAATATAAAATTAATTATTATTAATTAATAATAATAATTAATAAATAATTAATAATTAGTAAATTATAATTGAATAATTAATAATATATAAAAAATAATTAATAATATATAATTAATTATTATTAATAATAATATATAAATTTTAATTAATAATAATAAGTCCTTGATAACATTATTCTATTTTAAATATGTTATCATATAGGTAATAACAGATAAGCATAACATATAATCAAATTAATAGTATACATTTTAATGGATATTTTAAATAGTTGAAAAAGTAGTTAAAAAAAGTAGTTAAAAAAAGTAGTTAAAAAAATAGTTTTAAAAGAAACTTAAGTTGTAGTAATTACTAGATAATTATGTTACCCGAAAATCAAAGATTTGAACCGAACCCAAAAAAAATTTGAGATTTGAAATTTTACAGCACTAGGATATATATATATCTACAGTGGGTAATATATCTGGATACTAGTTATATAAAATGAGCCATGTTTTTGTATATTTGTTATAAATATCATATATTTATACTTTATATTGCTTACTTGCTTATTTCGGGATTCTTTTTATTGATTAATTTCTCGTAGACCGGTATCACGCTCCAGATTATTTATGAATCAGGTTGTCTTCCTTGCCTTCTAGTTCCATGGGTTGGCTGCCACACAACCAGATGCGAAACTAAAATGTATAAATAATGTACATATATAATATAATTTATATGTAATATAAATACATTTATATTATATATAGTATATAGCCACATACTCTATGTATTACATAGCATATAGTTTTATAAAGAATAATTTACTCAAATTGATTTTATATTATACATATTAATTTATAATTAGTTCAATTGATTTATTAGTTAATTTAGTTTTTCTTTACAAAATTTCTAATAAAAAATAAATGTTAACAAAAATTAATAATTATATCTATAAAGAGTTATATATATAGTTATACCAAAGATTTTGCGAAGCAAAGATATAACACTCCCTATGCATGCAACGTAATTTAGTAATAGCCCCAACCGCTGCTAGCAGAAGTATCGAAATCACAGTATAAATAAATTTATATTACATAGAGTATATTACATGGACGCATTAGTGATGTAAAGGATGCTAAAATCTAAAGCATCGATGCAGTCTCAATGTCAAAATCATTAAGTCTCAGAATGGATTACCTAAACCGTCGATGCAGTCTCAGACTCTATAAAATGCATTTCTATTAACTCATGCTTATTAAAGGCAGACGCTATTAAAGGCATCATTTAAATGTTAGTCTCAGTTTTCATAAGATCAATATAGTTTTAGTGTCAGAATCATTATTTTGTATATAAAACGATAATAATTGCATTATAATAAATAATACACAATACAAACTATTAGATAAGGCAAATAGAGTGTGAATTGTAAGATTCTTAATATATTCATAAAATCAAAAGTCAAATCAGCCAACTAATCAATTGCATAATATTAGAATTATAAGAAAAACAATAACTATTAATACATGTAAATTTCTAATTCAAAGCCTAGTTATATCTATATTGGACTATTGTAACATACTTTTAATTAATTTAAATTGCAGGTATTACCTGCTTATCAGTTAATGCCATTAAATAAAATAATTCGATCATCAATGCGTGTATTATATAAATTACCACCAAGACCAATAGATACGATCAGTATAACTGAACGAATACTACAACAACACCTAATACTAGTAGGCTATAACCAATTAATTGCCGCATTATTTATAAAGTATTGGTAAACTACACATCTTACAAATATATAATGATACTAGTGATTTAAAACGCAACGAGTTTGAATAATCATTCGAGATGAATCTTCATCGATTTTGGTAATATATTAATTTATAATATCAATATTACCTGAAAGTGATCTAGCATTAAGATGTAATAGCAAGGTGTAATAGCAAAGATTTTTTGTAGCAAAGATATAATACTCCCTATCTACGCAATGTAATTAATACTCAGGTATCACACTGCTAGCAGTAGTATTGAAATCAATAAAATAGATTTGGTTTGGTTCGGTTTCCAATAGAAACTTTCTATACAACAATATTTTCATTGCTCTTAAATTACATGCAATATAAATTAGATTTGACCTGCCATATAGAATTATATAGAATTTAAAACATATATCATTTTTCTTTGTTATACATTAGTAATGAAATTAGTAATGAAAACTTAGTTTTCACCATATAAATAATAATTGAAAGCATAATATTTTATATTTAAAAGTGTATATTTTTATATGAATTTACATTATAAACTACAAATATTTCTGAAAATTGACCGTATATAGAAGGTGCTGTTAGTTTTTGTATACATAATTAAATTACACGATTTCGCATGAGTGTTATATTTTTACTTAGTAAATCTTAATAATAGAAGTGATTTATCAATGATGGTTAGTCATTTAACAGTGATTGATTTTAAGTAAGTATCGTAAGATCCATTTTTATTTTGGAGATGATAAGTATTCGTAAGTAAATTAAGAATAAATTTCACATTATTTATCAGTTTATTTTGTATAGCATGGTATAAAATATGGATGTGGGTACACATGTATGTATATATATATGTATTGTAGATTGGAGAGCATGTATGAATAATATTGTATAGTCATTATCAGTTGTATTATGTAATAGAATGTAGTTTCGGTTTATAAAGTAATTTTGAAAAAAGTGGTGTTAAAAGTAATATTTCAAAGAGAAATTAAAAATTGTTTTTGAAATAGAAACTGGATAAATATTTAGATGAGTGAGTTTAGATATGATTATGAGATGATTATATTTATATTGACCTTTAGAATGGGTCCATCGTATATCGTCAGAGCATCCCTGATTGACCCGTATGGACGCATATGTAAATCGATATGCGATATAACAGTTTCTAGGTATGACTCCTGTGAATGTTTTCGTCGTATTCTTGTTCACTTTTCCAAATATGCAGATTTTATTGATGACGATGGTAACAGGACAGTATTCTAGTATTATGTCCATCAGTTCCTGGAACAAGTATTGACTTATATTTAGACCAAATTGAAATAGAATAAATACGTATCTACCAAATATACAACTAAATATAGTTAGGTAGCTTGAGAGTTTAAGCCATAAAACTAAGCCACAAAACAAACAAGGTAATTCAATATTCTCTATGTAATCATAGTCTAGGATATTTACTTAGCTCCTCCCATACCTAATAATATATGTTTACAATTCAATTCACTCGCTCGCCACCGCCTGCAATTTTTCGATATATTTTGAACAAAAATTATCGTTATTTAAAGAGCTCATATGATTATATTTTTTAATATCTGCTGCTATAACTTAGTTATTACATTAATCTTTATTACATATATTTATTTATATGTGTATAACTAGTAGTATACATTTAATGTAATATTAAATGTGATTATAAAATATAATAATAATAAATATGATTTATGATATAAGTTATTTTGTATAAATTTCGGGAATCAGAGTTACAGTAGCAGATATTTAAAAATATTAAAATATTTACTTAGCTCCTCCCATACCTAATAATATATGTTTACAATTCAATTCACTCGCTCGCCACCGCCTGCAATTTTTCGATATATTTTGAACAAAAATTATCGTTATTTAAAGAGCTCATATGATTATATTTTGTAATATCTGCTGCTATAACTTAGTTATTACATTAATCTTTATTACATATATTTATTTATATGTGTATAACTAGTAGTATACATTTAATGTAATATTAAATGTGATTATAAAATATAATAATAATAAATATGATTTATGATATAAGTTATTTTGTATAAATTTCGGGAATCAGAGTTACAGTAGCAGATATTTAAAAATATAATCATCTGAGAATTATAATAGTGATAGTGGCTGATCTAAATAGATTACAAAATTGTTTATAAATTTTATATATTAATATTAATTATAATTCGAGTGTAAACATATATATATATATTAATAAATACTTTACGACATAGTTATCTGATAATTAAGTTATAATATTGATAAATATATTATTAAATATATTAGAATAAAGTATGCCTGCAAAAGGGTATAATGAATAAATATAAAACACATAATTCAGGAATATTATATTCTATAGAATAATTTTGACAAATATATTGCGAAAATGCGTATAAATTTATATGTTCATAATTATTTGTACTACATACTATGTAGTACGTACCTAATTATCATTGAAATTATAATAATTATGATAATTATACAATTTTGAATTTAAATATACAATTTAATGTAAAACTATAATATAATATATTATAATTAAATGTAGTTACTATAATAGTATATATATATATATAGTATATTATATACTATATATAATTATATTATATTTAATATATTATAATTATAAATAGTATATAAGCTGTATACGCACTGTATACGAATTTTATTTTAGAAAAAAAAATAATTTTAATTCTTACAATGTATCATATAGTTACTACTTTGATAAGTTAACTTAAATTATAAATAGTAGATTATATTCTTATATTTATGTATTGAAATATATATTTAACACATCTATAATATAAATAAATAAATCAGATTTATTATTTCATGTTGTAAATCATGAAATAATGGAGAAGTTAATAAACAAATGTATTTGTTTTTTTTTGCGAGAACTTCCCAAATAAATATTTAATATCATATTAGATTATTTAACCTAGTAACCGTTGTACTAAATATAAATATCATATTTAATATGGATGAGTATTATTCATTGAATATATAAATTATAGGTGATTATTATAATAATATTATATCATATTAAATATAGTTAAAATTATAATAATATAACAATGAAATATATACATAATATAAACGAAAAGTTATTATCCTAATAATTATTATTGTAATTTAATACATATATTATATATTTAAATAAAATTGCCGTTAGTCCGTTGCAACCGTATATAATTAATAGTTATAATATACTATATTATATTATATATATAATATATAATAAATTATATAATAATTATATTATTTTTATATAATTTTAAATTAAATTGTATATTTAAATTAAAAATTGTATAATTATAATTACAAGGATAATTAGGTACATACTACATACTATGTAGTACTAATAACTATGAACATATACATTTATACGAAATTTCTCAATCTATATTTAAAAATAATGTTGAACCGAAATTGTTAAAATCTTCGGATATACATTGAGTTTTAAATTATATATATATATATATATATTAAATTAAACATTGTATAATGATCATAATTATTATAATACAATTACAATTATAATTATTATAATAATAATAATTATAATTAAATATAATTAAATATCGTATATACGCAATAACTTATTGAATAAGACCGTAAGAAAAATAGTGCGTAATTAAATACAATTTTAAATTGAATTTTAATCAAATACACATGATACAGTAGTTATTTATCTATTTACATTATTTATAATTATTTATACATATATAAAAATATATATGATATATTTATTATACTAACATAATTCATAACGTATATATTTATGTCTTAAATAAATAATAATTTAGAGAAATACACTGGAGTAATATTATTAAAATATCTAGGTCAAATGGGTCAATATTTTATTAATTTTAACAAAGATTGCAGAATATTTATAATATTCATGATCTGGATCTGATAATATATATATCCGCTAGGATATATATATATATTTTTAATGTATTAAATTAATTAAAAATATATATTTTAAAATATCCACTTTATGATTATATTAAAATATACAAAATATGCAGAATTATAAATAAAAATATTTGGTCATGTCAGAAATATAATATATATCAATGTATGTTACTAAAAAGTGACTTTTATACGTGGTCCTTTAAAGTGGTCTTAGGACATATACGAAATATATACGACCTACTTTTTAAGTATCATTTAAGTGACCATTTTATATACAATCAAATTCATGTATTGTGTATATTGTTAAGTAAGTGAATATTTATAAGATTATAAAATTTCATGTAATGAAATCATATATTTAATTGTGTATTTTACCGTGAAATAGAGAGGACCTCATTTGGGGGCCTCTATATTCACTGGTCATATTAGGTGGCTGTGAATGTACATATGTGCGTTTATGGTGGCAATGGCCCATGTATATATATATATATAATTTATATATATATGTAATATATATTTAAATTTAAATAAACATTTAAATAGTGTAAAAATTAATAAAAATGACTTTAAATCCTAGTATAATAAATATTATCTATTACAATTTTTTTTTTAAATGACTTTAAATCCCATTGAATAGTAACATTTAAATAGTGAACAAATTAATAAAATGTAAATGCGAATCTTAGATAGTAAATAATATATATTAAAAATAAATTTAAAAAAATGACTTTAAATCCTATAGAATAGTATAATAAATATTATCTATTACAATTTTTTTTTTAAATGACTAAATCCCATTGAATAGTAACATTTAAATAGTGTAAAAATTAATAAAAATTACTTTAAATCCTAGTATAATAAATTAAGTATTGTCACGGTTGTGGTTAGGTTATTTAAGTTTTAATTTTTGGTGGTTTTTTTTAGCTGCATTACTTCATTACTGCATTACTTCCCGGGTTTGGGTTTGGTTTGGGTTTGGGTTTGGGTTTGGGTTTGGGTTGGGTTTGGGTTTTGGTTTGGGTTTGGGTTGGGTTAAGTTTTAATTTTGGTAGGTTTTTTTAGCTGCATTACTTCCCGAGTTTGCCTATACAATTAGATTTTCACAGTTGTGGTTAGGTTGGGTTAAGTTTTAATTTTTGGTGGTTTTTTTTAGCTGCATTACTTCCCGAGTTTGCCTATAAAAGTAGATTTTCACGGTTGTGGTTAGGTTGGGTTAAGTTTTAATTTTTGGTGGTTTTTTTTTGGCTGCATTACTTCCCGAGTTTACTTCCCGGGTCTGGGTTTGGGTTGGGTCTGGGTTGGGTTGGGTTGGATTGGGTCTGTGTCTGGGTTGGGTTGGGTCTGTTTTTGGGTTTGGGTTTGGGTTTGGGTTTGGGTTTGGGTTGAGTTTGGGTTTGTGTTTGAGTTGGGTTTGTGTTTGAGTTGGGTTTTGGTTTGGGTTTGGGTTGGGGTTGGGGTTGGGTTTGGGTTGGGTTAAATTTTAATTTTGGTAGGTTTATTTTAGCTGCATTACTTCCCGAGTTTGCCTATAAAATTAGATTTTCACAGTTGTGGTTAGGTTGGGTTAAGTTTTAATTTTGGTAGGTTTTTTTTAGCTGCATTACTTCCCGAGTTTGCCTATAAAAGTAGATTTTCACGGTTGTGGTTAGGTTGGGTTAAGTTTTAATTTGTGGTGGTTTTTTTTAGCTGCATTACTTCCCGAGTTTGCCTATAAAAGTAGATTTTCACGGTTGTGGTTAGGTTGGGTTAAGTTTATATTTTTGGTGGTTTTTTTTAGCTGCATTACTTCCCGAGTTTACTTCCCGGGTCTGGGTTTGGGTTTGGGTTTGGGTTGAGTTTGGTTTGAGTTTGTGTTTAGGTTGGGTTTGGGTTTGGGTTTGGGTTTGGGTTTGGGTTGGGTTTGGGTTTTGGTTTGGGTTTGGGTTGGGTTAAGTTTTAATTTTGGTAGGTTTTTTTAGCTGCATTACTTCCCGAGTTTGCCTATAAAATTAGATTTTCACAGTTGTGGTTAGGTTGGGTTAAGTTTTAATTTTTGGTGGTTTTTTTTAGTTGCATTACTTCCCGAGTGAGCCTATAAAAGTATTGTCACGGTTGTGGTTAGGTTGGGTTAAGTTTTAATTTTTGGTGGTTTTTTTTGGCTGCATTACTTCCCGAGTTTACTTCCCGGGTCTGGGTTTGGGTTTGGGTTGGGTTTGGGTTTGGGTTTGGGTTTGGTTTGGGTTTGGGTTTTGGTTTGGGTTTGGGTTGGGTTAAGTTTTAATTTTGATAGGTTTTTTTAGCTGCATTACTTCCCGAGTTTGCCTATAAAATTAGATTTTCACAGTTGTGGTTAGGTTGGGTTAAGTTTTAATTTTTGGTTGTTTTTTTTAGCTGCATTACTTCCCGAGTTTGCCTATAAAAGTAGATTTTCACGGTTGTGGTTAGGTTGGGTTAAGTTTTAATTTTTGGTGGTTTTTTTTAGCTGCATTACTTCCCGAGTTTGCCTATAAAAGTAGATTTTCACCGTTGTGGTTAGGTTGGGTTAAGTTTTAATTTTTGGTGGTTTTTTTTAGCTGCATTACTTCCCGAGTTTGCCTATAAAAGTAGATTTTCACGGTTGTGGTTAGGTTGGGTTAAGTTTTAATTTTTGGTGGTTTTTTTGGCTGCATTACTTCCCGAGTTTACTTCCCGGGTCTGGGTTTGGGTTTGGGTTGGGGTTGGGTTTGGGTTGGGTTAAATTTTAATTTTGGTAGGTGTATTTTAGCTGCATTACTTCCCGAGTTCAATATATAGATATACTTTAATAGTATATATATATATATATATATATATATATATATAATATATATATATAATATATATATATATATATATATATATAATATATATATATAATGTCTCGTACTATAATATGTTACATAGTTATGCGTTCATTATCAACTACTAATACTCTGCTATATAGCGTTAGTTGCTGACATACTATGCCACAAACTTATTCTGTAATATTACATATCATGCATGCCATACTACTATATGCTATCGTTTTATAGAGAACAGGATGCAACAACGTCCTCGAAGAGCGAGACGCCAGGGTTAGCTACAATATAAATAACGATGAGTATATAAATCAAAGACATATATATATATATATATATATATATATCTATAATAAACATAAGTATTTATGTAATATATATGTATCTATACTATATACATAATATATTTATATATATATTAGGGTGGAGTGTCATTTAAAAATGTAAAATTATGATATTAATATAAGAAATATATAAGGCCTGTGTATATTATTATAAACATGGTATTATATATTATAGATTGTATAATGTTCACTATCATTACTACAATATTGAAACAACACTTATCAATTATATTTTCGTATTCAATTAACATTATAAATCGCCATTTTATAAAAAAAATATTAAATATATAATTAAATAACATCATCTTGTTACAATAGTTTATATAGTTAACATATTAGTTAGGTATTTTTTGTAATTTATATTGTATATTCATATAATTAGAATTATATTTTCTAAATTTTTTATATGAATAATTTGAATTTACAATAGTTCATGACCTTTTTCAACAACCAATCAAATTGAATTTCCATTCTACATGAATTTCATATTGCTATACCTTACTTTTACTATTACTTTTACTACTCTTACAATTATCTATTATTTACATACCTTATATTATTATCATGACTTTTAAATCTATTCAATTTAATAAAAATTTTAATAAAGTTTTAAGTTTTGGTGGTTTTTTTTAGCTGCAATACTTCCCGAGCTTGCCTATAAAAGTAGATGTTCACGGTTGTGGTTAGGTTGGGTTAAGTTTTAATTTTTGGTGGTTTTTTTTAGCTGCATTACTTCCCGAGTTTACTTCCCGGGTCTGGGTTTGGGTTTGGGTCTGGGTCTGGGTTTGGGTTGGGTCTGGGTTTGGGTTGGGTCTGGGTTTGGGTTGGGTCTGGGTTTGGGTTGGGTCTGGGTTTTGGTTTGGGTTTGGGTTTGGGTTTGGGTTTAGGTGGGTTGAGTTTGGGTTGGGTTGGGTTTGGGTTTGGGTTGGGTTGGGTTTATATATATAATATAATAATAATATAATATGTATTATATATATGTATGTATGTATGTATGTGTATATATATATATATATATATATATATATATATATATATATATATATATATATATATATATACTATCTATATACTATATTAAAGTATATCTATATATTGAACTGTATCTTTATTATATTTTATATAGTAAATTCACTAATCTCCTTTGTTATACATAGACAATGTTTTCAATGGGACCCATTTTCATTTACACTTCATCCGACGAAGAAGTACTTATGGAAAAATATACATATCACAGTAGATGTATGCATATGTATATGTGAATGTATATGTACATGTATCACTAATATATATATATATTGTAGCGGCCTAGCACACACTACACAGCAAGATGCATTCCTGTAACGTCGTCACGCTCTATCGAACCACGTATTACGTTCGCGTCTATATAATAGACACGAACAAAGAATCAACGCACGCCTACGTACGTGCGTCCACCTGTATATATATAACCACGTTATTACTATCTCGCCACAAGTTAATAAATCATGTTGTTCATTGTTACTATACGTAATCTATTAAGTAGAATATAACTAGAATCCTACATTGGTGACCCCGACGTGATCTAAAGAGAACAAATACTTAAATACTTCGTAAATTCACGATCATAGATAGATACAAACGATGGCTGAAGCCATACCCATGAAGGACCAAACAGCCGAAGACTGCACGAGAGTTCTGATGACATGGATATCGCGATTTGGTATCCAATTGGAAATCACGTCAGACAGAGGAAGACAGTTCATATCCAGCCTCTGGAAAGAACTGTCATCACTGCTTAGTATTAAAATCAATAATACTACCTCCTTACATACTTATACAAATATATGTATACATATCACAGTATATGTATGCATATGTATATGTGAATGTATATGTACATGTATCACTAATATATATATATATATATATATATATATATATATATATATATATATATTAGTCACTAATGTCACTATCACTAATATATATATATATATATATATATTAGTGATACATGTACATATATATATATATATATATATATTAGTGATACATGTACATATACATTCACATATACATTCACATATACATATGCATATAATATATATATAATATATATATATATATATAATTTATATATATATGTAATATATATTTAAATTTAAATAAACATTTAAATAGTGTAAAATTAATAAAAATGACTTTAAATCCTAGTATAATAAATATTATTTATTACAATTTTTTTTTTAAATGACTTTAAATCCCATTGAATAGTAACATTTAAATAGTGTAAAAATTAATAAAAATGACTTTAAATCCTAGTATAATATATATTATTTATTACAATTTTTTTTTAAATGACTTTAAATCCCATTGAATAGTAACATTTAAATAGTGTAAAAATTAATAAAAATGACTTTAAATCCTAGTATAATAAATATTATTTATTACAATTTTTTTTTTAAATGACTTTAAATCCCATTGAATAGTAACATTTAAATAGTGAACAAATTAATAAAATGTAAATGGAATCTTAGATAGTAAATAATATATATTAAAAAAAATTAAAAAAAATGACTTTAAATCCTATAATACATACGTAACGCACTAATAGAAGCTAGCAACAGAATATCTCAATATCGTATGCCCCATTACTTCCCGAGTGAACTTATAAAGTATATTAATATATATTGTTATTTTCACGGTTGTGGTTAGGTTGGGTTAAGTTTTAATTTTTGGAGGTTTTTTTTTTAGCTGCATTACTTCCCGAGTTAGCCTATAAAAGTATATTTTCACAGTTGTGGTTAGGTTGGGATAAGTTTTAATTTTTGGTGGTTTTTTTTAGCTGCATTACTTCCCGAGTTTGCCTATAAAAGTAGATTTTCACGGTTGTGGTTAGGTTGGGTTAAGTTTATATTTTTGGTGGTTTTTTTAGCTGCATTACTTCCCGAGTTTGGGTTTGGGTTTGGGTTGAGTTTGGGTTGAGTTTGGGTTTGGGTTGAGTTTGGGTTTTGGTTTGTGTTTGGTTTGGGTTAAGTTTTAATTTTGTTAGGTTTTTTTAGCTGCATTACTTCCCGATTTTGCCTATAAAATTAGATTTTCACAGTTGTGGTTAGGTTGTGTTAAGTTTTAATTTTTGGTGGTTTTTTTTAGCTGCATTACTTCCCGAGTTTTGCCTATAAAAGTAGATTTTCACGGTTGTGGTTAGGTTGGGTTAAGTTTTAATTTTTGGTGGTTTTTTTTGCTGCATTACTTCCCGAGTTTACTTCCCGGGTCTGGGTTTGGGTTGGGTCTGGGTCTGGTTTTGGTCTGGGTCTGGGTTTGGGTTTGGGTTTGGGTTTGGGGTTGGGTTGGGTTGGGTTGGGTTGGGTTGGGTTGGGTTGGGTTGGGTTGGGTTGGGTTGGGTTGGGTTGGGTTGGGTTTGGGTTTGGGTTTGGGTTGGGTTGGGTTTATATATATAATATAATATAATATGTATTATATATATGTATAATATAATATGTAGTATATATATGTATGTATGTATGTGTGTATATATATATATATATATATACTATTAAAGTATATCTATATATTGAACTGTATCTTTATTATATTTTATATATTAAATTCACTAATCTCCTTTGTTATACATAGACAATGTTTTCAATGGGACCCATTTTCATTTACACTTCATCCGACGAAGAAGTACTTATGGAAAAATATACATATCACAGTAGATGTATGCATATGTATATGTGAATGTACATGTATCACTAATATATATATATATATATATTGTAACGGCCTAGCACACACTACACAGCAATATTCATTCCTGTAACGTCGTCACGCTCTATCGAACCACGTATCACGTTCGCGTCTATATAATAGACACGAACAAAGAATCAACACACGCCTACGTGCGTGCGTCCACCTGTATATATATAACCACGTTATTACTATCTCGCCATAAGTTAATAAATCATGTTGTTCATTGTTACTATACGTAATCTATTAAGTAGAATCTAACTAGAATCCTACATTGGTGACCCCGACGTGATCTAAAGAGAACAAATACTTAAATACTTCGTAAATTCACGATCATAGATAGATACAAACGATGACCTGAAGCCATACCCATGAAGGACCAAACAGCCGAAGACTGCACGAGAGCTCTGATGACATGGATATCGCGATTTGGTATCCAATTGGAAATCACGTTAGACAGAGGAAGACAGTTCATATCCAGCCTCTGGAAAGAACTGTCATCACTGCTTAGTATTAAAATCAATAATACTACCTCCTTACATACTTATACAAATATATGTATACATATCACAGTATATGTATGCATATGTATATGTGAATATATATGTACATGTATCACTAGTATATATATATATATATATATATTAGTGATACATGTACATATACATTCACATATACATTCACATATACATATGCATATAATATATATATAATATATATATATATATATATATATATATATATATATATATATATAGAGGGATATTTGCAACCTAAAAGGCCCACCATGTATATTTGTATATATATTATATAAAGGCCCATATTGAATAATGCATATTTGTTAACAAAATTTTAATACGTTAACAAATGTATTACGCTGATTGTTATACTAAAATTTTATACAATTTTTATACATGTACTCTATGTATTTGTTGAGCTTTAAAGGCCCACTATAATTAATTTTATAATTACCACCATAAAAGCCCAAATTTATATATACCACCATAAAGGACGCCAATTAGGACGCCTATAGGTAATTTCGTACGACATATTAAATTTAATTTATTTCATAATTATACATTTCTTATACGAATATATAATACAATCTATTATATCAATATTTAATAATGTATTATATATATTCATATAAGAACTTTATATGAAATACATTTATTTTAATAAGTTGTACAAAATTACTGGCAACCCATTTATATAATATATCCAGGGAGACCTCCCTATATCCAAAGCCCTAAGCCGGATTTGGTATATCTATAGATATAGAAACATAACTGTCCACATTTATATTTAATATAATAGCAAGGACATGTATAGCAATATCCTTGATAATAGTATATTTGATAAATAAAATAGCATCTTTAAAAAAGTTTTAATTATAGAATTAATCATGTATAATATTTTATTATTTTTATAAAGATTATTATTATTATTATTATTATAATAAATAAATTTTAATTTATTTATTTAATATCATATATATTTTAAAGTAAACCTAACATTTAACACATTAAATATGCCTGGATAATCCAGTGGATATAAATTATGAATATATAATATATAATTAAATTATGATTATAATGGAATTCAATAATATTGAACTAATAAACTTAATTTTTAAATTAATTCATTTATAATATTCATTATAATATTATAATATAATTTAAAATTATTTAATGAATTTAATTAATTATAAATTTAATTTATATAATTTAAATTTAAATATAATTATTATATTTTATTATCATAATTATTATGATAATAATAATAATTATGTTAGTTGATGCACTACAGAATATCTTTATATTTAATAATTACATACTATATAAATTATATAGTATATAATTATATAATATTATAATTATATAATTATATAATTATTATAATTATTATAATTATTATATATAGTATATAATACTTACAAATGAACTATATTATTTAATAATATATAAATAATAATAATTTATTATAATATAATAAATAATATTATATTATATATTAATTATATTAAATATACAATTATATAAATAAAATATTAATAAAATATAATATAACTATATTAATATTAATATTATTTAATTATAATATATGTAATACTTCAATATACGTATATCATATATTTAATTAGATTATTTAAAATAACCAGACTTATATATAAGACTATTATATAAGTTTATAAGTTATAACTTTATATATATAAATATAAGACAGTAGTCTAGAGGATATATCCTCTATAGAGTGTTAGTCTAAAGATTGAGAGGGCACGAGTTCGAATCTTTACTTTGTAATTTTATAATTTTTTAATAAATTATTATTATATTTTTATCCATTTTTAATATGTGTATTTAATTTGATTTTTTGATAAAACTATAATTTATACTAAATTTTGTATCATATATTTAATTACTATTTTTTACTAATTTTATGTATAATGAATATAATTGTTATACATTATTATATATTATTATAATAATAATCATTATAATAATCATTATAATCTTATTAATAGCGAAAATGTATAGTCGTATGATAAGGAACATATATAGGCCTATCCTTTACAACGTAACAACAACAAAATTTAATTTAAAAAATGTTACTTATTTAATTTAACTTTATTATCCATAATCAAGCTAAGTCTAATATTTATTACCAACAATATTTAACAACAACATTTAATTTAAAAAATGTTACTTATTTAATTTAACTTTATTACCCATAATCAAGCTAAGTCCAATATTTATTACCACTTACTCCCAATAAACTACTTCTACCCTCAATTATGACTAACTCCACCCACACTGACTTCACATGCTCCTCATGTAACATTATCGCCACGTCACTCACTGGATGCGACCATTGCCGTAAGTGGCATTGCCAATCCTGTTAAAAACTCCCCAAATCTACCCTTAACAAAATGACTGCCTTCCAAAATTCTGATTTCTATTGGTTTTGCACCAACTGTAGAACTGACCCTATACCGTCCCAACGTAAGATACTCTCCAATAGCATCTCCCAAACCTCTCCCATGAGCTCCCCTCCCATCTATAACAATCATTCCCCTGCATCTGCACCCCACCTATCTCCACAACCCACTTTTTCTACATCTTCACTGCTCACCCCACCACCCAACCCTTCATCCCAAACCATACCCCAGTCACCCCCAACTCTCCCACTGTTACTACCATATCTACTAACCCCACTCACCTATCCCCTGTTACTAAACGATTACAATCCATCACTTCCATAGCTAAATCCCTCTCATTTAATAACCCTCACCGCTCATGCATACCTCCCCTACTTCCCCCCAAATCTGATAAAATTGCATGGAAAAGAATTAATAACCCCCCCCCCCCAACACTCCACTTATTAACTTTCTTGTCAGTAAATTACCAACTATCTCCCAACTATCTCATTGGTGCCAATGAAACAGGTAATGACACAGCCTACCTGAAAAAGCTTTTTGCCTCCATCAATATCCACTCCCAGCCACATATACACTCTCACTGTATCCCACACTCACCCAACTCTACTTCTCCTCCAAACTACCAAAACCCCTATCCATCACCTATCTTGATCATCATTCCAAAACCACTGTTATCCGCTATATCCACCTCCTAAAAAACTCACCCTTTCAAGTCAGGTTCTGTGAACACCTCAACAATTCCCAACTTCTTGATCGTAAAGTCTGCACCTCCACCTTCAATCACCTGAACTCCTCACACCCTATCCCCAACTTTAATTACGTGGTCCGCGGCACCAACAATTTTCACATCGCCTAAATTTCATCCCTCCCGATATTTTGATACCCTAAACTTCCCTACTTATACCTCTCCCCTTATTTCCTACTCACACAACACATCCCTCTCCCGCTCCTTTCCCTGACTTCCCTTAAATCATACTTTCCCCCCTCCCCACAATTAACCACCCTCCACCCCACCTTATTTCCCTCAACGCTGCTCTTATCAATACACGCTCTCTTCGCAATAAAATCCCTTCTGTAATTTCCTTCATGACTGACCATGACCTCGAAATCTTATTCATCACATGGCTATCTCCTCTGGATTCTCCTCACATTGCTGCTCTTAACATTCCCCCTACTGTTTCATTCACAACCCTCGCGACTCTCCCCATCCCGGTGGCGGAACAGGAATACTTTACAAATCTTCTCTAACTATCTTTAATATTTCTTATCACTCGTTCTTCCACTCAGAAGCCCTCAGCTGCGCCATCAGCTCACCTTTATCTCGTACATTCAACATTTCCCTTTTCTACCGTCCTACCTCTCCCAACATAAATGTATTCCTTTATGAATTTAGCTTATTTCTACCCACTATCACCTCTAATACAATCATACTAGGCGATTTCAACATACCCAACCCACCTATGATACAGTCCGTAAATACATTTCTCACCTCATTCGACCTTGTACAACACGTCACCTCCCCACCCATGTCCATGGTAACACCTTAGACCATATATTTTCCCCCAAAACTAATAAAATTGTCACTGACCATTCCATCGGAACACTCTATTCCGACCACTTTCTCATATTCCTTATCCTTGGTCACCCCAAACCCACCAGAATCCTCACTACCAGAATATCATGCAAATTCCATAACCTCCCCATTCCTGCTATTATCTGCGATCTTTCTTCCCTTCCAACCTCAACGTCTGCTGAACTCCATACTTCTCTCTCATTTACCCTCGATAAATACGCCCCTTATTCACTAAAACCTCCATCATACGCCCTGACTTATCCTGGTATACTATATCCCTACTGAAACAAAGGAGAATCCATCGCAAAGCCGCAAAACATATATATCAAAACATGTATATCAAACATCCCTCCCCTACTATAATAACCTATAAAATCTCCACCATAATGCTATTTCTACCGCCAAAGTCTCTTACATCACTCACAAATTTGACAAACTCGCTAATGACAGTAAGTCTATACATAGACTTTCTTCTCAACTTCGTTCACTTAAATCTCCTCTCCCCACTGTCACCCATGAAGAACTACCACTCTTATTTGACAAATCTTTCAACGAGAAACTTTCCACCATCCTTTCCACCCTTCCCACCACTGTCATTCCCATCACTCCCATCACCTTTCCTTTATCCCTTGCAAAATTTGAATCTCCCCCATTTGATCAAATCATCTCCCTTCTCAAATCTACCTCCTCAACCTCATCCCTTGACCCTCTTCCCCTACCAATACTAAAGAAGATAATTAACATTTTGCAACCCCCTTCATCAAATCATTTGCGGTTCACTTTCTTCCGGCACCGTCCCTCCCGATTTCAAAAAAGCAGTCATTACCCCTATCCTTAAAAAGCCCCACTTTAATTCTCTGTCTCCCTCCAACTACCGACCCATCTCTAACCTCTCAATCCACTCTAAGATCCTTGAACGTGTTATATCCTCCCAACTTATCACATACCTTACAACCAATAAAATCCCCAACATCTTCCAAAGCGCCTACATCCCCCATAAATATACTGAATCCGCCCTAACCCTCATTACCTCAGACTTACTCTCTGGCCTTAACAATAACCGTGGCACTATTCTCTTCCTTCTCGACATGTCCTCCGCTTTCGACACCCTTGACCACAATGTCCGAATATACAGACTCTCCGCCATCGGCATCACCGGCATTGCCCTCAACTGGTTCACCTCCTACATCACCAACCGCTCTTCCTCAGTCAGGAGTAATACATATTATTCCCCCATCCACTCCATAACCCACGGTCTCACCCAGGGCTCTGTCCTCGGCCCACTCCTCTTCAATATTTACCTCCTCCCCATGTTTGACATGTTCACTGACTACCCCGACATCTCCTTACATACTTACGCCGACGACCTTCAACTATATCTTAACTGCACATACTTCCCTACTTATGCCCCTGACCTACTATCCTCCTATATCAAGTCCATACACCAATGGCTTACCTCCAACTCCCTAAAACTTAACCCCACTAAAATGGAAGCTATCAATCTAAAATTACATCTACGCTCCTCCACCCTCCCTGAACCACCCCATCTCACTAGACAATACGTCACTCACCCACTCTCAACACGTCCGAAACTTTGGCTTCCATCTTGATACCACCTTTTCCCTTGACTCCCATTTTACACATATGCACAAATCCATCCACTACCACCTACATTGCCTCCGCTTAATCCGACGCTCCATTCCCCTCACCATCGATATTACCATTGCCTCCTCCTACATCATCCCCCTATTCGACTATTGCAACTCCCTTCTCTTTAACCTCCCTGAATACAAACTACAGCTACTCCAAAACTCTGTAATTAGCTTCGTCCATGTACTTCCCCGTTGTTCTTCTGACTCCATTACACCTCTCCTAAAAAATACACTGGCTGCCAGTCCCCTACCGCATAAAATCTCCCTGACCATCCACAAAGCTATTCACCACAACTCCCCTGACTACATTGCCTCCCTCCTACATCTACACACACCCATCACTCCTCTCCCAACCCGTTCCTCCAACACATTTATCATTACCACTCCCCATCTACAAAAACGCTACTCTTCCAATATACGCTCCTTTGCCCCAGAGAGCTCTCTGCCCCTTACCACTGGAACTCCCTACCCAATCACCTACGAATTATGTTATCATAACAGTTATGTTAACAAACACATCAACTCCCTCCTTTAAACGCCACCTTAATACTTATTACCCAACAAACAGTAATAGCAGCATAATAGCAGCATAACAGCATATGCTATAGCCTCAAATGTATATAGACATTTAATAGCAGCATAATGGCAGCATAATAGCACGATATAAACATTTGAGGCTCTAGCATATGCTGTTATGCTGCTATTATGCTGCTCTTACTGTTAGCTGGGTACTTCTCCCTTGCCTTCCCTCCCACTCAATAATTCCCTCCCACGGACGTCGTCGGACGCCGTTCGATTATTAATCCGTCGGACGGCCGATTGCTCACGTACTGATGTAGTCCATAAACCAAAAAAAGTAAGTATACTTATAAGTAAGTTTACTAGTCAGATATTTAAAGAAAAATTAAAATAGTAGAACAAAAACTACTAAATTACTAGCACTCAGAAGAATGATCGAGGGAGTTAAACATTAGTATCTAGAACTAATCCTAATATGTATCGACTTAAAAGAAAGCTTTTGATACTATAGTATATATACACAGAGGGAAAATTATTATGATACTTAAATCTTACGGGATACTCAGTCACTGAGTCAGTATCATACTCAGTATCATACTGACTCAGTGAGTATCCCATAAGATTTAAGTATCTTATTATGATAATGATACTGGAGGAGTAATTATTATATTTGATTACGTTAGTTTAAGCAATCAGGAATAACTTTAGATTTAATAATTACAAACTATATAATACTAACAAATTAACTATATTATATAAATAAAATATAATATTAAACTATATTGATATTAGATATTATTATAATATATGTAATACTATACGTATATCTGAGATTTAATTATATTTAATAAAATAACCAGACTTATAGTCTAGAGGCTAGTGTGTTAGTCTAAAGATTGAGAGGTCCCGAGATCGAATCTCCATGTTAGCATTTTATAATTAATTATTTTTATTATTTTATCCATTTTTAGTGTATTTAATTTGTAATAACTTTTTTGATAAAACTATAATTTATACTATAGTATATTTAGTAAAATAAAAGGCACATTTTTTATCATAGATTTAATCACCGTTGTATAATTTTTTACTAATTTTATGTATAATGAATATAATTTTTACACATTATAATAATGTATTATTAATGATTATTATATATTATTATAATACAAAATCCTTATAATAATGAATCATAGCGAAAATGCATAATGATAAGGAACATAGTTATAACTAGGCCTATAGGCCTATCCTAGTCAGGTATTTAAGGACAAATTAAAATAGTAGAACAACAACTACTCAATTACAAGCAATCAGAAGAGTGATCAAGGGAGTTAAACATAAGTATCTAGAACTAATCATAATATGTATCGACTTAAAGAAATCTTTTGATACTATACACAGAGGGAATAATTATTATGATACCAAAATCTTACGGGATATTCAGTATCATTCTGAAGGAGTAATTATTAATTAAATATAATTATTATATTTGATTACGTTAGTTGAAACAATTAGGAATAACTTTAGATTTAATAATTACAAACTATATAATACTAAAAAATGTACTATATTATATAAATAAAATACAATATAACCATTAGTTATTATTATAATATATATATAATACTTCAATACGTATATCTGAGATTTAATTAGTTTATATAAATAACCAGACTTATAGTCTAGAGGTTAGGGTGTTAGTCTAAAGATTGAGAGGGCCTAAGTTCAAATCTCCATTTTAGCATTTTATAATTAATTATTTTTATAATTTTATAGTGTAATTAATATTTTATCACTTATTTGATAAAACTATAAGTAATACTATAGTATATTTAGTAAAAGGCAATTAATCCTAATATGTATCGACTTGAAGAAAGCTTTTGATAATATACACAGGGAAAATTATTATGATACCGAAAACTTACTGGATACTGGAGAACTTAGTGATGGATATTAACGGGAAGCTTCTCATGACTAGAACTAGAAGACGAGGAAGTCAACCAGAAAGTTACAACATTACTCAGTAGCGGGATACCGGTGAAAGAGTAGCTATTAATAACTGTGATGTTTGGAGATATGTCATTGTCCGGGAAACAAGAATCACGAAATAAGCAAGTAAGAAAGCAACTAAACAGATGTATCATGAATATTATATAGTATGTCATTACTAAAGTATGAAACATATTTTCTAATGTTACATTATATATTAATAGTTACTATATTTTAAAAATAAAGATAACAAATTTATTAATTAATGTTTAGCTAATACTTGCACAATACTTTTATATATAATCGTTGAACCTATACTTGACATATATAAATTATGAATTATTTTAGTATACTAAACATACCATACATGTATTATATATTCGCAAATTATATAATTATAAATAATTTAAATTATTGTATATCTGGAAGTTAACTTTTATTTATACAATGTATAATTAAAGAAGTATATACCAAGGTGTATATGGATTATTAGTGATAGGGGTAATAATGATAGTATCGATTGCATGGTGTTCTGATCACTAAGACACAATATTAATTGGCGTATACAGCCAACACTGTAAAGTAAAAGTTATCTGATCACTTTGTATATACTATAGTATAAATATGAATAATAATATAGGATGATTATGTAATAGGTACAATAAAATACATAATTTTTGTTTTTTAGATATGAATATCTGGGTTAATACCAAGATGTAACAAGTATGACGAATACGATTAGATCAAGGTAGTTAATAGGTTTTTTCGATGTGAGTTCCGGTGTAGTTATGACAGGTATGTCTGAAAGTATATCTGGAGGGATGAGGCGGATGTCGGTGGATATCACACTGATTATCTATTTATAGGCCATGGATTCATGGTTGAGGGCCGCAAAATAATAGCCGGTTACCACTTATGTGTTATGGAGTTGTGATATCGGAAATGTGATTTCTCGGAGAGATACTGCCGGGGTATTTTGATAAATAGTTACATACAAGGAGATAAATTTTCTCCTTGTAATATAACATATCCGATCCTACGTATTTCCATTGTCGATTCAATGGCATCATCGATTCTTTTCTCTGCTTGTGATGTTTCACGTAACATTTATTGCAGTTGGAGATATCCGTGATGTCATATCCTATACCATGCCACTGGACATGTACATGAACCAGAGTAATAGTATTGACTATTCCAAGATGTGGTACCTGGAGTATCTGTAAAATAAGCAGTAATGAATTATTGGGTATTAACATTTGTATTACATAGATAGATATATTTTATTCATTTCTCTAATACATACAATTTGAATACAATGGAAAAATGTTTTTTTGTAGGTTTTATGGAAGCTGAATTTGCATACATTGTAGTAGGTGTTTATGTATTTTAGGATAATAATTGATGCATGGATATTAATATGTAGAATCACTAATTGATTATACAACCGAAGTTGCATTATGTCTTGAGTGAATCTATAAAAGCATATGTATATATAAAATAAGGAAATTACTCAAACTTACTATATTAATATAGCCATATACTCTATGATCATGCTATGTAATACATAGCATGTATAGTTTTATAAAGAATAATTTACTCAAATTGATTTTATATTATACAAATTAATTTATAATTAGTTCAATTGATTTATTAGTTAATTTAGTTTTTCTTTACAACATTTTTAATAAAAAATAAATATTAAAAAAAAATAATAATTATATCTATAAAGTATAAATGGTGTACATATAATAATAATAATATTACATAGAGTATATCCATATACTCTATGTAATTTATATAGTATATAGCCATATACTCTGTGTAATTTATATAAATAAACTTATATTACATAGTATTTATAGTTTTAAAAGAATAATTTAGATAAATTGATTTTATATTATACAAATTGATTTAGTTTCAATTGATTTATTATATTAATTTAGTTTTTCTTTTTAAAATTGTAATAAAAAAGATATGGTTATATAATCAATTATTAAGTATATCAACAGTTGTATATATCACCATGCATACATACGTATGTCCATTTTCAATTACAATGTAAATTCACCAATGCCATGATATATGCCTATAAATATTACCACTTATCAATTATAATATAAATTCACCTATGCCATGATATAAACCATAAATAGTAAAATTACTAATACAATTTTGTATTGTTAATTATTTCAATTATTATTATAAAATCAATTCAAGTATTTGTTATAATTTATTGTTATATAATAATTTATATTTTCATATAAAAATAAATGAATTTTATAAAATATAAATTAATTAATATCTATTTTCAAATATAAAAATATTTTGTATATAAATAATATTTAAAATGTATATATGTAATACAAATAAAAATAGTATTCATTTTTATATGGATGCATATATTTGTACCCAGATTGGATATACCTATTTACATATACTCAGTCTGGGTAATAAATATAGCGTGTTAAAATGCTGGGTATATATTAGTGCTATAAAATTTAATATACTTGGTTGTTCTCAAATTTCAAATCTTTCTAAAATATCAAGTTCTCGAGAAATCTTAGAAATCTTTTAAGAATATTTTAAAATAATTTAAAAAAATTAGATATTAATTAATTAATTAATTATTAGTAATATTAAATAAATGTATACATAATTATTGTTAATTAATAATAATAATTAATTTATAAAAAATAATTAATTAATAAATTAGAATTGAATAATTATAATTATTAAAATAATATATAATTATTAATGAGAATTATAATTAATAATAATAATTGATAAATAATTATTAATTGCTTATTGAATACTTTACTATTCTAATAATCATATATCTCATTATATTCACCATATTCACAATGTGTATAGTGTGGCCAATCAAGGACAATGTGTATAGCAGGCCTGCTATACACATTGTCCTTGATGACATTATTCTATTTTAAATATGTTATCATATAGGTAGCATAACATATAATCAAATTAATAGTGTACATTTTAATGGATATTTTAAATAGTTGAAAGAAACTTAAGTTGTAGTAATTACTACATAATTATGTTAATCGGTCATTACCCGAAATGATACTCGAACCAAGACTAAATTTAAAATAAAGATTTGAGATCATAACATATTTCCAAATACCCGAAAATCAAAGATTTGAACCGAACCCAAAAAAAAATTTGAGATTTGAAATTTTACAGCACTAATATATATATATCTACAGTGGGTAATATATCTGGATACTAGTAATATAAAACGAGCCGTGTTTTTGTATATTTGTTATAAATATCATATATGTATACTTTATATTGCTTACTTGCATATTTCGGGATTCTTTTTATTGATTCCATGACAGTTCCAGACATCCATTTAATAGACTTCCAAACATCACGATTCATTATATACGCTTGAAGATTAATTTCTCGTAGACCAGTATCACGCTCCAGATTATTTATATATGAATCAGGTGGTCTTTCATGCCTTCTAGTTCCATGGGTTGGCTGCCACACAACCAGATGCGAAACTAAAATGTATAAATAATGTACATATATAATATAATTTATATGTAATATAAATACATTTATATTACATAGAGTATATAGCCACATACTCTATGTAATACATAGTTTTATAAAGAATAATTTACTCAAATTGATTTTATATTATACAAATTAATTTATAATTAGTTCAATTGATTTATTAGTTAGTTTAGTTTTTCTTTACAAAATTGTAAAAAAAAAGATATGGTCAAAATATAATCAATTAATAAGTATAACATCACTTGTATATATTACCATGCATAAATACATATCAATTATAAATTATCAATTACAATGTAAATGCACCAATGCATTGATATAAATATTCAGATTTATCAATTATAATATAAATTCAACTATGCCATAGTAAAAACTAAATACTAACAAAACTAAAAAACTAAAACATATTAAAACCCTAAATAGTAATTGTATTGTTAATGATTTCAATTATTATTATAAAATCAATTCAAATTATTTGTTATAATTAATTGTATATACAAATTTATACTTTAATAAAAAAATAAATAAATTTTATAAAATATAAATAATATTTAAAATGTATATGTGTAAATTACATAATGTAATACAAATAAAAATAGTTTATTAATTGTATTGTTAATGATTTCAATTATTATTATAAAATCAATTCAAATTATTTGTTATAATTAATTGTATATACAATTTTTACTTTAATAAAAAAATAAAAATTGTTTATAAAATATAAATAATATTTAAAATGTATATATGTAAATTACATAATGTAATACGAATAAAAATAGTTTATCTCTTTGTTATTAATCATTTTATTCATTAATAATTATCAATTGATTATAATCAAAGAAATTTAGGGCGTTTTCATATGTAAGATATAGGTGCATATATTTGTACCCAGATATACCTATTTTCATATACCTAGTCTGGGTAATAAATATAGCGTGTTAAAAGGCTGGGTATATATTAGTACTGTAAAATTTCAAATACTTGGTTGTTCTCGAGCTTCAAATCTTAAAAAAAATATCAATTTCTCGAGAAATTCAAATATTTTAAGAATATTTTAAAATAATTAACGAAAAAAATTAGATATTAATTAATTAATTATTAATAGTAAATAAATTAATACATAATTATTGTTAATTAATAATAATAATAATTAATTAATAAATTATAATTGAATAATTATTATAATAATATATAATTAATAATTATTAATATAAAATTAATTATTATTAATTAATAATAATAATTAATAAATAATTAATAATTAGTAAATTATAATTGAATAATTAATAATATATAAAAAATAATTAATAATATATAATTAATTATTATTAATAATAATATATAAATTTTAATTAATAATAATAAGTCCTTGATAACATTATTCTATTTTAAATATGTTATCATATAGGTAATAACAGATAAGCATAACATATAATCAAATTAATAGTATACATTTTAATGGATATTTTAAATAGTTGAAAAAGTAGTTAAAAAAAGTAGTTAAAAAAAGTAGTTAAAAAAATAGTTTTAAAAGAAACTTAAGTTGTAGTAATTACTAGATAATTATGTTACCCGAAAATCAAAGATTTGAACCGAACCCAAAAAAAATTTGAGATTTGAAATTTTACAGCACTAGGATATATATATCTACAGTGGGTAATATATCTGGATACTAGTTATATAAAATGAGCCATGTTTTTGTATATTTGTTATAAATATCATATATTTATACTTTATATTGCTTACTTGCTTATTTCGGGATTCTTTTTATTGATTAATTTCTCGTAGACCGGTATCACGCTCCAGATTATTTATGAATCAGGTTGTCTTCCTTGCCTTCTAGTTCCATGGGTTGGCTGCCACACAACCAGATGCGAAACTAAAATGTATAAATAATGTACATATATAATATAATTTATATGTAATATAAATACATTTATATTATATATAGTATATAGCCACATACTCTATGTATTACATAGCATATAGTTTTATAAAGAATAATTTACTCAAATTGATTTTATATTATACATATTAATTTATAATTAGTTCAATTGATTTATTAGTTAATTTAGTTTTTCTTTACAAAATTTCTAATAAAAAATAAATGTTAACAAAAATTAATAATTATATCTATAAAGAGTTATATATATAGTTATACCAAAGATTTTGCGAAGCAAAGATATAACACTCCCTATGCATGCAACGTAATTTAGTAATAGCCCCAACCGCTGCTAGCAGAAGTATCGAAATCACAGTATAAATAAATTTATATTACATAGAGTATATTACATGGACGCATTAGTGATGTAAAGGATGCTAAAATCTAAAGCATCGATGCAGTCTCAATGTCAAAATCATTAAGTCTCAGAATGGATTACCTAAACCGTCGATGCAGTCTCAGACTCTATAAAATGCATTTCTATTAACTCATGCTTATTAAAGGCAGACGCTATTAAAGGCATCATTTAAATGTTAGTCTCAGTTTTCATAAGATCAATATAGTTTTAGTGTCAGAATCATTATTTTGTATATAAAACGATAATAATTGCATTATAATAAATAATACACAATACAAACTATTAGATAAGGCAAATAGAGTGTGAATTGTAAGATTCTTAATATATTCATAAAATCAAAAGTCAAATCAGCCAACTAATCAATTGCATAATATTAGAATTATAAGAAAAACAATAACTATTAATACATGTAAATTTCTAATTCAAAGCCTAGTTATATCTATATTGGACTATTGTAACATACTTTTAATTAATTTAAATTGCAGGTATTACCTGCTTATCAGTTAATGCCATTAAATAAAATAATTCGATCATCAATGCGTGTATTATATAAATTACCACCAAGACCAATAGATACGATCAGTATAACTGAACGAATACTACAACAACACCTAATACTAGTAGGCTATAACCAATTAATTGCCGCATTATTTATAAAGTATTGGTAAACTACACATCTTACAAATATATAATGATACTAGTGATTTAAAACGCAACGAGTTTGAATAATCATTCGAGATGAATCTTCATCGATTTTGGTAATATATTAATTTATAATATCAATATTACCTGAAAGTGATCTAGCATTAAGATGTAATAGCAAGGTGTAATAGCAAAGATTTTTTGTAGCAAAGATATAATACTCCCTATCTACGCAATGTAATTAATACTCAGGTATCACACTGCTAGCAGTAGTATTGAAATCAATAAAATAGATTTGGTTTGGTTCGGTTTCCAATAGAAACTTTCTATACAACAATATTTTCATTGCTCTTAAATTACATGCAATATAAATTAGATTTGACCTGCCATATAGAATTATATAGAATTTAAAACATATATCATTTTTCTTTGTTATACATTAGTAATGAAATTAGTAATGAAAACTTAGTTTTCACCATATAAATAATAATTGAAAGCATAATATTTTATATTTAAAAGTGTATATTTTTATATGAATTTACATTATAAACTACAAATATTTCTGAAAATTGACCGTATATAGAAGGTGCTGTTAGTTTTTGTATACATAATTAAATTACACGATTTCGCATGAGTGTTATATTTTTACTTAGTAAATCTTAATAATAGAAGTGATTTATCAATGATGGTTAGTCATTTAACAGTGATTGATTTTAAGTAAGTATCGTAAGATCCATTTTTATTTTGGAGATGATAAGTATTCGTAAGTAAATTAAGAATAAATTTCACATTATTTATCAGTTTATTTTGTATAGCATGGTATAAAATATGGATGTGGGTACACATGTATGTATATATATATGTATTGTAGATTGGAGAGCATGTATGAATAATATTGTATAGTCATTATCAGTTGTATTATGTAATAGAATGTAGTTTCGGTTTATAAAGTAATTTTGAAAAAAGTGGTGTTAAAAGTAATATTTCAAAGAGAAATTAAAAATTGTTTTTGAAATAGAAACTGGATAAATATTTAGATGAGTGAGTTTAGATATGATTATGAGATGATTATATTTATATTGACCTTTAGAATGGGTCCATCGTATATCGTCAGAGCATCCCTGATTGACCCGTATGGACGCATATGTAAATCGATATGCGATATAACAGTTTCTAGGTATGACTCCTGTGAATGTTTTCGTCGTATTCTTGTTCACTTTTACCAAATATGCAGATTTTATTGATGACGATGGTAACAGGACAGTATTCTAGTATTATGTCCATCAGTTCCTGGAACAAGTATTGACTTATATTTAGACCAAATTGAAATAGAATAAATACGTATCTACCAAATATACAACTAAATATAGTTAGGTAGCTTGAGAGTTTAAGCCATAAAACTAAGCCACAAAACAAACAAGGTAATTCAATATTCTCTATGTAATCATAGTCTAGGATATTTACTTAGCTCCTCCCATACCTAATAATATATGTTTACAATTCAATTCACTCGCTCGCCACCGCCTGCAATTTTTCGATATATTTTGAACAAAAATTATCGTTATTTAAAGAGCTCATATGATTATATTTTTTAATATCTGCTGCTATAACTTAGTTATTACATTAATCTTTATTACATATATTTATTTATATGTGTATAACTAGTAGTATACATTTAATGTAATATTAAATGTGATTATAAAATATAATAATAATAAATATGATTTATGATATAAGTTATTTTGTATAAATTTCGGGAATCAGAGTTACAGTAGCAGATATTTAAAAATATTAAAATATTTACTTAGCTCCTCCCATACCTAATAATATATGTTTACAATTCAATTCACTCGCTCGCCACCGCCTGCAATTTTTCGATATATTTTGAACAAAAATTATCGTTATTTAAAGAGCTCATATGATTATATTTTTTAATATCTGCTGCTATAACTTAGTTATTACATTAATCTTTATTACATATATTTATTTATATGTGTATAACTAGTAGTATACATTTAATGTAATATTAAATGTGATTATAAAATATAATAATAATAAATATGATTTATGATATAAGTTATTTTGTATAAATTTCGGGAATCAGAGTTACAGTAGCAGATATTTAAAAATATAATCATCTGAGAATTATAATAGTGATAGTGGCTGATCTAAATAGATTACAAAATTGTTTATAAATTTTATATATTAATATTAATTATAATTCGAGTGTAAACATATATATATATTAATAAATACTTTACGACATAGTTATCTGATAATTAAGTTATAATATTGATAAATATATTATTAAATATATTAGAATAAAGTATGCCTGCAAAAGGGTATAATGAATAAATATAAAACACATAATTCAGGAATATTATATTCTATAGAATAATTTTGACAAATATATTGCGAAAATGCGTATAAATTTATATGTTCATAATTATTTGTACTACATACTATGTAGTACGTACCTAATTATCATTGAAATTATAATAATTATGATAATTATACAATTTTGAATTTAAATATACAATTTAATGTAAAACTATAATATAATATATTATAATTAAATGTAGTTACTATAATAGTATATATATATATATAGTATATTATATACTATATATAATTATATTATATTTAATATATTATAATTATAAATAGTATATAAGCTGTATACGCACTGTATACGAATTTTATTTTAGAAAAAAAAATAATTTTAATTCTTACAATGTATCATATAGTTACTACTTTGATAAGTTAACTTAAATTATAAATAGTAGATTATATTCTTATATTTATGTATTGAAATATATATTTAACACATCTATAATATAAATAAATAAATCAGATTTATTATTTCATGTTGTAAATCATGAAATAATGGAGAAGTTAATAAACAAATGTATTTGTTTTTTTTTGCGAGAACTTCCCAAATAAATATTTAATATCATATTAGATTATTTAACCTAGTAACCGTTGTACTAAATATAAATATCATATTTAATATGGATGAGTATTATTCATTGAATATATAAATTATAGGTGATTATTATAATAATATTATATCATATTAAATATAGTTAAAATTATAATAATATAACAATGAAATATATACATAATATAAACGAAAAGTTATTATCCTAATAATTATTATTGTAATTTAATACATATATTATATATTTAAATAAAATTGCCGTTAGTCCGTTGCAACCGTATATAATTAATAGTTATAATATACTATATTATATTATATATATAATATATAATAAATTATATAATAATTATATTATTTTTATATAATTTTAAATTAAATTGTATATTTAAATTAAAAATTGTATAATTATAATTACAAGGATAATTAGGTACATACTACATACTATGTAGTACTAATAACTATGAACATATACATTTATACGAAATTTCTCAATCTATATTTAAAAATAATGTTGAACCGAAATTGTTAAAATCTTCGGATATACATTGAGTTTTAAATTATATATATATATATATATATTAAATTAAACATTGTATAATGATCATAATTATTATAATACAATTACAATTATAATTATTATAATAATAATAATTATAATTAAATATAATTAAATATCGTATATACGCAATAACTTATTGAATAAGACCGTAAGAAAAATAGTGCGTAATTAAATACAATTTTAAATTGAATTTTAATCAAATACACATGATACAGTAGTTATTTATCTATTTACATTATTTATAATTATTTATACATATATAAAAATATATATGATATATTTATTATACTAACATAATTCATAACGTATATATTTATGTCTTAAATAAATAATAATTTAGAGAAATACACTGGAGTAATATTATTAAAATATCTAGGTCAAATGGGTCAATATTTTATTAATTTTAACAAAGATTGCAGAATATTTATAATATTCATGATCTGGATCTGATAATATATATATCCGCTAGGATATATATATATATTTTTAATGTATTAAATTAATTAAAAATATATATTTTAAAATATCCACTTTATGATTATATTAAAATATACAAAATATGCAGAATTATAAATAAAAATATTTGGTCATGTCAGAAATATAATATATATCAATGTATGTTACTAAAAAGTGACTTTTATACGTGGTCCTTTAAAGTGGTCTTAGGACATATACGAAATATATACGACCTACTTTTTAAGTATCATTTAAGTGACCATTTTATATACAATCAAATTCATGTATTGTGTATATTGTTAAGTAAGTGAATATTTATAAGATTATAAAATTTCATGTAATGAAATCATATATTTAATTGTGTATTTTACCGTGAAATAGAGAGGACCTCATTTGGGGGCCTCTATATTCACTGGTCATATTAGGTGGCTGTGAATGTACATATGTGCGTTTATGGTGGCAATGGCCCATGTATATATATATATATAATTTATATATATATGTAATATATATTTAAATTTAAATAAACATTTAAATAGTGTAAAAATTAATAAAAATGACTTTAAATCCTAGTATAATAAATATTATCTATTACAATTTTTTTTTTAAATGACTTTAAATCCCATTGAATAGTAACATTTAAATAGTGAACAAATTAATAAAATGTAAATGCGAATCTTAGATAGTAAATAATATATATTAAAAATAAATTTAAAAAAATGACTTTAAATCCTATAGAATAGTATAATAAATATTATCTATTACAATTTTTTTTTTAAATGACTAAATCCCATTGAATAGTAACATTTAAATAGTGTAAAAATTAATAAAAATTACTTTAAATCCTAGTATAATAAATTAAGTATTGTCACGGTTGTGGTTAGGTTATTTAAGTTTTAATTTTTGGTGGTTTTTTTTAGCTGCATTACTTCATTACTGCATTACTTCCCGGGTTTGGGTTTGGTTTGGGTTTGGGTTTGGGTTTGGGTTTGGGTTGGGTTTGGGTTTTGGTTTGGGTTTGGGTTGGGTTAAGTTTTAATTTTGGTAGGTTTTTTTAGCTGCATTACTTCCCGAGTTTGCCTATACAATTAGATTTTCACAGTTGTGGTTAGGTTGGGTTAAGTTTTAATTTTTGGTGGTTTTTTTTAGCTGCATTACTTCCCGAGTTTGCCTATAAAAGTAGATTTTCACGGTTGTGGTTAGGTTGGGTTAAGTTTTAATTTTTGGTGGTTTTTTTTGGCTGCATTACTTCCCGAGTTTACTTCCCCGGTCTGGGTTTGGGTTGGGTCTGGGTTGGGTTGGGTTGGATTGGGTCTGTGTCTGGGTTGGGTTGGGTCTGTTTTTGGGTTTGGGTTTGGGTTTGGGTTTGGGTTTGGGTTGAGTTTGGGTTTGTGTTTGAGTTGGGTTTGTGTTTGAGTTGGGTTTTGGTTTGGGTTTGGGTTGGGGTTGGGGTTGGGTTTGGGTTGGGTTAAATTTTAATTTTGGTAGGTTTATTTTAGCTGCATTACTTCCCGAGTTTGCCTATAAAATTAGATTTTCACAGTTGTGGTTAGGTTGGGTTAAGTTTTAATTTTGGTAGGTTTTTTTTAGCTGCATTACTTCCCGAGTTTGCCTATAAAAGTAGATTTTCACGGTTGTGGTTAGGTTGGGTTAAGTTTTAATTTGTGGTGGTTTTTTTTAGCTGCATTACTTCCCGAGTTTGCCTATAAAAGTAGATTTTCACGGTTGTGGTTAGGTTGGGTTAAGTTTATATTTTTGGTGGTTTTTTTTAGCTGCATTACTTCCCGAGTTTACTTCCCGGGTCTGGGTTTGGGTTTGGGTTTGGGTTGAGTTTGGTTTGAGTTTGTGTTTAGGTTGGGTTTGGGTTTGGGTTTGGGTTTGGGTTTGGGTTGGGTTTGGGTTTTGGTTTGGGTTTGGGTTGGGTTAAGTTTTAATTTTGGTAGGTTTTTTTAGCTGCATTACTTCCCGAGTTTGCCTATAAAATTAGATTTTCACAGTTGTGGTTAGGTTGGGTTAAGTTTTAATTTTTGGTGGTTTTTTTTAGTTGCATTACTTCCCGAGTGAGCCTATAAAAGTATTGTCACGGTTGTGGTTAGGTTGGGTTAAGTTTTAATTTTTGGTGGTTTTTTTTGGCTGCATTACTTCCCGAGTTTACTTCCCGGGTCTGGGTTTGGGTTTGGGTTGGGTTTGGGTTTGGGTTTGGGTTTGGTTTGGGTTTGGGTTTTGGTTTGGGTTTGGGTTGGGTTAAGTTTTAATTTTGATAGGTTTTTTTAGCTGCATTACTTCCCGAGTTTGCCTATAAAATTAGATTTTCACAGTTGTGGTTAGGTTGGGTTAAGTTTTAATTTTTGGTGGTTTTTTTTAGCTGCATTACTTCCCGAGTTTGCCTATAAAAGTAGATTTTCACGGTTGTGGTTAGGTTGGGTTAAGTTTTAATTTTTGGTGGTTTTTTTTAGCTGCATTACTTCCCGAGTTTGCCTATAAAAGTAGATTTTCACCGTTGTGGTTAGGTTGGGTTAAGTTTTAATTTTTGGTGGTTTTTTTTAGCTGCATTACTTCCCGAGTTTGCCTATAAAAGTAGATTTTCACGGTTGTGGTTAGGTTGGGTTAAGTTTTAATTTTTGGTGGTTTTTTTGGCTGCATTACTTCCCGAGTTTACTTCCCGGGTCTGGGTTTGGGTTGGGTCTGGGTTGGGTTGGGTTAGATTGGGTCTGTGTCTGGGTTGGGTTGGGTCTGTTTTTGGGTTTGGTTTTGGTTTTGGGTTTGGGTTTGGGTTTGGGTTTGAGTTTGGGTTTGTGTTTGAGTTGGGTTTTGGTTTGGGTTTGGGTTTGGGTTGGGGTTGGGTTTGGGTTGGGTTAAATTTTAATTTTGGTAGGTGTATTTTAGCTGCATTACTTCCCGAGTTCAATATATAGATATACTTTAATAGTATATATATATATATATATATATATATAATATATATATATAATATATATATATATATATATATATAATATATATATATAATGTCTCGTACTATAATATGTTACATAGTTATGCGTTCATTATCAACTACTAATACTCTGCTATATAGCGTTAGTTGCTGACATACTATGCCACAAACTTATTCTGTAATATTACATATCATGCATGCCATACTACTATATGCTATCGTTTTATAGAGAACAGGATGCAACAACGTCCTCGAAGAGCGAGACGCCAGGGTTAGCTACAATATAAATAACGATGAGTATATAAATCAAAGACATATATATATATATATATATATATATATATCTATAATAAACATAAGTATTTATGTAATATATATGTATCTATACTATATACATAATATATTTATATATATATTAGGGTGGAGTGTCATTTAAAAATGTAAAATTATGATATTAATATAAGAAATATATAAGGCCTGTGTATATTATTATAAACATGGTATTATATATTATAGATTGTATAATGTTCACTATCATTACTACAATATTGAAACAACACTTATCAATTATATTTTCGTATTCAATTAACATTATAAATCGCCATTTTATAAAAAAAATATTAAATATATAATTAAATAACATCATCTTGTTACAATAGTTTATATAGTTAACATATTAGTTAGGTATTTTTTGTAATTTATATTGTATATTCATATAATTAGAATTATATTTTCTAAATTTTTTATATGAATAATTTGAATTTACAATAGTTCATGACCTTTTTCAACAACCAATCAAATTGAATTTCCATTCTACATGAATTTCATATTGCTATACCTTACTTTTACTATTACTTTTACTACTCTTACAATTATCTATTATTTACATACCTTATATTATTATCATGACTTTTAAATCTATTCAATTTAATAAAAATTTTAATAAAGTTTTAAGTTTTGGTGGTTTTTTTTAGCTGCAATACTTCCCGAGCTTGCCTATAAAAGTAGATGTTCACGGTTGTGGTTAGGTTGGGTTAAGTTTTAATTTTTGGTGGTTTTTTTTAGCTGCATTACTTCCCGAGTTTACTTCCCGGGTCTGGGTTTGGGTTTGGGTCTGGGTCTGGGTTTGGGTTGGGTCTGGGTTTGGGTTGGGTCTGGGTTTGGGTTGGGTCTGGGTTTGGGTTGGGTCTGGGTTTTGGTTTGGGTTTGGGTTTGGGTTTGGGTTTAGGTGGGTTGAGTTTGGGTTGGGTTGGGTTTGGGTTTGGGTTGGGTTGGGTTTATATATATAATATAATAATAATATAATATGTATTATATATATGTATGTATGTATGTATGTGTATATATATATATATATATATATATATATATATATATATATATATATATATATATATATATATATACTATCTATATACTATATTAAAGTATATCTATATATTGAACTGTATCTTTATTATATTTTATATAGTAAATTCACTAATCTCCTTTGTTATACATAGACAATGTTTTCAATGGGACCCATTTTCATTTACACTTCATCCGACGAAGAAGTACTTATGGAAAAATATACATATCACAGTAGATGTATGCATATGTATATGTGAATGTATATGTACATGTATCACTAATATATATATATATTGTAGCGGCCTAGCACACACTACACAGCAAGATGCATTCCTGTAACGTCGTCACGCTCTATCGAACCACGTATTACGTTCGCGTCTATATAATAGACACGAACAAAGAATCAACGCACGCCTACGTACGTGCGTCCACCTGTATATATATAACCACGTTATTACTATCTCGCCACAAGTTAATAAATCATGTTGTTCATTGTTACTATACGTAATCTATTAAGTAGAATATAACTAGAATCCTACATTGGTGACCCCGACGTGATCTAAAGAGAACAAATACTTAAATACTTCGTAAATTCACGATCATAGATAGATACAAACGATGGCTGAAGCCATACCCATGAAGGACCAAACAGCCGAAGACTGCACGAGAGTTCTGATGACATGGATATCGCGATTTGGTATCCAATTGGAAATCACGTCAGACAGAGGAAGACAGTTCATATCCAGCCTCTGGAAAGAACTGTCATCACTGCTTAGTATTAAAATCAATAATACTACCTCCTTACATACTTATACAAATATATGTATACATATCACAGTATATGTATGCATATGTATATGTGAATGTACATGTATCACTAATATATATATATATATATATTAAAATCATATATAAATTAAAATCATATATATATATATCATATATATCATATATATATATATATATATATATATATATATAAAATAAATAATATTTATTATACTAGGATTTAAAGTCATTTTTATTAATTTTTACACTATTTAAATGTTTATTTAAATTTAAATATATATTACATATATATATAAATTATATATATATATATATATAAATTATATATATATATATATATATATATATATATATAAACATTTAAATAGTGTAAAAATTAATAAAAATGACTTTAAATCCTAGTATAATAAATATTATTTATTACATTTTTTTTTTAAATGACTTTAAATCCCATAGAATAGTAATATTTAAATAGTGAACAAATTAATAAAATGTAAATGTGAATCTTAGATAGTAAATAGTATCTATTAAAAAAAATAATTAAAAATGACATGAAATCCTATAGAATAGTATAATAAATATTATTTATTACATTTTTTTTTTAAATGACTTTAAATCCCATAGAATAGTAATATTTAAATAGTGAAAAAATTAATAAAATGTAAATATGAATCTTAGATAATAAATAGTATCTATTAAAAAAAATAATTAAAAATTACATGAAATCCTATAGAATAGTATAATAAATATTATTTATTACATTTTTTTTTTAAATGACTTTAAATCCCATAGAATAGTAATATTTAAATAGTGAAAAAATTAATAAAATGTAAATGTGAATCTTAGATAGTAAATAGTATCTATTAAAAAAAATAATTAAAAATGACATGAAATCCTATAGAATAGTATAATAGTATAATAAATATTATTTATTACATTTTTTTTTTAAATGACTCTAAATCCCATAGAATAGTAATATTTAAATAGTGAACAAATTAATAAAATGTAAATGTGAATCTTAGATAGTAAATAGTATCTATTAAAAAAAATAATTAAAAATGACATGAAATCCTATAGAATAGTATAATAAATATTATTTATTACATTTTTTTTTTAAATGACTTTAAATCCTATAGAATAGTAATATTTAAATAGTGAAAAAATTAATAAAATGTAAATATGAATCTTAGATAATAAATAGTATCTATTAAAAAAAATAATTAAAAATTACATGAAATCCTATAGAATAGTATAATAAATATTATTTATTACATTTTTTTTTTAAATGACTTTAAATCCCATAGAATAGTAATATTTAAATAGTGAAAAAATTAATAAAATGTAAATGTGAATCTTAGATAGTAAATAGTATCTATTAAAAAAAATAATTAAAAATGACATGAAATCCTATAGAATAGTATAATAGTATAATAAATATTATTTATTACATTTTTTTTTTAAATGACTCTAAATCCCATAGAATAGTAATATTTAAATAGTGAACAAATTAATAAAATGTAAATGTGAATCTTAGATAGTAAATAGTATCTATTAAAAAAAATAATTAAAAATGACATGAAATCCTATAGAATAGTATAATAAATATTATTTATTACATTTTTTTTTTAAATGACTTTAAATCCCATAGAATAGTAATATTTAAATAGTGAAAAAATTAATAAAATGTAAATATGAATCTTAGATAATAAATAGTATCTATTAAAAAAAATAATTAAAAATTACATGAAATCCTATAGAATAGTATAATAAATATTATTTATTACATTTTTTTTTTAAATGACTTTAAATCCCATAGAATAGTAATATTTAAATAGTGAAAAAATTAATAAAATGCAAATGTGAATCTTAGATAGTAAATAGTATCTATTAAAAAAAATAATTAAAAATGACATGAAATCCTATAGAATAGTATAATAGTATAATAAATATTATTTATTACATTTTTTTTTTAAATGACTCTAAATCCCATAGAATAGTAATATTTAAATAGTGAACAAATTAATAAAATGTAAATGTGAATCTTAGATAGTAAATAGTATCTATTAAAAAAAATAATTAAAAATGACATGAAATCCTATAGAATAGTATAATAAATATTATTTATTACATTTTTTTTTTTAAATGACTTTAAATCCCATAGAATAGTAATATTTAAATAGTGAAAAAATTAATAAAATGTAAATGTGAATCTTAGATAGTAAATAGTATCTATTAAAAAAAATAATTAAAAATGACATGAAATCCTATAGAATAGTATAATAAATATTATTTATTACATTTTTTTTTTTAAATGAATTAAATCCCATAGAATAGTAATATTTAAATAGTGAAAAAATTAATAAAATGTAAATGTGAATCTTAGATAGTAAATAGTATCTATTAAAAAAAATAATTAAAAATGACATGAAATCCTATAGAATAGTATAATAAATATTATTTATTACATTTTTTTTTTTAAATGACTTTAAATCCCATAGAATAGTAATATTTAAATAGTGAAAAAATTAATAAAATGTAAATGTGAATCTTAGATAATAAATAGTATCTATTAAAAAAAATAATTAAAAATGACATGAAATCCTATAGAATAGTATAATAAATATTATTTATTACATTTTTTTTTTTAAATGACTTTAAATAACTTAAATCCCATAGAATAGTAATATTTAAATAGTAAAAAAATTAATAAAATGTAAATGTGAATCTTAGATAGTAAATAGTATCTATTAAAAATGACATGAAATCCTATAGAATAGTATAATAAATATTATTTATTACATTTTTTTTTTTTAAATGACTTTAAATCCCATAGAATAGTAATATTTAAATAGTGAAAAAATTAATAAAATGTAAATGTGAATCTTAGATAGTAAATAGTATCTATTAAAAAAAATAAATAAAAATGACATGAAATCCTATAAAGGCCGAGCTGCATTTCGCCATTCATCGAATTATGATTAATATTGCGTTATTTATTAATATCCTATATAGTAATCGTAATTGTAGCGTGATTTATTAAAACACGACTATTATAGAATAGTATAATAAATATTATTTATTACATTTTTTTTCTTAAATGACTTTAAATCCCATAGAATAGTAATATTTAAATAGTGAAAAAATTAATAAAAATTGTAAAAAAAAAGATATGGTCAAAATATAATCAATTAATAAGTATAACATCACTTGTATATATTACCATGCATAAATACATATCAATTATAAATTATCAATTACAATGTAAATGCACCAATGCATTGATATATGCCTATAAATATTCAGATTTATCAATTATAATATAAATTCAACTATGCCATAGTAAAAACTAAATACTAACAAAACTAAAAAACTAAAACATATTAAAACCCTAAATAGTAATTGTATTGTTAATGATTTCAATTATTATTATAAAATCAATTCAAATTATTTGTTATAATTAATTGTATATACAAATTTATACTTTAATAAAAAAATAAATAAATTTTATAAAATATAAATAATATTTAAAATGTATATGTGTAAATTACATAATGTAATACAAATAAAAATAGTTTATTAATTGTATTGTTAATGATTTCAATTATTATTATAAAATCAATTCAAATTATTTGTTATAATTAATTGTATATACAATTTTTACTTTAATAAAAAAATAAAAAAATTTTATAAAATATAAATAATATTTAAAATGTATATATGTAAATTACATAATGTAATACGAATAAAAATAGTTTATCTCTTTGTTATTAATCATTTTATTCATTAATAATTATCAATTGATTATAATCAAAGAAATTTAGGGCGTTTTCATATGTAAGAAATAGGTGCATATATTTGTACCCAGATTGGGTATACCTATTTTCATATACCTAGTCTGGGTAATAAATATAGCGTGTTAAAAGGCTGGGTATATATTAGTACTGTAAAATTTCAAATACTTGGTTGTTCTCGAGCTTCAAATCTTAAAAAAAATATCAAGTTCTCGAGAAATTCAAATATTTTAAGAATATTTTAAAATAATTAACGAAAAAAATTAGATATTAATTAATTAATTATTAATAGTAAATAAATTAATACATAATTATTGTTAATTAATAATAATAATAATTAATTAATAAATTATAATTGAATAATTATTAAAATAATATATAATTAATAATTATTAATATAAAATTAATTATTATTAATTAATAATAATAATTAATAAATAATTAATAATTAGTAAATTATAATTGAATAATTAATAATATATACAAAATAATTAATAATATATAATTAATTATTATTAATAATAATATATAAATTTTAATTAATAATAATAAGTCCTTGATAACATTATTCTATTTTAAATATGTTATCATATAGGTAATAACAGATAAGCATAACATATAATCAAATTAATAGTATACATTTTAATGGATATTTTAAATAGTTGAAAAAGTAGTTAAAAAAAGTAGTTAAAAAAAGTAGTTAAAAAAATAGTTTTAAAAGAAACTTAAGTTGTAGTAATTACTAGATAATTATGTTAATCGGTCATTACCCTAAATGATACACGAACCAAGACTAAATTTAAAATAAAGATTTAAGACCATAAAATATTTCCAAATACCCGAAAATCAAAGATTTGAACCGAACCCAAAAAAAATTTGAGATTTGAAATTTTACAGCACTAGGATATATATATCTACAGTGGGTAATATATCTGGATACTAGTTATATAAAATGAGCCATGTTTTTGTATATTTGTTATAAATATCATATATTTATACTTTATATTGCTTACTTGCTTATTTCGGGATTCTTTTTATTGATTAATTTCTCGTAGACCGGTATCACGCTCCAGATTATTTATGAATCAGGTTGTCTTCCTTGCCTTCTAGTTCCATGGGTCGGCTGCCACACAACCAGATGCGAAACTAAAATGTATAAATAATGTACATATATAATATAATTTATATGTAATATAAATACATTTATATTATATATAGTATATAGCCACATACTCTATGTATTACATAGCATATATAGTTTTATAAAGAATAATATACTCAAATTGATTTTATATTATACAAATTAATTTATAATTAGTTCAATTGATTTATTAGTTAATTTAGTTTTTCTTTACAAAATTGTAAAACAAAGATTATGGTTATATAATCAATTAATAAGTATAAAACCACTTGTATATATCACCATGCATAAATACATTTATCAATTAACAATTATCAATTACAATGCAAATGCACCAATGCATTGATAATGCCTATAAATATTCAGATTTATCAATTATAATATAAATTCAACTATGCCATAGTAAAAACTAAATACTAAAAAAACTAAAAAACTAAAACATATTAAAACCCTAAATAGTAATTGTATTGTTAATGATTTCAATTATTATTATAAAATTAATTCAAATTATTTGTTATAATTAATTGTATATACAAATTTATACTTTAATAAAAAAATAAATGAATTTTATAAAATATAAATTAATTAATAATTTCTATTTTCAAATATAAATAATATGTAAATGTATATATGTAAATTACATAATGTAATACAAATAAAAATAGTTTATCTTTTTGTTATTAATCTTTTTATTAATCATTTTATTCATTATTAATAATTATCAATCGATTATAATCAAAGAAATTTAGGGCATTTTAATATGTAAGATATATGTGCATATATTTGTACCCAGACTTGGTATACCTATTTACATATACCCAGTCTGGGTATTAATATAGCGTGTTAAAAGGCTGGGTATATATTAGTGCTGTAAAATTTCAAATACTTGGTTGTTCTCGAGCTTCAAATCTTTAAAAAAATATCAAGTTCTCGAGAAATTCAAATATTTTAAGAATATTTTAAAATAATTTAAAGAAAAAAATTAGATATTAATTAATTAATTATTATTAATAATATATAAATTAATACATAATTATTGTTAATAAATAATAATAATAATAATTAATTAATAAATTAGAATTGAATAATTAATAATTATTAAAATAATTATTAATTAGTAAATTATAATTGAATAATTATCAATTATTAAAATAATATATGATTAATAATTAATAAATAATTATTAGTAAATTAATTAGTAAATTATAATTGAATAATTAATAATTATTAATATAATATATAATTAATAATACATAATTATTAATTAAAAATAATAAATGATAAATAATTATTGAAATAATATATAATAAATAATTAATAATATATAATTTATTATTATTAATAATAATATATAAATTTTAATAATAATAATTGATAAATAATTATTAATTACTTATTGAATACTTTACTATTCTAATGATCCTATATCTCATTATATTCACCACATAAGGTATATGCTATAGCAGGCCTGCTATATATATATATAATGACACACTGTCCTTGATAACATTATTCTATTTTAAATATGTTATCATTAGGTAGCATAATAGATAATCAAATTAATAGTGTACATTTTAATGGATATTTTAAATAATTGAAAGAAACTTAAGTTGTAGTAATTACTACATAATTATTTTAATCGGTCATTACCCGAAATGATACCCGAACCAAGAATAAATTTAAAATATAGATTTGAGACCATAAAATATTTCCAAATACCTGAAAATCAAAGATTTGAACCGAACCCAACAAAAATTTGAGATTTTAAATTTTACAGCACTAGTATATATATATACAGTGGGTAATATATCTGGATACTAGTGATCTAAAACGAGCCGTGTTTTTGTATATTTTTTATAAATATCATATATTTATACTTTATATTGCTTACTTGCTTATTTCGGGATTCTTTTTATTGATTTCCGGACAGTTATAGACTTCCAAACATCACAATTCATCATATCCGCTTGAAGATTAATTTCTCGTAGACCAGTATCACGCTCCAGATTATTTATATATGAATCAGGTGGTCTTTCATGCCTTCTAGTTCCATGGGTTGGCTGCCACACAACCAGATGCGAAACTAAAATGTATAAATAATGTACATATATAATATAATTTATATGTAATATAAATACATTTATATTATATATAGTATATAGCCACATACTCTATGTATTACATAGTTTTATAAAGAATAATTTACTCAAATTGATTTTATATTATACATATTAATTTATAATTAGTTCAATTGATTTATTAGTTAATTTAGTTTTTCTTTACAAAATTTCTAATAAAAAATAAATGTTAACAAAAATTAATAATTATATCTATAAAGAGTTATATATATAGTTATACCAAAGATTTTGCGAAGCAAAGATATAACACTCCCTATGCATGCAACGTAATTTAGTAATAGCCCCAACCGCTGCTAGCAGAAGTATCGAAATCACTGAAATAGATTTAGGTTCGGATCTGTTTGCATACAACAATGTTTTCATTTCTCTATTAAATTACATGCAATATAAATTAGCTTTTACTTACTAAATATATACTTATAGCATTTAAAACATAAATATCATATTTATTTGTTATATATTAGTAATGAACACTTAGTTTTCATCATATAAATATTAATTTAAAGCATATTATTTAACATTTTAAAAGTGTATAGTTAAATACGAATTTACATTATATTATATATAGTATATAGCCACATACTCTATGTATTACATAGCATATATAGTTTTATAAAGAATAATATACTCAAATTGATTTTATATTATACAAATTAATTTATAATTAGTTCAATTGATTTATTTGTTAATTTAGTTTTTCTTTACAAAATTGTAAAACAAAGATTATGGTTATATAATCAATTAATAAGTATAAAACCACTTGTATATATCACCATGCATAAATACATTTATCAATTAACAATTATCAATTACAATGCAAATGCACCAATGCATTGATATATGCCTATAAATATTCAGATTTATCAATTATAATATAAATTCAACTATGCCATAGTAAAAACTAAATACTAAAAAAACTAAAAAACTAAAACATATTAAAACCCTAAATAGTAATTGTATTGTTAATGATTTCAATTATTATTATAAAATTAATTCAAATTATTTGTTATAATTAATTGTATATACAAATTTATACTTTAATAAAAAAATAAATGAATTTTATAAAATATAAATTAATTAATAATTTCTATTTTCAAATATAAATAATATGTAAATGTATATATGTAAATTACATAATGTAATACAAATAAAAATAGTTTATCTTTTTGTTATTAATCTTTTTATTAATCATTTTATTCATTATTAATAATTATCAATCGATTATAATCAAAGAAATTTAGGGCATTTTAATATGTAAGATATATGTGCATATATTTGTACCCAGATTTGGTATACCTATTTACATATACCCAGTCTGGGTATTAATATAGCGTGTTAAAAGGCTGGGTATATATTAGTGCTGTAAAATTTCAAATACTTGGTTGTTCTCGAGCTTCAAATCTTTAAAAAAATATCAAGTTCTCGAGAAATTCAAATATTTTAAGAATATTTTAAAATAATTTAAAGAAAAAAATTAGATATTAATTAATTAATTATTATTAATAATATATAAATTAATACATAATTATTGTTAATAAATAATAATAATAATAATTAATTAATAAATTAGAATTGAATAATTAATAATTATTAAAATAATTATTAATTAGTAAATTATAATTGAATAATTATCAATTATTAAAATAATATATGATTAATAATTAATAAATAATTATTAGTAAATTAATTAGTAAATTATAATTGAATAATTAATAATTATTAATATAATATATAATTAATAATACATAATTATTAATTAAAAATAATAAATGATAAATAATTATTGAAATAATATATAATAAATAATTAATAATATATAATTTATTATTATTAATAATAATATATAAATTTTAATAATAATAATTGATAAATAATTATTAATTACTTATTGAATACTTTACTATTCTAATGATCCTATATCTCATTATATTCACCACATAAGGTATATGCTATAGCAGGCCTGCTATATATATATATAATGACACATGTCCTTGATAACATTATTCTATTTTAAATATGTTATCATTAGGTAGCATAATAGATAATCAAATTAATAGTGTACATTTTAATGGATATTTTAAATAATTGAAAGAAACTTAAGTTGTAGTAATTACTACATAATTATTTTAATCGGTCATTACCCGAAATGATACCCGAACCAAGAATAAATTTAAAATATAGATTTGAGACCATAAAATATTTCCAAATACCTGAAAATCAAAGATTTGAACCGAACCCAACAAAAATTTGAGATTTTAAATTTTACAGCACTAGTATATATATATATACAGTGGGTAATATATCTGGATACTAGTGATCTAAAACGAGCCGTGTTTTTGTATATTTTTTATAAATATCATATATTTATACTTTATATTGCTTACTTGCTTATTTCGGGATTCTTTTTATTGATTTCCGGACAGTTATAGACTTCCAAACATCACAATTCATCATATCCGCTTGAAGATTAATTTCTCGTAGACCAGTATCACGCTCCAGATTATTTATATATGAATCAGGTGGTCTTTCATGCCTTCTAGTTCCATGGGTTGGCTGCCACACAACCAGATGCGAAACTAAAATGTATAAATAATGTACATATATAATATAATTTATATGTAATATAAATACATTTATATTACATAGAGTATATAGCCACATACTCTATGTAATACATAGTTTTATAAAGAATAATTTACTCAAATTGATTTTATATTATACATATTAATTTATAATTAGTTCAATTGATTTATTAGTTAATTTAGTTTTTCTTTACAACATTTCTAATAAAAAATAAATGTTAACAAAAATTAATAATTATATCTATAAAGAGTTATATATATAGTTATACCAAAGATTTTGCGAAGCAAAGATATAACACTCCCTATGCATGCAACGTAATTTAGTAATAATTAGTAATATTTAATAAACACTTAGTTTTCATCATATAAATATTAATTTAAAGCATATTATTTAACATTTTAAAAGTGTATAGTTAAATACGAATTTACATTATAAACAACGCATAGTTCCTAAAAGTAACCCTCTATAGGTGGCACCAGGGTATTTTGTATACAAATTCGAATTATACGATTTCGCGTAAGTGTTATATCTTTCCTTCGGAAAATCTTTGGTTATACTTTATATATAAAGTATAAATAAATTTATATTACATAGAGTATATTACATGGACGCATTAGTGATGTAAAGGATGCTAAAATCTAAAGAATCGATGCAGTCTCAATGTCAAAATCATTAAGTCTCAGAATGGATTACCTAAACCGTCGATGCAGTCTCAGACTCTATAAAATGCATTTCTATTAACTCATGCTTATTAAAGGCAGACGCTATTAAAGGCATCATTTAAATGTTAGTCTCAGTTTTCATAAGATCAATATAGTTTTAGTTTCAGAATCATTATTTTGTATATAAAACGATAATAATTGCATTATAATAAATAATACACAATACAAACTATTAGATAAGGCAAATAGAGTGTGAATTGATAAGATTCTTAATATATTCATAAAAGCAAAAGTCAAATCAGCCAACTATCAATTGCATAATATTAGAATTATAAGAAAAACAATAACTATTAATACATGTAAATTTCTAATTCAAAGCCTAGTTATATCTATATTGGACTATTGTAACATACTTTTAATTAATTTAAATTGCAGGTATTACCTGCTTATCAGTTAATGCCATTAAATAAAATAATTCGATTATCAATGCGTGTATTATATAAATTACCACCAAGACCAATAGATACGATCAGTATAACTGAACGAATACTACAACAACACCTAATACTAGTAGGCTATAACCAATTAATTGCCGCATTATTTATAAAGTATTGGTAAACTACACATCTTACAAATATATAATGATACTAGTGATTTAAAACGCAACGAGTTTGAATAATCATTCGAGATGAATCTTCATCGATTTTGGTAATATATTAATTTATAATATCAATATTACCTGAAAGTGATCTAGCATTAATTAGTGTAATAGCAAAGATTTTTTGTAGCAAAGATATAATACTCCCTATCTACGCAATGTAATTAATACTCAGGTATCACACTGCTAGCAGTAGTATTGAAATCAATAAAATAGATTTGGTTTGGTTCGGTTTCCAATAGAAACTTTCTATACAACAATATTTTCATTGCTCTTAAATTACATGCAATATAAATTAGATTTGACCTGCCATATAGAATTATATAGAATTTAAAACATATATCATTTTTCTTTGTTATACATTAGTAATGAAATTAGTAATGAAAACTTAGTTTTCACCATATAAATAATAATTGAAAGCATAATATTTTATATTTAAAAGTGTATATTTTTATATGAATTTACATTATAAACTACAAATATTTCTGAAAATTGACCGTATATAGAAGGTGCTGTTAGTTTTTGTATACATAATTAAATTACACGATTTCGCATGAGTGTTATATTTTTACTTAGTAAATCTTAATAATAGAAGTGATTTATCAATGATGGTTAGTCATTTAACAGTGATTGATTTTAAGTAAGTATCGTAAGATCCATTTTTATTTTGGAGATGATAAGTATTCGTAAATTAAGAATAAATTTCACATTATTTATCAGTTTATTTTGTATAGCATGGTATAAAATATGGATGTGGGTACACATGTATGTATATATATATGTATTGTAGATTGGAGAGCATGTATGAATAATATTGTATAGTCATTATCAGTTGTATTATGTAATAGAATGTAGTTTCGGTTTATAAAGTAATTTTGAAAAAAGTGGTGTTAAAAGTAATATTTCAAAGAGAAATTAAAAATTGTTTTTGAAATAGAAACTGGATAAATATTTAGATGAGTGAGTTTAGATATGATTATGAGATGATTATATTTATATTGACCTTTAGAATGGGTCCATCGTATATCGTCAGAGCATCCCTGATTGACCCGTATGGACGCATATGTAAATCGATATGCGATATAACAGTTTCTAGGTATGACTCCTGTGAATGTTTTCGTCGTATTCTTGTTCACTTTTACCAAATATGCAGATTTTATTGATGACGATGGTAACAGGACAGTATTCTAGTATTATGTCCATCAGTTCCTGGAACAAGTATTGACTTATATTTAGACCAAATTGAAATACATAAATACGTATCTACCAAATATACAACTAAATATAGTTAGGTAGCTTGAGAGTTTAAGCCATAAAACTAAGCCACAAAACAAACAAGGTAATTCAATATTCTCTATGTAATCATAGTCTAGGATATTTACTTAGCTCCTCCCATACCTAATAATATATGTTTACAATTCAATTCACTCGCTCGCCACCGCCTGCAATTTTTCGATATATTTTGAACAAAAATTATCGTTATTTAAAGAGCTCATATGATTATATTTTTTAATATCTGCTGCTATAACTTAGTTATTACATTAATCTTTATTACATATATTTATTTATATGTGTATAACTAGTAGTATACATTTAATGTAATATTAAATGTGATTATAAAATATAATAATAATAAATATGATTTATGATATAAGTTATTTTGTATAAATTTCGGGAATCAGAGTTACAGTAGCAGATATTTAAAAATATAATCATCTGAGAATTATAATAGTGATAGTGGCTGATCTAAATAGATTACAAAATTGTTTATAAATTTTATATATTAATATTAATTATAATTCGAGTGTAAACATATATATATATTAATAAATACTTTACGACATAGTTATCTGATAATTAAGTTATAATATTGATAAATATATTATTAAATATATTAGAATAAAGTATGCCTTCAAAAGGGTATAATGAATAAATATAAAACACATAATTCAGGAATATTATATTCTATAGAATAATTTTGACAAATATATTGCGAAAATGCGTATAAATTTATATGTTCATAATTATTTGTACTACATACTATGTAGTACGTACCTAATTATCATTGAAATTATAATAATTATGATAATTATACAATTTTGAATTTAAATATACAATTTAATGTAAAACTATAATATAATATATTATAATTAAATGTAGTTACTATAATAGTATATATATATATAGTATATTATATACTATATATAATTATATTATATTTAATATATTATAATTATAAATAGTATATAAGCTGTATACGCACTGTATACGAATTTTATTTTAGAAAAAAAAATAATTTTAATTCTTACAATGTATCATATAGTTACTACTTTGATAAGTTAACTTAAATTATAAATAGTAGATTATATTCTTATATTTATGTATTGAAATATATATTTAACACATCTATAATATAAATAAATAAATCAGATTTATTATTTCATGTTGTAAATCATGAAATAATGGAGAAGTTAATAAACAAATGTATTTGTTTTTTTTTGCGAGAACTTCCCAAATAAATATTTAATATCATATTAGATTATTTAACCTAGTAACCGTTGAACTAAATATAAATATCATATTTAATATGGATGAGTATTATTCATTGAATATATAAATTATAGGTGATTATTATAATAATATTATATCATATTAAATATAGTTAAAATTATAATAATATAACAATGAAATATATACATAATATAAACGAAAAGTTATTATCCTAATAATTATTATTGTAATTTAATACATATATTATATATTTAAATAAAATTGCCGTTAGTCCGTTGCAACCGTATATAATTAATAGTTATAATATACTATATTATATTATATATATAATATATAATAAATTATATAATAATTATATTATTTTTATATAATTTTAAATTAAATTGTATATTTAAATTAAAAATTGTATAATTATAATTACAAGGATAATTAGGTACATACAACATACTATGTAGTACTAATAACTATGAACATATACATTTATACGAAATTTCGCAATCTATATTTAAAAATAATGTTGAACCGAAATTGTTAAAATCTTCGGATATACATTGAGTTTTAAATTATATATATATATATATATATATATTAAATTAAACATTGTATAATGATCATAATTATTATAATACAATTACAATTATAATTATTATAATAATAATAATTATAATTAAATATAATTAAATATCGTATATACGCAATAACTTATTGAATAAGACCGTAAGAAAAATAGTGCGTAATTAAATACAATTTTAAATTGAATTTTAATCAAATACACATGATACAGTAGTTATTTATCTATTTACATTATTTATAATTATTTATACATATATAAAAATATATATGATATATTTATTATACTAACATAATTCATAACGTATGTATTTATGTCTTAAATAAATAATAATTTAGATAAATACACTGGAGTAATATTATTAAAATATCTAGGTCAAATGGGTCAATATTTTATTAATTTTAACAAAGATTGTAGAATATTTATAATATTCATGATCTGGATCTGATAATATATATATATCCGCTAGGATATATATATATATTTTTAATGTATTAAATTAATTAAAAATATATATTTTAAAATATCCACTTTATGATTATATTAAAATATACAAAATATGCAGAATCATAAATAAAAATATTTGGTCATGTCAGAAATATAATATATATCCATGTATGTTACTAAAAAGTGACTTTTATACGTGGTCCTTTAAAGTGGTCTTAGGACATATACGAAATATATACGACCTACTTTTTAAGTATCATTTAAGTGACCATTTTATATACAATCAAATTCATGTAATGTGTATATTGTTAAGTAAGTGAATATTTATAAGATTATAAAATTTCATGTAATGAAATCATATATTTAATAGTGTATTTTACCGTGAAATAGAGAGGACCTCATTTGGGGGCCTCTATATTCACTGGTCATATTAGGTGGCTGTGAATGTACATATGTGCGTTTATGGTGGCAATGGCCCATGTATATATATATAATTTATATATATATGTAATATATATTTAAATTTAAATAAACATTTAAATAGTGTAAAAATTAATAAAAATGACTTTAAATCCTAGTATAATAAATATTATCTATTACAATTTTTTTTTTAAATGACTTTAAATCCCATTGAATAGTAACATTTAAATAGTGAACAAATTAATAAAATGTAAATGCGAATCTTAGATAGTAAATAATATATATTAAAAATAAATTTAAAAAAATGACTTTAAATCCTATAGAATAGTATAATAAATATTATCTATTACAATTTTTTTTTTAAATGACTAAATCCCATTGAATAATAACATTTAAATAGTGTAAAAATTAATAAAAATTACTTTAAATCCTAGTATAATAAATTAAGTATTGTCACGGTTGTGGTTAGGTTATTTAAGTTTTAATTTTTGGTGGTTTTTTTTAGCTGCATTACTTCATTACTGCATTACTTCCCGGGTTTGGGTTTGGGTATGGGTTTGGTTTGGGTTTTGGTTTGGGTTTGGGTTGGGGTTGGGTTTGGGTTGGGTTAAATTTTAATTTTGGTAGGTTTATTTTAGCTGCATTACTTCCCGAGTTTGCCTATAAAATTAGATTTTCACAGTTGTGGTTAGGTTGGGTTAAGTTTTAATTTTTGGTGGTTTTTTTTAGCTGCATTACTTCCCGAGTTTGCCTATAAAAGTAGATTTTCACGGTTGTGGTTAGGTTGGGTTAAGTTTTAATTTTTGGTGGTTTTTTTTAGCTGCATTACTTCCCGAGTTTGCCTATAAAAGTAGATTTTCACGGTTGTGGTTAGGTTGGGTTAAGTTTTAATTTTTGGTGGTTTTTTTTAGCTGCATTACTTCCCGAGTTTGCCTATAAAAGTAGATTTTCATGGTTGTGGTTAGGTTGGGTTAAGTTTTAATTTGTGGTGGTTTTTTTTAGCTGCATTACTTCCCGAGTTTGCCTATAAAAGTAGATTTTCACGGTTGTGGTTAGGTTGGGTTAAGTTTATATTTTTGGTGGTTTTTTTTAGCTGCATTACTTCCCGAGTTTGCCTATAAAAGTAGATTTTCACGGTTGTGGTTAGGTTGGGTTAAGTTTATAATTTTGGTGGTTTTTTTAGCTGCATTACTTCCCGAGTTTGGGTTTGGGTTTGAGTTTGGGTTGAGTTTGGGTTTGGGTTGAGTTTGGGTTTTGGTTTGGGTTTGGGTTGGGTTAAGTTTTAATTTTGGTAGGGTTTTTTAGCTGCATTACTTCCCGATTTTGCCTATAAAATTAGATTTTCACAGTTGTGGTTAGGTTGGGTTAAGTTTTAATTTTTGGTGGTTTTTTTTAGCTGCATTACTTCATTACTGCATTACTTCCCGGGTTTGAGTTTGGGTTGGGTTTGGGTTTGGGTTGGGTTGGGGTTGAGTTTGGGTTTGGGTTTGGGTTTGGGTTTGGGTTTGGGTTGAGTTTGGGTTTGTGTTGAGTTTGGGTTTGTGTTTGAGTTGGGTTTTGTTTTGGGTTGGGTTAAGTTTTAATTTTGGTAGGTTTATTTTAGCTGCATTACTTCCCGAGTTTACTTCCCGGGTCTGGGTTTGGGTTTGAGTTTGGGTTGAGTTTGGGTTTAGGTTGGGTTTGGGTTTGGGTTTGGGTTTGGGTTTGGGTTGGGTTTGGGTTTTGGTTTGGGTTTGGGTTTAGGTGGGTTGAGTTTGGGTTGGGTTGGGTTTGGGTTTGGGTTGGGTTGGGTTTATATATATAATATAATAATAATATAATATGTATTATATATATGTATGTATGTATGTATGTGTATATATATATATATATATATATATATATATATATATATATATTACTATCTATATACTATTAAAGTATATCTATATATTGAACTGTATCTTTATTATATTTTATATAGTAAATTCACTAATCTCCTTTGTTATACATAGACAATGTTTTCAATGGGACCCATTTTCATTTACACTTCATCCGACGAAGAAGTACTTATGGAAAAATATACATATCACAGTAGATGTATGCATATGTATATGTGAATGTATCACTAATATATATATATATTGTAGCGGCCTAGCACACACTACACAGCAAGATGCATTCCTGTAACGTCGTCACGCTCTATCGAACCACGTATCACGTTCGCGTCTATATAATAGACACGAACAAAGAATCAACGCACGCCTACGTACGTGCGTCCACCTGTATATATATAACCACGTTATTACTATCTCGCCACAAGTTAATAAATCATGTTGTTCATTGTTACTATACGTAATCTATTAAGTAGAATCTAACTAGAATCCTACATTGGTGATCGACGTGATCTAAAGAGAACAAATACTTAAATACTTCGTAAATTCACGATCATAGATAGATACAAACTATGGCCTGAAGCCATACCCATGAAGGACCAAACAGCCGAAGACTGCACGAGAGCTCTGATGACATGGATATCGCGATTTGGTATCCAATTGGAAATCACGTCAGACAGAGGAAGACAGTTCATATCCAGCCTCTGGAAAGAACTGTCATCACTACTTAGTATTAAAATCAATAATACTACCTCCTTACATACTTATACAAATATATGTATACATATCACAGTATATGTATGCATATGTATATGTGAATGTATATGTGAATGTACATGTATCACTAATATATATATATATATATATATATATATATTAAAATCATATATAAATTAAAATCATATATATATATATCATATATATATATATATATATATATATATATACATATATATATATATATATATATATATATATATATATATAATTTATATATATATGTAATATATATTTAAATTTAAATAAACATTTAAATAGTGTAAAAATTAATAAAAATGACTTTAAATCCTAGTATAATAAATTAAGTATTGTCACGGTTGTGGTTAGGTTATTTAAGTTTTAATTTTTGGTGGTTTTTTTTAGCTGCATTACTTCATTACTGCATTACTTCCCGGGTTTGGGTTTGGGTATGGGTTTGGTTTGGGTTTTGGTTTGGGTTTGGGTTGGGGTTGGGTTTGGGTTGGGTTAAATTTTAATTTTGGTAGGTTTATTTTAGCTGCATTACTTCCCGAGTTTGCCTATAAAATTAGATTTTCACAGTTGTGGTTAGGTTGGGTTAAGTTTTAATTTTTGGTGGTTTTTTTTAGCTGCATTACTTCCCGAGTTTGCCTATAAAAGTAGATTTTCACGGTTGTGGTTAGGTTGGGTTAAGTTTTGATTTTTGGTGGTTTTTTTTAGCTGCATTACTTCCCGAGTTTGCCTATAAAAGTAGATTTTCACGGTTGTGGTTAGGTTGGGTTAAGTTTTAATTTTTGGTGGTTTTTTTTAGCTGCATTACTTCCCGAGTTTGCCTATAAAAGTAGATTTTCACGGTTGTGGTTAGGTTGGGTTAAGTTTTAATTTTTGGTGGTTTTTTTTGGCTGCATTACTTCCCGAGTTTACTTCCCGGGTCTGGGTTTGGGTTTGGGTTTGGGTTGGGTCTGGGTATGGTTGGGTTGGATTGGGTCTGTGTCTGGGTTGGGTTGGTTCTGTTTTTGGGTTTGGGTTTGGGTTTGGGTTTGGGTTTGGGTTTGGGTTGAGTTTGGGTTTGTGTTTGAGTTGGGTTTGTGTTTGAGTTGGGTTTTGGTTTGGGTTTGGGTTTGGGTTGGGGTTGGGTTTGGGTTGGGTTAAATTTTAATTTTGGTAGGTTTATTTTAGCTGCATTACTTCCCGAGTTTGCCTATAAAATTAGATTTTCACAGTTGTGGTTATGTTGGGTTAAGTTTTAATTTTGGTAGGTTTTTTTTAGCTGCATTACATCCCGAGTTTGCCTATAAAAGTAGATTTTCACGGTTGTGGTTAGGTTGGGTTAAGTTTTAATTTGTGGTGGTTTTTTTTAGCTGCATTACTTCCCGAGTTTGCCTATAAAAGTAGATTTTCACGGTTGTGGTTAGGTTGGGTTAAGTTTATATTTTTGGTGGTTTTTTTTAGCTGCATTACTTCCCGAGTTTACTTCCCGGGTCTGGGTTTGGGTTTGAGTTTGGGTTGAGTTTGGGTTTAGGTTGGGTTTGGGTTTGGGTTTTGGTTTGGGTTTGGGTTTAGGTGGGTTTGGGTTTGGGTTGGGTTGGGTTTATATATATAATATAATAATAATATAATATGTATTATATATATGTATGTATGTATGTATGTGTATATATATATATATATATATATATATATATATATATATATATATATTACTATCTATATACTATTAAAGTATATCTATATATTGAACTGTATCTTTATTATATTTTATATAGTAAATTCACTAAACTCCTTTGTTATACATAGACAATGTTTTCAATGGGACCCATTTTCATTTACACTTCATCCGACGAAGAAGTACTTATGGAAAAATATACATATCACAGTAGATGTATGCATATGTATATGTGAATGTATCACTAATATATATATATATTGTAGCGGCCTAGCACACACTACACAGCAAGATGCATTCCTGTAACGTCGTCACGCTCTATCGAACCACGTATCACGTTCGCGTCTATATAATAGACACGAACAAAGAATCAACGCACGCCTACGTACGTGCGTCCACCTGTATATATATAACCACGTTATTACTATCTCGCCACAAGTTAATAAATCATGTTGTTCATTGTTACTATACGTAATCTATTAAGTAGAATCTAACTAGAATCCTACATTGGTGATCGACGTGATCTAAAGAGAACAAATACTTAAATACTTCGTAAATTCACGATCATAGATAGATACAAACTATGGCCTGAAGCCATACCCATGAAGGACCAAACAGCCGAAGACTGCACGAGAGCTCTGATGACATGGATATCGCGATTTGGTATCCAATTGGAAATCACGTCAGACAGAGGAAGACAGTTCATATCCAGCCTCTGGAAAGAACTGTCATCACTACTTAGTATTAAAATCAATAATACTACCTCCTTACATACTTATACAAATATATGTATACATATCACAGTATATGTATGCATATGTATATGTGAATGTATATGTGAATGTACATGTATCACTAATATATATATATATATATATATATTAAAATCATATATAAATTAAAATCATATATATATATATCATATATATATATATATATATATATATACATATATATATATATATATATATATATATATATATAATTTATATATATATGTAATATATATTTAAATTTAAATAAACATTTAAATAGTGTAAAAATTAATAAAAATTACTTTAAATCCTAGTATAATAAATATTATCTATTACAATTTTTTTTTTAAATGACTTTAAATCCCATTGAATAGTAACATTTAAATAGTGAACAAATTAATAAAATGTAAATGCGAATCTTAGATAGTAAATAATATATATTAAAAAAAATTTTTTAAAATGACTTTAAATCCTATAGAATAGTATAATAAATATTATTTATTACATTTTTTTTTTAAATGACTTTAAATCCCATAGAATAGTAATATTTAAATAGTGAAAAAATTAATAAAATGTAAATGTGAATCTTAGATAGTAAATAGTATCTATTAAAAAAAATAATTAAAAATTACATGAAATCCTATAGAATAGTATAATAAATATTATTTATTACATTTTTTTTTTAAATGACTTTAAATCCCATAGAATAGTAATATTTAAATAGTGAAAAAATTAATAAAATGTAAATTTGAATCTTAGATAGTAAATAGTATCTATTAAAAATGACATGAAATCCTATAGAATAGTATAATAAATATTATTTATTAAATTTTTTTTTTAAATGACTTTAAATCCCATAGAATAGTAATATTTAAATAGTGAAAAAATTAATAAAATGTAAATGTGAATCTTAGATAGTAAATAGTATCTATTAAAAATGACATGAAATCCTATAGAATAGTATAATAAATATTATTTATTAAATTTTTTTTTTAAATGACTTTAAATCCCATAGAATAGTAATATTTAAATAGTGAAAAAATTAATAAAATGTAAATGTGAATCTTAGATAATAAATAGTATCTATTAAAAAAAATAATTAAAAATTACATGAAATCCTATAGAATAGTATAATAAATAGTATAATAAATATTATTTATTACATTTTTTTTTTAAATGACTTTAAATCCCATAGAATAGTAATATTTAAATAGTGAAAAAATTAATAAAATGTAAATGTGAATCTTAGATAGTAAATAGTATCTATTAAAAAAAATAATTAAAAATGACATGAAATCCTATAGAATAGTATAATAAATATTATTTATTACATTTTTTTTTTTAAATGACTTTAAATCCCATAGAATAGTAATATTTAAATAGTGAAAAAATTAATAAAATGTAAATGTGAATCTTAGATAGTAAATAGTATCTATTAAAAAAAATAATTAAAAATGACATGAAATCCTATAGAATAGTATAATAGTATAATAAATATTATTTATTACATTTTATTTTTAAATGACTTTAAATGCCATAGAATAGAATAGTAATATTTAAATAGTGAACAAATTAATAAAATGTAAATGTGAATCTTAGATAGTAAATAGTATCTATTAAAAAAAATAATTAAAAATTACATGAAATCCTATAGAATAGTATAATAAATATTATTTATTACATTTTTTTTTTTAAATGACTTTAAATCCCATAGAATAGTAATATTTAAATAGTGAACAAATTAATAAAATGTAAATGTGAATATTAATGTTTCATTATGGATAAAGTATGGAATTATTTATCCAGAAATTTGGAAATATATAAAGCTGTATTTGGTGGCATTTCCTACATTATCTTTGGTAGAAAGATGTTTATTGAATTATTTATCTTTAAGAATATATTATAATATTATGTACTTACAGGTTTTATCGCTGTTAAAGGGCGTTCACACCAACTCGAACGCAATTATTAACTCGAATTATTAGAGTTAATTATTGCGTTCGAGTTTGTGTGAAACCCCTTTTATGAATATAATAACAAAATCAAGAAACCGTTTAAAGATAATAAATAGAGGAGATTTGAGATTATACTTAACAAATATTGAACCAGACATAGAAGAAATTTTAACATTTAACATTTAACCACAAGGATCACATTAATCTTTATATAATATTATTATTATAATAAATTCTGTTTATACTATTTATCTTATATATAATGTATTATTAATTATAATATGGTGGGGGGCGAAAACATTTTTTTTATATAAAAGTAGGCAATTTGAAAAAAAGGTTGGGAATCACTGCCTTAAAGTATGTTGATGAATACTTACAAGTACAACCTAGAAACTGAAAAAGTAATGTGTATAACAGATTTAATTGTAGACCAAATTGTTGAGTTAAATTTATTTCTAGTTACAATCATAAATGGGTTATCCCACAACCAGTAGTTCTAGAAATGTTTGCTAACAAATTATTTTCTAACAAGTTTTAGTGCGACACCCCCTTTAAAGTTAATATATTTCCGGCAATTTTCCTTATACTTATAAAAGTAAGGGGTTATCCCATTACAATTGTAGTTAACTTACTAGAAACTTACTTTCTAGCAAACATTTTCAGATATTATTTCCGGAAATTATAGTAGTGGGAGTCCCCATAAGGATATTTTTAGATATTAATAGACTAATATTGGTACAAGGATAGGTAGCATGGTTTAAGAAGAAAATAATTCCCAAGAAAAAGCTGGATCAGCAATATTATTAAATGGTTAGATATACAGAGATTCATTGAGGCAACGGAAAATCAGAAAGAAGGAAAAATATCTGCATCGTCTTACTTCATGTCCTCCCTACACTCGTACTGTGAGTCTCACAGGGGAGAAAGTGTAAGTTATTTCATTATAATCATATTTCTATCTATGTTGATAATATATTGTATCTAATTATCATTAAATATAATATATTTACAAATTCTATATGCATTTTTATTAAATGTTATCCATAATATCACATGATTTAATAATATAAAATATTATTATTATATTATATTAATATTAATAAATATTATAAGAATCATATATATTTATTAAATATTTTAGATTTTGTAATTTAATTTTAATTTTAAGTAAATGATTATATATATTTTTAAATTTTCTTAATATCGCAATGCTATACTTGATAAATCATAATATAATATAAATAAATGGTTTATATGCGAAGTAGCAACAAACAAGTATAAAATTGAGAAAGTGTGCCTCATGAATTTTACATTTCAGAAGTTATATGTTTCAATACTATTCACATTCACAATAGCCTATATATATTACCATTATTCTATGCTATTACATCATAATGGTAAATATAACATTAATTTTATTTATAATTACAATTACCATTGTGGTAGTGTACAATAGATAATAATGTATAATATAGATATTATTTTATCTGTAACAATATTATATCTGTTAGGCATCTGAAATGATCCTGACATCTTACATATTCTTCTCTGAATCCATCCCATTACTCCATATCGATCTTTCAGAAAACGAACTCCAAATGCCAATACAGACAATGGGATTGACCAGACCGTTCTCTTTATATATATATATATATATATATATATATATATTTTTTTAATCACCATAATTTAACTTTAAAACACCTATAACTCCATAATGAATACAAATATGTTTACTAAAATATTGATAAAACTCTGATCATATGATTATCACATGATTATCATATTGACATCAAGTATATTACCCCCTAGTATTTAATCCCATGTATCATATTTCGCGTTATCACATTATTATGGTATATTTAAATTTCCATTAGAAATTGTTGGTGTGAACGCATCTTTAAGGATGAGTTATATTATATTTATAAATAATTTATTATATATATATATATATATTTGATAATATAATAATAATTATAATTATATATATATATAAAATATGAATAAACTAACAAGAAGGTTGAGCAATGTTCTATATATATAATCTAAATATGCTCATTCTGGATGTAATTCAGCTAAAAAAACCTAAACATATAATAACTAAACCAAACCAGTGAATATTGATTCCGACTCAAACCAAAAATATCAATTTATATATAATACTGCTTATTATTGAAGTTATTATCTTGGTATTAAATGTATCACTATTGCATTCAATTAATGTTATCTTTATGAGTTTAACATTATGAAGTTATATAATAGTATTTAATAATGTTAATATATATAGTTAACTCTTCAACATCATGCTGGAACAAATAATGAATGACGCATTAGAAAATCATATAGGTACAGTAAATATCGGAGGTAAAATAATTACAAATCTAAGATTTGCGGATAACATAGACGGACTAGCAGGTAGTGAATCTGAGCTATCCAATCTAATAAAAAAGATTGACAGTACATCGCATAAATATGGAAAGGAGATTAATGCTACGAAAACTCAAATTATGACTAATTCTGAAGGTAATTTCACATCCGAAATAAAGATAAACAACGATACACTCAAAATAATTGAAAAATTTAAATACTTAGGTGCAATTATAGACGATAAAGGTTCCAAATTGGAAATAATAGCTAGAACAGGTCAGACAATAACTGCATTATCAAAACTAAATGTTATATGGTACGACAAATCACTTCAACAGAAACTAAAAATTCGACTTATGCAATCGCTAGTAAACTCAATATTCCTCTATGTCTGCGAAACGTGGACGCTAACAAAGGAGTTACAAGGACGTATTAGAGCATTGGAAATGAGATGTTTAAGAAGGCTAATGAACATATCATACCGAGACAAGATAACCAATATTGAGGTACGGAGTCGAGTTGTTAAAGAAATTGGCAAACACTCGGAATTGCTGGCGATGGTCATTGCAAAGAAGTTGAGGTGGTTTGGTCATGTATCACGATCAAACTCTATGTCTAATACTATTGCAAGGATCCATTGAAGGTAAAAGAAGAAGAGGACGGCCAAGGACACAATGGCAAGATAATATCGTTGAATGGACTAGTCTTGGAATAGAAGAAGCGATGCGAGCGACCCGGGATAGAGACAGATGGAAACGTATTATATTGAAGTCAACTGCGCCCCTACGGCATCCAAATGCTATGGGATAGGTAAAAGGTAAAAGTTTATTATATATTTTTAGTTAGTTATATTTTTATTTTGTATTATGTAATAATTATAAAAGTATACATGTTGATTTAGTATATATTGATTTTTGTGTTTTTAATTTAATGTTATTTAGTTTTTATTTTAATATAATTGATTGGACCAATGAACTATCGCGTAGCAATACTATAATATGAATTATATTAGATGTAAGAATATTATTTCATTTTTGATCATAACTTGGCACGTTGTGTATGTTTGTATAAGTTGTATTATAATATTCTATATTGTAATGTTGGGTTTGGGTTTGGTTTCTAATTAAATATATGTATGCTATTATAAATGTGAATTAATCAAACATAAGTTCTGGCATGCACTGAAATGTAATAGTCGCCAGCAACACTTTCTCAATTTTATATTTGTTGTTGCTACTTCTCATATCCCCTTAAATTATGATACATTTATTTAAATATAAAATAGTATAAAATTTACTACTGGTATATTTTTTAATAAATTTGTAAAAAATATTATATTCTTTTATATTATCTAGTACAAAATAAATGGTTTTAAATCAATAGTATATAAAAATTAAAATATTTATTTTAAGGATAAAAATGAAATTGATCATCATTAAAATAAAAAGATAAAATAAATAAATAAATAATAACAAGTTTTAATGAAACATGTAAAATGCATATTTTACATAACAACAGGTAGGCTAAAATCCAAAACATATCAATAATATATGTTGTATGTGTAACTTTCTTCTGTATATTGACTTTCAACAAATAGCTCTTGCTGTAAATATTTAAAATAAATAATTTCCCATTATTATAGTTAATAAATGATAGAAACTTACTTTTTGTGAATAGACTATAATACATTCTAATTGATCAATGTGTAATTGTTTTAACGTATCTACAGCTTTTAAATGTGTAACAGCCTGTCTTTTTCTTTCTTCGATAAATTTCTTTGTATTATTCTCATTTAATTCTCGTTTTCTCCTATTCAATTAATATAATATTATAATTTTATAAATATATATAATTTTAACATGAATATTAAGAGTACATAATATATAAATATATTAAACCATTAATCATATGAATCATATAAAATATATGCTAATTAATACCATATTCTATATATATATATATATATATATAATTTAATATAACAAATATAGATATATATAAAAAAATGCATGTATATCAACATTTTAGAAAGTTAGTGCATTTGCAGCAATATAATTTTTTTAATATTCACATGTATAATTAATTGGTGCAAGGTTAATTATCAAGGTAAAATTACATACATTATTTATAAGAAGTTTATATAATATTATCAATTAATAATTATATGATCTTATATACGTGCTTATATATAATATATAAACGTATGATATATATATATATATATATATATATATATATTAACTTTAGATATATAGCATTAATTTAGATTCAATTTACTCAGAATAATATTTTGTCACTCAAATTTTATTTTAAAAATGTAAATTTTTAAATAATGTATATTTTTAGATTCAATTTACTTAGAATAATATTTTGTCACTCAAAATTTATTTTAAAAATGTAAATTTTTAATAATGTATATTTTTACTTAAATTTAAAATATATTTAGAAAATATCGGTATAATAAATAATTACATGTTTATTTATGTATATTTATATATATATATATTTTAAATTAAAATTAAAAATATAGATAAAAAAAATGTGTTTTTCTTTAAAAAATACTTATATATATACGAATATTTTATATAAATATACACACTAATAAATAAATAATTTTAAATATATTGTAACAATGTATTATTGATATTTAAAATAATAATAAAAATTATAAAATGTGACTCTTTTAAAAATAGATATTTTCCATATATTTACATGTAAACTCTACCTATCATCACCTTTGAGATCCAGACAAGTTAATGTACCACCATATATTTTTTATAAATAAATATATCATAAAATGTTAAATACATTTTAAACATATATTTTAAATTATCGTATATTAAAAGTTGTATTATTTTTAAAGTAAATTTTAAGTTTTATTAAAATAACTTAATTAAAATAATTAATTTTTAATTAAATAAATAATATAACAGTTTAATTTATTAATTTAACTTAATAAATTTTATATATTTTCTAAGAATATATATTTAATCAATTTACCATACTGAAATAGTAACTCATTAATTCACAATATTTAAGTAAATATGATGGATTAATTATGTTGTACCATTAAAACTAATAAAATAAATACTTATATTGTTTATTTAATTATTTTTTTCACCAAAGTATAATTTTTGTAAAAATGAAAACATAAACATAACAAAATTAATTAACATAATTAAATAAAATAACATAAATATTCATAAATTAATCAAGTGTATATATTTAAAATGTAATTGAATACTTTGTATATATCACAACGATGAAGTGTGAAAATATGATCTGCAACTTTAATTAGCTTTAAAGTAAAAAGTGTTAATATTGTATTACATTAATATTAATAATATTATGTATGTATTAATTAACATATGTTTTATTTATTAATTCTCCATAATTTTTGTATATATATATTCTAAATGTTTTGTTCGTTTCTATAAAATATTATTCATTACGGTATTATAATTTATAAAAATTAAAATATATAACAAAATAATTCTATTTTGTTATATATTATAATTATTAACATTTGCTCATTTATTTATTTTTTCTAGATTTATATATTTATATTATATTTGCATATAAATAATAATTTAATTTTCTGTTCAGTATTCAGATGATACGCCATTTTTATTTTTAACAATTTATATAAATGAGATCATATTATTTTCTCTTTTTAGAGTAATTTGTGATTATATATATTATTTATATATATTATGTATTTTATTTATTTTTTCCAAATTTAATATATGAGAAAATAGACAAAGAAATACGGTGATTGGATAAATTCAGGAAAACATTACATTCTTTATTAATTTTCCAATTATTCATTTTTCTGTTGATCAAGAATGATAAATATGATTTATTCTATTATTATATAATATACATGAACTTATTATATATATATATATATATATATATATCTCTTATATAGATCTTATATGATTGTGTATAAATAAATGATCGGCTCTCGTTAAAACCATGTATGCCTTAACATGAGAGCGGCTTCGGAGGGATATTAGAGCCATATATGGTTATAAGTGAAAACTTCATCTAAGTTCCTGGATGGGATGAAAGGACTCCACCAAATAAAAATAACAATAACAATATATATGTATATATATGTGTTGGTATATTTGTATGTAATTAAAGAGTGTATAATTAATATAGATAATTCATTAGAGGTAACCTATCTCTTTCCGCTTTATTCTTAATTCCTTTATCAGCCATAACTTGTCTGGAAGACTCTATTGATAATTTAGTTTGTTGTGTCTTCATATCTTTTTTCTCACTAGAAATTTATAATATTAAAATATATTTATATAATTTAATAAAATAATAAATAAATATCTTGGATTTTTATTTATTTAACTATTCATATAATAAATTTATAATGAAATAATTATTAAAATTACTGTTTTGATATATTAATAAATTCTAAAGATAAATTAAATTTAATATTATATTTTAAATATAATTGCTATTGTATGACAAGTATTAAAATTTAATTTATTAAGTATTTTAAACCAAAGTAGTATATTTAAAAATATATATTAATATAACGTCAAACAGTTCTAGTGAATGATGATGACTAGAGGAAGAAGCTGGCTTGTCGACTAACCGCTGCTGTCTTATATCAAGATCACGAAGTTGAAGATTGTGAGCATCTTTGCACAACGATTCTAGAAGTGCACTCTGTTGTTTAATGTGTGACAGTCGTAATTCATTTATTTCCACTTTCTCTCTTTGATTAATAGTTGTATATTGAGTGGTTTGATCAGCTACCACCTTCTTTACCTGTAGTGAGAATACATTCCCATAAATCATTCGTTAAAGATTGTTAAAGTAGTGGCGGATAGTACTAACCTTCTCCTGATGATCATCTACTAGATTCTGAACTAGTTCCCCTGTCACAGATATCATGTCATGACATTTTTCCTCCCTGATACAATATTAGTCATTATAATATGGAGGTAGGAGTAGTTGTAAAAGTTAGTATAATTTAATATATACAATATTTTGATTTAGATTTAGGTCAATACTAAAATATCATTGATATTCATGATAATACTATGATTTAGAAAGTCATTTAAACTACTTATAAATATTAAAGTTACCTACATTATTTAATTAAGTTATATGTTCCCTGTTCACTAATATTGTACAGTTATTAGTAATAACTTATTATGTATAAATATTGATTCAGTGTTGACATAATTTGGGTTGTCTTAAACTTGTTTATTATAAATTATTTTATATTTTCTTTATATCTTGTTTATAAATAAATAATTTTTTTTTTATAATAATTATTTATCAAATAAGATTATTATGATTATATTTCTAAAGATAATTAGTATAGTATTGATGATATAACTGACCCTTTCTTCTTAATGGCTTTCTCTAAACTACGTTCATGTTTCTGTTTATCTAATCCATGTGATTCAACCATTCTATCAACGATTGTAGAATGTTGCTTCAGTAGCGATGATTTCTCTTTACCGTGAACTTTGCGCAATATGTCAAGCTAATGTTATAATCGTTGAATTATATTCGTTATCTATGATCTTTGACAACTAACGTCTCTCTTCTGCCGGCGTAATAATTTCTTCATAGATTTCTCATTTCTCAACAGTTCTGGTGTTATTACTTCAAAATCTTGTGCTACATAAATAGTTTAATTGTTGATATAGTAGTTATATTTCTATAGTAGTAATATAAATAGTGTTGTAATAAATATCACACAATATATTTATCTAATTTAATAGTTTATATATTAATGGGATTGCTATTTTTAATTGTTGACTACAAACTGTAGTTTGTTTAATTTAAGCATATACAAAATTCAAAAATATACAATCAATGAAATTATAAATTAATTTTAAACAATAATAAATAAATACAATAAATAATAGTAATAAATCTATCAAAGCTACTAAACATTGATAGTAAATGATTGTTCTGAATAGTATCATAACCTAGAATATTCATTGGATTATATAATCATAATCAACATTTTATTAGGTCAACAAATTATAATTATTCATAATAATGATTTAAAATTTTCAGATATAAATAATATTAGAATATTAGTCAATTAATATTCAATCATTTACACAATCTTTCAAAATTAATAATTTATGAAAATATTGGAAAGCAACTTTATATTAATGTACCTTTATAAGTTGTTAGATGTAATATAAGTTGAATAATTGCAATAAAAAACCTTTTTCTTGAGTGGTTGATAGTTTTGTTGGTATTAGAGTTCCATTTCCTTTTTGATCTATATTAAATATTAAATATACAAATATTATATTAAAATCTAAATATATTTTCTATTAAAAATGAGGATCATTGGTTTTTCAAAAAAAACTAATTAAATGTTTTTTTATAGTTTTTCAAAAATATATTCAAGTAACATTACAACTATTAATGATCAAGTAGCTTAAAATGTTAAATATTATTTTGCTCAATAATATAGATATAATATTATATTATAAGAATAAATTAGTAACATAATTCATGAAATAATTATTGAATCTTCACTGTGAAAATTAATTAATAAAAAAATAATTTTTTTTTAATTTATTAATTTGTTTTGTTATTGATTATATGGTTATATATATTCATATATTCCATTTTGTTAAATAAATAAATAATTTTCAAATTAATAAAATACTAAGAATATATCTATAATAATTCATTGATCAAATAATGAATATTATTAATTTCAAATAGTATTTTATAATAGATAAAATTCTGTATATCCATAATTGTATCTACACCAAAATATTATCCAAGACATAATAAATTCCTTGTAATATTGTATATAGTGATTAGTAGTATATGAACAATTTTAATACAAATTATAATAAACAGAATTTACATCTTATATTATTTATTAACTTTTTTAAATTGTGTTCATTTACATCTTTCATATTTGAATTATATTTTAATGTATTTTTAATATTGATATTACTTGTATCACATTAGACGGTGATAGATCATATTTAATTTATAAACAATATATACATTATAAAATATAATTTATGAAAAATGGGAATTTGTTTTTTTTCTATCTAAATTCATTAAATTTCCATTGTGAGTAACACTTTTCCTATTAATATTACAAAATAAATAAAGATAACATAAAAGGGTAAATATATAATATATAATAACTATATAATAATGAGAGAGTAATTATTAATTCAAAATGATTAATGTCTCTTTGTTAAAGTTTAATAAGATAACTTTTCGTAAAATGTATTTATTATTATTATATTAACACCGTTTAAATATAATATATATTAACAATAGTGTATACTCTCTATATAGAGAGAACTTGTTAAATTATTTTACTAAAAGTACTGTAATTAATTAACTTGATGATTCTTTGAAAAATGTTCATTCTTAGTAAGGTATTTTTGTATTCTAAAATTATTTCTAACGTTTATAAATAGTGATGTTTTTAGTAAATTTTATATAATTCCAATAAAATAGTACAAATATTTAAAGAAAAATAGGTCAATAAATGTAAATAAACACAGATAAAAATAGTACCTAAATATAGCTTCACAAATAAAATGTTTGATATTCATAGAAAATAATCTTTCTATCATAATTTAACTGCCTACTTTATTTGATTTAAACAATAATAAATATTTGTCACTCTTATATTGATCTATAATTTTGTGGCAAGATGTGTGAAGTCATATATCGATTGAAATTTCTCACAGAAATAACTTATTATAATATATCAAAATAATGATTAAAGATAAAATAATATATGTTTTAATTATTAAATAATATTATATTATTAAATTAATAGTGAAAGAATTAGAGGAAAGTAATATAATACTAATAGATATTATTTATATCCATAATATTATTTTATATGTTGATCAAAGATTTATTAAAATTATATTCTTGACAATTCAATTTAACTATTTCACTATTCAGTATATAATCTAAATATATATATATATATAAAATTTACTAATAATATATCTAATAATTAAAAACCCAACAATCTAAAAACAAAAACAATGGTTTTTATATTTTACATTACCAAAAAACCATGCAAAAAAGTGAACCATTTCTATTTAAGTTAATATTGTATTATGTTGTATTATATTATCAGTATGTTGTTAACATACTGATTTTTTAATATATATCAAATTTTATCTTCAAAATATTAATTTTTAACTATTTCTTAACCCTTTGCATCCAAGGATTTTATAATTACATGTCGCCCAGTTCCGAGCGTTTGTTTTTTTAAAAAAATAATGTATGATGTTTAATAAATGAAAATGTGGATATAAATATAAAAAATGTTCTATTATAAGTTATAATTTTTTGATTTAGTATATAATATAGTTTATTAATCTGGATATTAAAAATTAGTGATTAATTAATTATTCAAAATATTATAATCAATTAAAAAGTAACAATTATAATTAATTCTTAAAAATAAAATAATTATGTTTCAAACCTAAATTAATGTATATAATACTAATATTTTGTATATGCATTTAGTTTTTATAAAGTGGTAACAATATATAAACCAACAATAAACTGAAGAAATTATATAAATTGAGTCATTATTGAATAATTTACAAGTAATAGTGCCCAAATTATATAACATATTTTTTCTATTATTAGATTTTTAAATTTAAAATAAAAAATAACACTATAATTCTGTACTATCCATGTAAATAATATTGTTACGTATACTCCCGCCAATTTTAATATTAATACGCAGATTTTATTTATATAATTATGAAAAAATTAGCCATCAATTATTTTTCTTTAAAAGTTACAACATAAATAATTAATGAAATTTTGTATTGGTACAAATGCTTTTTATTGAAAGAACTATTTATTACAATGATATTTACTTTAGTTACTATAAATAATAAAATATTCAAGCTATATTATATAACACAAATGATATTCATTTTTCAATTTTAATTAATATAATAAATTTATTAATTAATTGATTAATTGTATTTATAAAAAAAACCTCATATAACGTTATATTATACCAATTAACTTGAAAACTTAGCTATGAAACTTATTTTTTTAAATCGTACCAAAAGAAAATATTTCACATTATAGTTTTGATACCTTTAAATAATAAAATGGATTAATATATAATATGTAGTAGTATCATAAAAGTTGTTCAACAGAAATCAACAGCTCCACATTTTGTTACACAACATAAATTAACAGCTCGAACGCAAAGGGTTAATTAATATATATATATATATATATATATATATATAATTTAAATTCTGAAATTAATGAAAACTTAAATTAGAGATATTTAAATGAAATATTTATTTTAGTAATAATTTAAACCTAATTAAAATTATATATTATATAAATTATTTACTTACTAGAGCCAGATGCTGATTTATTTTTATTAGATTTATTATTTGGATCAGTTGAAATTGAATTATCTCCAGTGTCCTCAATTCCCATATCCTGATAATGATATTTAATATGAATATATAATACAATACTTTAAGTATTATCTATTAATTAAGTAACAATTTAAAAATTCAAGAAAAATTATATAATGAAATGTTAAAAGTTGATAATAACTTGTAATTGTTGAGTAATTCGATCAGCTTTGGAAGCATATTGAACAGGTTTAACTAAGGCGTCTACTAAGGCTCCATAACCATCCGGAACATATGTCTTCAACACTATTCTACAGAACACAGTGGGTAATGATAATGGGAAGTTGCCTTCAGTTCTCAGGGATATGTGTCGATAGCCAGCCTAATGAATAGCATTACAAATAGGTACTAGTGGTAGTAGTAGTACTAGTGGTAGTGGTACACATACCTGTAGACCATCGAGGGGTAATATTCGCTGACCTATCAGTTTACCAGTATCTTCGTATACAGCTATACGTAACACTGCTAAATCTGGTAAAACAACCTAGAATTTAATGTTTAATTTTTATTAGTAATATGAATGCAAACAGATATTAATAGTACAGTGAAATTGATAATACATAATATATACATTGTATAGTATCTACTATACATTTTATAAAATATTATTTCGTTTAATATTTCATATTGTATTTTAATAAAACAAACTTTTCTAAAGACAAAAGGTTCTTCGTTATATAATGGATTTAATCCATTATTGGGAACCATTCTAGTACGGAATTCCTTTCTAATGGTATCTGTAGGTAAACCATACATGTCAACCTATTCGTAAGATAGTAAATATAGTAGAATGTGAAGTGTATTTAAGTGGTTTAATAGCTGTAGTCTATCGAGAACTCCATACTAAATAACTACACCTAAATACCATGTAACCTCCACATAAGTTCCAATCTTCTTATCAGAGAGAAACTGGCCTGAGATCACTTTCACACTGCACATCGCAGCAATAACTCCATCCACGGCACTTTCACTGAACGGATCAAAAGATCTGTCAGGTCGTCGCATGAAGTCAGGTTTTAGCAGGTATCTGATAACAGTTTAGATAAAGGTATAGATAATGATTTGTTGTAAGTGTAGATAGTACATTAGCTTAATGAACTCATCTTACCCGCAATTATTATTGTATTCAAACTTTCCTTGGTTGATTTGCATTCCCAAGTCAGGAGTTTGAAAGTTTAAGGCCACCATTTGACAGCCAGCATTCCAGAATAACTGCCACGTAATAATATGATAATTATTATAAATAATGATTTTGTATATGGTAAGTAAGATTAAACATACCTGAGGTAAATAGTTACTGGAATCAACCCTGCCTCCTTTAGGATATATTCTACTCATTTGTCTTTTATTATAACTAATTATAATAGTAAAGGAACATATGTATATATAGCATGAATATCATAATGGTGTTAATTATACAATAGATAGATGATTGATATATTGTGACATATTCAATGAAAAGGATACTCTACAAATTCGATAACACCACTTCTTAATAAACTATAACCGACAGTTTCATTACTAGAGAACATACAATAAGATACAGCATCATCTGTAACCAGGGATTACATTAAATATCTTGTAAATAATTACGTGTTAAGGTAGTGTATTAACGAACACAGATTAACTTAATAATAACTTTCACAGTTGTCAAATCCTTGGAATTTCACAGGTTGAGTGTAGTTCACCATTGCAGAGAGGTAAGGATGTATATTAGTGGTAGCTCCGGTATACTGATAATTAGTGAGGAGGGCATCTTCCTCTTCAGCAGTTAGTGTTCCTTGCAGCAAGAGGGCTTGCTGAAGGAGGAACGGTAACATAATTGTTAAGAGAGCACATGATGAGATAAGCATTCTCCGCTAACTTTATTGACTTGTATTTTAATACTGGCTTGTTTAGTTTTCAGATTAACTTCTGGATGCGCATCATCCAGATAATCTGAGAGTTCAGTGATTGACAGTTAGTGATAGAGGAAGGGGGCGGGGCTTCACTCAATCTAATAGAACTATATACAACATACACAATACATACATGCGATATAGACATATCCAAGGTTATAACACACACCCACACACAATTCGAGGACACTTCATATTATAACTAGACACATAGATAGAGGGATAGATAGAGAGAGAGAGAGATAGTGTATGCAAACGTGTATTTAAAAGTAGACTGTTGGGTGTTTGTTTGCCAGGAGACAGAGAAGATATCACCCCATTCAGCTGAGACGAGGCAGCTTTATGTGCTGCACTGTCTACTTGGGATAGTTAATCGTCAGCGCATTAGTTAGGCTATTAATTATCAGGTGATGTGGGTATAGAGATGGAGGGGATGAGGGCGAGGGGAGCACGAGCGAAAGCTATGAATCATCAGTCTATCATGAGTCATCAGTAGTAGTACGCTTACAAACGACAAACGTTGCAACACACATTGGCAACACTCGTGGAATATACCGTTCTGATTCAGAGATAACTCTGGTGTAGTTTCATTAATGCGGGCGGCTGCTGCTGCTGCTGCTACTGCTGCTGCTGCTGCAGCGGCCGCAGAGGAGGAGGAGGAGCCTACAGATAGGTTACTATGGTTACCGGTGATGGAAAGACTCGACAGTAACGATGAGTTATTGTTGCCGATACGGTCCATCGAGTCGATTAGGAATATCTCGAGTTGTTCTGAGTGAGGGGGTGAAAGAGACAAGTTAGTATTATTGACCAGTGGTCAAATTATATGGTTCAAACTTTTCTCCACTTCCGGTTTCAGACGTTTATTTTTTATTAGAATTTTTCTTTTCAATTTATTCGGAGATGGTAATGGCACATTAGGTTCCAACTTTGAAATAAATTAAATAACATATTAATTATATAACAATATAAGAATATGCTCAATAAGTATGAATATTAATTACGTGAAATATAGAATTATTAATTATTTAGTATATATATGTTTTTATTATGTTTAGTAAATACTGCTAATTTAATAATGAATTTTCAGTTGGTATATATAATTAGAATGATGTGATGTGAACCGGATGATCTGTAAGTGGTTTTGTCAATAACATATCTCCCAACACATCTTCACAATATTTTGCAATTTTGAATTGCTGAGGTTTACTATAGAGATTATAATAATATTAGTAGTAAATAGATTTCATAAAGACAGGCATAGTTAAGGTATAGAGTTTAGGTATAGAGATATTAACCTGCAATGATTCTCAAAGGAAAGGATAACGGGGTAATCGGAAGTAACAAACGCTGTATCTCGTATTGCATATATAACATCCTATTAATAGCATCAATCATAATGTATACACAATAGCTACTGAAGTGAGATGTAATGATGATGACGTAACAAGGTGTTATGTAACCTTGAACAGGATGTCGGTGCACATGGCTTTACCATGAGTTATGATAGGTTCCTGGTCATCTCCCCTTCCATCCCAGAAGTCTAGTTCAATACATCTGTAACAAACACTTGAGTATTAATGTATAATCAATAATATGTTTACATGAACTATTTACTAAGAAAACTCAAATAATATGTCAAATAGGTTTAATATTAAAATATAAATATGTTTTTAAAATAATAATTTAATACTTATTAATAATTTAAAATGAGTATTAATAAGTTGATCATCTAATATCTTTACAAATATGAAATGATAATGCATATTATATTATTGTTAATATTTCTAATAGATATTATAAAAAAAACTATGAAATAAAAATAAATTTATATAGTTACAATATATATTATATTTATTTAAAGTATTTTACCTAAAGTAATTAAGAATTAAATTTATATTGTAAGACAATAACATAATTATATAATTACATATTATTAAAAATGTATTAAATTATTAAATTATACTTTTGTTTTCAAAATTATTAAAATAAATGAATATATTCAATTATTCATAAAAAATTATATTATTCATTTAAAATTATCTGTAGGTATAGGCAAAACCCATTTTCAAATACCTTAATTAATAATAATATACTAACTTTATTAATAGTTAATATAAATATATGTAATGAAATAAATAGGTAATAATTTATCTAAGGTATAATGTTTATCATGAACTATCATAAAATAGTAGATATATTATTACTAAATAGATTATCCTAATCTATTAATATATAATATTTAATATTATGCACATTTATTCATTCTATTATAATATTACAAACCTACAACCTGCCAATAAAACTTGTCTGTACATTTCAACTGATGATTTACCACCAAATTGTTTGCCGATAAGATATGTATTATGAGATGAATTAATGTAATAATGAGATAAAGGTTGACACATATCCTGCAATAAGTTAACAATAATTACAAGATCTAAACACAGTGTTATCAGTGTTATCAGTAGTACCTGGTAAATGTCTAATCGGTCTAGAAACACTGGGGCATTTTCATCAGACATCAAGTATCGACATAAGCCATCAACGGAGAGCCATGATTGGTCAACATAATTACTATCGGTTTCGTATGTTTCAATGATTTGTCTTATTCTTTTTGCATCGTAGAATGGAAATAGAATTTCATTTAGTCTATCATCCCTTTGCCACTAAAAATTACATAATTAGATATATATATATATATATATATATACATAATAAATATATAAATGAATATTTTTTACTATTATTTTTGTTAAATTTAAATGTTCATTATATTTAAGATAATTAAGATAATTAACATGATAAATAAGAAAGAGGTCAATTTATTTAAAAAATAAATATTTTTTAAAAATAAAGAGAATGAAAATTAAAAAAAAATAGATTATTAAATTACATTTAATTTACATTTTTAAATTACACTCTTTCACTAGATTAAATAATTTGTTTATGAATAATAAATTAGATTTTTCCATCGATATAAAGAAAGTGGATAAGCAATTGAATGTAGTGTATGGCACTATCCGCTACGGGCGCTGCAGTCGAAACCCACTATCTGGCCCACTACTTTTTATTTATAATAATATTTATTTATCATATATATATTGATAATCACTACCAATTTTAATGTACTATCTATACTAAAAATAAAATTATATATTTAAAATACATAATATCAACATTCCTCGTAATTTTGTGTATTTAAATTGAAGATATACTACTATTTTATTGATTTTATTGATATTTATAATTTAAATCCATTGATATAGATAGAAGTCACTTTAATCTATTTCGACGAAAAGACTACTGTTTTAATATTTGACATATATAATATGACTAATATCCAATCAAAATTACTGATACCATTTTGTTAATTTATCGATAAAAGTGTCATTCACGTGTCTATCTTTTATATGCATTGCGTGCGTCAATTGCTTATCCACTTTCTTTATATCGATGGATTTTTCTTATAAATAATAAAAATTGTATTTTGGTACGAATTAAATTAAAAAACATAATTCAATAAAATAATATGATTTTATTAGATAATTACATAAGAACTTGAATATAGATTATCAAATTGTATTAAGAAATTACTGTAAAGACAAAAAAAAATTAATTTAATTAATATAATAAATATTTATGAAAATAAATTATTATATTTTTAAAATATATAGTTATTTTTATAAATATTTATTTCATTAATCCTTTAATACCCAGACATCTGGGACCGTCAGGACTAAAATAACCCAGGCGTCGTGGACCATCTCGTAATTTATGAACACATATAATTCAATAATTCAGAACTCAATTTGTAAAATGTAAAAATATGTGATAATGTTTTCTTAATTATAAGAATTAAACAAAATTATCTTTATATTCTAGTTTTTGAGAATATATAATACAACTGTATATAATGTTTATTTTTAAAATATACACATTTTTTCGTAGACCCATTTTTCCTTATATTTTACATGCCTCTCCTTAAAGCATAATATGCATGAAAATAGATTTATCATAATATATTTAATATTAATTAAATAATAATACGTGTCGAGTTAAAAAATTACAAAAATGTATAGTTTATTCATAATATGAGTTTAAAAGTGCTATTTTGGCATATTTTTCAAAATCGAAATAAATAAACAAATATTATCGTGACGTCATAGTGGGACAGTTTATGATTATTGACAGATAAATTATTTTAAAAATAAATAATAATTAAATTTAAAATACTTTTAATATATCATTTATGGATATAGTATTAACTCGTGGAATAGATTATTATGTAGATATATTAATAAACATTATTATTATAAGTTAACAATTTAAATCTATTAAAATAATAAACGATCAGTTATTTACCGATAATACAACACTGGTGGAAATTTAAATATACCAGCGGTATTGAAAATGAATCGCCCGTTATAGTACATAACTGGTTAGTTAAAGACTTATCAGCATCATATAATGTTTATACTTATTATATTTATTAATTACATAACATTATACTTATAATAAATTAGATCGATGCTATTAATGCGATTAATAAAATTATATTCAAAATATTTGTATTAATATTATTATTATTATTATACTAAGCATCGATCTACTTTATAATCTATCATCTAGTATACTATTAATATAACTTATTATTATAATTTTATATTTTAATTATAAATTATAGTATAGGACTTATAAGTTTAATATATCCGAGTGTTTAATAACATATTGTATAGTATTCAATGCATACTTAATATTTTGTCTATATAAACTTGATTATTATAACTAAATGATCATATACAATATATATGTACATTATATAATATATATATATATAGTAATTCAATAAATTCTATTCAAGTAATACAAATATATGTACAATAAGTTATTCGGTTAAACTAATTTCAATATAAAATTTATTCATACACTTAAAAATGTCATATAAATATGATATATATATACATAAACATATATTATATATTATATAATATAATAATAATAATATGATTAATATATCTATTATTAAATCTACTTTAAATATATGATATTATATATTTATATGGTAGGTGTACTTGAAATTCAAGCGATAACAAAGAAACTCTTGGATAAAGAATCTGATGTAAGCGCTTTAAGAAAACTTGATGCTAAACTTTAAAGAATAATGTATATTATAGACAATTCTGGATTCAAACTAAATATTAACCTATAGATAATATATATTAATGTTAAAACTGTATATATATATATATATATAGAAATAATTTCGTTCTGATAATAATTAATATACTGGATATAAATATGCTTCAAATTTGTGATTTGGTATAAAATATTAATATTATATGTTTTAATAATAAATTCAATTAAATTATATTTTATCAAATCTTATAATATATCTATAAAATGGAGATTGTTAATCAATTATTCATATTAATCACCTAATACCAGTTTTATCGATTTAGAAATTTTTCATATTTCATTTATCGGCATAATATAATAAATATAAATTAGTAAAAAAATACCATAAAAGGTTCTTCAATTTATCTGACTAACCCTTCTCCTATTGTATATTTAGTGTAAGAAGTATTATATAATATCTTATTAATTAAGAGCCTGGTTTATCTATGATTTATTGTAATGATACATATTACCTAAATATAAAATATAGTTTATAAAAAAATATTTATTTAAACAAATAATTGGATAGTTTAAACACACATAAGTGTGATATTGTAAGTAGTAATTTACCCATAGCTATAGAGTGGGGTATGGGGTATATATACCTCTAATTTCTATGATTTTACCACAATAATCTCATGACTGTGAGATACTTTATAGTATAAAGTTTATACCCATTTTCAACACTTCCAATACCATATCATGAATATTTCTTACTTAGGTGTTTAAAAAATATACATAATAATAGATATTATTAAATATTATAATAATAGTGTTTTATTTACATATGAAATGTTATATATATATATATATAAATATATTCTCCACATCACTATCATCCATATAAGAAGTGGTATTGCATTCCTGGCAATATTATATATATATATTTTAAATAATAACTGCACTTTAATATTCAGTATATTTATAGTTTTCCATGGGTGTTTGTGTTTACTATAATTAAATATGACTACTTTAACTTCATATCAGAGGTTTTCTGAAGGATAAATCACAAAATATGGCTTCATGAAATGATTCGCAAAATTGTTGTGTTCTTGGAAAATTTTCTACGATTAAATTGAATTTTATAATTCTTATATTATATATTCTTGGTTATACATTATTATGATTTGTCATTTTTGAAACTTGTATCCAGTTAATCCTGTATCATTATCACTATCCTCTATATATTCATATAATATTTAATCAAGTTCGCCTTCATTAAAATTATATGTAAATCACGTATACTAACCGTGTCCTAATTATATAATCGATATATATAAATATTATCGACGATTTATTATCTAGAGGGTATTAGTTTTATAAATGTGGAAAAAGTTTGAAATTTCTCGATATAGCTTACGCTATATCTCGGGGCTCGATTCGCTCGATTCCAATTGTACCAAGACGACGACGACTACGTCGATTAAGAGAAATAATATATATGTAGATAAATAATATTTCATTATTATAAACCCGTATCATTATTCAGTGATTATATATTATATTTAATCATGTATATTACTATCTTATAAATATAATTGATCATTCTATATAATTTTATCAAACTATATTGCCAGCAGTAAATATGATCGATATATATCTTATCTCTAGTAATTTACAATATTATATATGATATGTCACTCACATCTAAATATAGATCAGTTACTAATTTTAATTTAAATATATATCGCAAGCAATACGCATATCATGCAGTTAAATATACACCTATATATTTAGGTCATACAAATTACGATATTTTCAAGTTTGATCATACTTAGTAATTTGATTAATTAATAACATTATGTACATATATTATGTTATTCTTATTCATATTATGTTAAGTGAATATATATGTACATTATATAATATAGAAATAACATTTATATACTTGGATTCACATTAAATTTATTATATTAAAATGAACAATTCACAGCCTCATTTATTTTGATTATTATACGTCATTTATATTTCAAATTACTAAACCTATATACATATTACGATTTTTATTGTCCTTTGTAATTCTAAATGTTTGTTTATAAATTAAATAAAATCCAAAAGTTACGAAATTATTATCAATTATTTAACTATATATAATATAAAATAAAAATTTAATAAAATATTTTTAAAATTTAAAATTCAAATATCATAGAATTTATATTTGGGATCCTACTATGACGTCACAGTTCATTTTTATTATCTATATCATTATTACTATCTATATACTATTAAAGTATATCTATATATTGAACTGTATCTTTATTATATTTTATATAGTAAATTCACTAATCTCCTTTGTTATACATAGACAATGTTTTCAATGGGACCCATTTTCATTTACACTTCATCCGACGAAGAAGTACTTATGGAAAAATATACATATCACAGTAGATGTATGCATATGTATATGTGAATGTATATGTACATGTATCACTAATATATATATATATTGTAGCGGCCTAGCACACACTACACAGCAAGATGCATTCCTGTAACGTCGTCACGCTCTATCGAACCACGTATCACGTTCGCGTCTATATAATAGACACGAACAAAGAATCAACGCACGCCTACGTACGTGCGTCCACCTGTATATATATAACCACGTTATTACTATCTCGCCAAAAGTTAATAAATCATGTTGTTCATTGTTACTATACGTAATCTATGAAGTAGAATCTAACTAGAATCCTACATTGGTGACCCCGACGTGATCTAAAGAGAACAAATACTTAAATACATCGTAAATTCACGATCATAGATAGATACAAACGATGGCCTGAAGCCATACCCATGAAGGACCAAACAGCCGAATACTGCACGAGAGCACTGATGACATGGATATCGCGATTTGGTATCCAATTGGAAATCACGTCAGACAGAGGAAGACAGTTCATATCCAGCCTCTGGAAAGAACTGTCATCACTGCTTAGTATTAAAATCAATAATACTACCTCCTTACATACTTATACAAATATATGTATACATATCACAGTATATGTATGCATATGTGAATGTATATGTGAATGTACATGTATCACTAATATATATATATATATATATATATATATATGATATATATATATATGATTTTAATATATATATATATATATATATATATTAAAATATTGTAATATATATTTAAATTTAAATAAACATTTAAATAGTGTAAAAATTAATAAAAATTACTTTAAATCCTAGTATAATAAATATTATCTATTACAATTTTTTTTTTAAATGACTTTAAATCCCATTGAATAGTAACATTTAAATAGTGAACAAATTAATAAAATGTAAATGTGAATCTTAGATAGTAAATAGTATCTATTAAAAAAAATAATTAAAAATGACATGAAATCCTATAGAATAGTATAATAAATATTATTTATTACATTTTTTTTTTAAATGACTTTAAATCCCATAGAATAGTAATATTTAAATAGTGAACAAATTAATAAAATGTAAATGTGAATCTTAGATAGTAAATAGTATCTATTAAAAAAAATAATTAAAAATGACATGAAATCCTATAGAATAGTATAATAAATATTATTTATTACATTTTTTTTTTTAAATGACTTTAAATCCCATAGAATAGTAATATTTAAATAGTGAAAAAATTAATAAAATGTAAATGTGAATCTTAGATAGTAAATAGTATCTATTAAAAAAATAATTAAAAATGACATGAAATCCTATAGAATAGTATAATAAATATTATTTATTACATTTTTTTTTTTAAATGACTTTAAATCCCATAGAATAGTAATATTTAAATAGTGAAAAAATTAATAAAATGTAAATGTGAATCTTAGATAGTAAATAGTATCTATTAAAAATGACATGAAATCCTATAGAATAGTATAATAAATATTATTTATTAAATTTTTTTTTTAAATGACTTTAAATCCCATAGAATAGTAATATTTAAATAGTGAAAAAATTAATAAAATGTAAATGTGAATCTTAGATAATAAATAGTATCTATTAAAAAAAATAATTAAAAATTACATGAAATCCTATAGAATAGTATAATAGTATAATAAATATTATTTATTACATTTTTTTTTTAAATGACTTTAAATCCCATAGAATAGTAATATTTAAATAGTGAAAAAATTAATAAAATGTAAATGTGAATCTTAGATAGTAAATAGTATCTATTAAAAAAAATAATTAAAAATGACATGAAATCCTATAGAATAGTATAATAAATATTATTTATTACATTTTTTTTTTTAAATGACTTTAAATCCCATAGAATAGTAATATTTAAATAGTGAAAAAATTAATAAAATGTAAATGTGAATCTTAGATAGTAAATAGTATCTATTAAAAAAAATAATTAAAAATGACATGAAATCCTATAGAATAGTATAATAAATATTATTTATTACATTTTTTTTTTTAAATGACTTTAAATCCCATAGAATAGTAATATTTAAATAGTGAACAAATTAATAAAATGTAAATGTGAATATTAATGTTTCATTATGGATAAAGTATGGAATTATTTATCCAGAAATTTGGAAATATATAAAGCTGTATTTGGTGGCATTTCCTACATTATCTTTGGTAGAAAGATGTTTATTGAATTATTTATCTTTAAGAATATATTATAATATTATGTACTTACAGGTTTTATCGCTGTTAAAGGGCGTTCACACCAACTCGAACGCAATTATTAACTCGAATTATTAGAGTTAATTATTGCGTTCGAGTTTGTGTGAAACCCCTTTTATGAATATAATAACAAAATCAAGAAACCGTTTAAAGATAATAAATAGAGGAGATTTGAGATTATACTTAACAAATATTGAACCAGACATAGAAGAAATTTTAACATTTAACATTTAACCACAAGGATCACATTAATCTTTATATAATATTATTATTATAATAAATTCTGTTTATACTATTTATCTTATATATAATGTATTATTAATTATAATATGGTGGGGGGCGAAAACATTTTTTTTATATAAAAGTAGGCAATTTGAAAAAAAGGTTGGGAATCACTGCCTTAAAGTATGTTGATGAATACTTACAAGTACAACCTAGAAACTGAAAAAGTAATGTGTATAACAGATTTAATTGTAGACCAAATTGTTGAGTTAAATTTATTTCTAGTTACAATCATAAATGGGTTATCCCACAACCAGTAGTTCTAGAAATGTTTGCTAACAAATTATTTTCTAACAAGTTTTAGTGCGACACCCCCTTTAAAGTTAATATATTTCCGGCAATTTTCCTTATACTTATAAAAGTAAGGGGTTATCCCATTACAATTGTAGTTAACTTACTAGAAACTTACTTTCTAGCAAACATTTTCAGATATTATTTCCGGAAATTATAGTAGTGGGAGTCCCCATAAGGATATTTTTAGATATTAATAGACTAATATTGGTACAAGGATAGGTAGCATGGTTTAAGAAGAAAATAATTCCCAAGAAAAAGCTGGATCAGCAATATTATTAAATGGTTAGATATACAGAGATTCATTGAGGCAACGGAAAATCAGAAAGAAGGAAAAATATCTGCATCGTCTTACTTCATGTCCTCCCTACACTCGTACTGTGAGTCTCACAGGGGAGAAAGTGTAAGTTATTTCATTATAATCATATTTCTATCTATGTTGATAATATATTGTATCTAATTATCATTAAATATAATATATTTACAAATTCTATATGCATTTTTATTAAATGTTATCCATAATATCACATGATTTAATAATATAAAATATTATTATTATATTATATTAATATTAATAAATATTATAAGAATCATATATATTTATTAAATATTTTAGATTTTGTAATTTAATTTTAATTTTAAGTAAATGATTATATATATTTTTAAATTTTCTTAATATCGCAATGCTATACTTGATAAATCATAATATAATATAAATAAATGGTTTATATGCGAAGTAGCAACAAACAAGTATAAAATTGAGAAAGTGTGCCTCATGAATTTTACATTTCAGAAGTTATATGTTTCAATACTATTCACATTCACAATAGCCTATATATATTACCATTATTCTATGCTATTACATCATAATGGTAAATATAACATTAATTTTATTTATAATTACAATTACCATTGTGGTAGTGTACAATAGATAATAATGTATAATATAGATATTATTTTATCTGTAACAATATTATATCTGTTAGGCATCTGAAATGATCCTGACATCTTACATATTCTTCTCTGAATCCATCCCATTACTCCATATCGATCTTTCAGAAAACGAACTCCAAATGCCAATACAGACAATGGGATTGACCAGACCGTTCTCTGTATATATATATATATATATATATATATATATATTTTTAATCACCATAATTTAACTTTAAAACACTTATAACTCCATAATGAATACAAATATGTTTACTAAAATATTGATAAAACTCTGATCATATGATTATCACATGATTATCATATTGACATCAAGTATATTACCCCCTAGTATTTAATCCCATGTATCATATTTCGCGTTATCACATTATTATGGTATATTTAAATTTCCATTAGAAATTGTTGGTGTGAACGCATCTTTAAGGATGAGTTATATTATATTTATAAATAATTTATTATATATATATATATATTTGATAATATAATAATAATTATAATTATATATATATATAAAATATGAATAAACTAACAAGAAGGTTGAGCAATGTTCTATATATATAATCTAAATATGCTCATTCTGGATGTAATTCAGCTAAAAAAACCTAAACATATAATAACTAAACCAAACCAGTGAATATTGATTCCGACTCAAACCAAAAATATCAATTTATATATAATACTGCTTATTATTGAAGTTATTATCTTGGTATTAAATGTATCACTATTGCATTCAATTAATGTTATCTTTATGAGTTTAACATTATGAAGTTATATAATAGTATTTAATAATGTTAATATATATAGTTAACTCTTCAACATCATGCTGGAACAAATAATGAATGACGCATTAGAAAATCATATAGGTACAGTAAATATCGGAGGTAAAATAATTACAAATCTAAGATTTGCGGATAACATAGACGGACTAGCAGGTAGTGAATCTGAGCTATCCAATCTAATAAAAAAGATTGACAGTACATCGCATAAATATGGAAAGGAGATTAATGCTACGAAAACTCAAATTATGACTAATTCTGAAGGTAATTTCACATCCGAAATAAAGATAAACAACGATACACTCAAAATAATTGAAAAATTTAAATACTTAGGTGCAATTATAGACGATAAAGGTTCCAAATTGGAAATAATAGCTAGAACAGGTCAGACAATAACTGCATTATCAAAACTAAATGTTATATGGTACGACAAATCACTTCAACAGAAACTAAAAATTCGACTTATGCAATCGCTAGTAAACTCAATATTCCTCTATGTGTGCGAAACGTGGACGCTAACAAAGGAGTTACAAGGACGTATTAGAGCATTGGAAATGAGATGTTTAAGAAGGCTAATGAACATATCATACCGAGACAAGATAACCAATATTGAGGTACGGAGTCGAGTTGTTAAAGAAATTGGCAAACACTCGGAATTGCTGGCGATGGTCATTGCAAAGAAGTTGAGGTGGTTTGGTCATGTATCACGATCAAACTCTATGTCTAATACTATTGCAAGGATCCATTGAAGGTAAAAGAAGAAGAGGACGGCCAAGGACACAATGGCAAGATAATATCGTTGAATGGACTAGTCTTGGAATAGAAGAAGCGATGCGAGCGACCCGGGATAGAGACCGATGGAAACGTATTATATTGAAGTCAACTGCGCCCCTACGGCATCCAAATGCTATGGGATAGGTAAAAGGTAAAAGTTTATTATATATTTTTAGTTAGTTATATTTTTATTTTGTATTATGTAATAATTATAAAAGTATACATGTTGATTTAGTATATATTGATTTTTGTGTTTTTAATTTAATGTTATTTAGTTTTTATTTTAATATAATTGATTGGACCAATGAACTATCGCGTAGCAATACTATAATATGAATTATATTAGATGTAAGAATATTATTTCATTTTTGATCATAACTTGGCACGTTGTGTATGTTTGTATAAGTTGTATTATAATATTCTATATTGTAATGTTGGGTTTGGGTTTGGTTTCTAATTAAATATATGTATGCTATTATAAATGTGAATTAATCAAACATAAGTTCTGGCATGCACTGAAATGTAATAGTCGCCAGCAACACTTTCTCAATTTTATATTTGTTGTTGCTACTTCTCATATCCCCTTAAATTATGATACATTTATTTAAATATAAAATAGTATAAAATTTACTACTGGTATATTTTTTAATAAATTTGTAAAAAATATTATATTCTTTTATATTATCTAGTACAAAATAAATGGTTTTAAATCAATAGTATATAAAAATTAAAATATTTATTTTAAGGATAAAAATGAAATTGATCATCATTAAAATAAAAACATAAAATAAATAAATAAATAATAACAAGTTTTAATGAAACATGTAAAATGCATATTTTACATAACAACAGGTAGGCTAAAATCCAAAACATATCAATAATATATGTTGTATGTGTATTAAACTAATGTCTCAGGCTTTTGGGCTAAACTTTCTTCTGTATATTGACTTTCAACAAATAGCTCTTGCTGTAAATATTTAAAATAAATAATTTCCCATTATTATAGTTAATAAATGATAGAAACTTACTTTTTGTGAATAGACTATAATACATTCTAATTGATCAATGTGTAATTGTTTTAACGTATCTACAGCTTTTAAATGTGTAACAGCCTGTCTTTTTCTTTCTTCGATAAATTTCTTTGTATTATTCTCATTTAATTCTCGTTTTCTCCTATTCAATTAATATAATATTATAATTTTATAAATATATATAATTTTAACATGAATATTAAGAGTACATAATATATAAATATATTAAACCATTAATCATATGAATCATATAAAATATATGCTAATTAATACCATATTCTATATATATATATATATATATATAATTTAATATAACAAATATAGATATATATAAAAAAATGCATGTATATCAACATTTTAGAAAGTTAGTGCATTTGCAGCAATATAATTTTTTTAATATTCACATGTATAATTAATTGGTGCAAGGTTAATTATCAAGGTAAAATTACATACATTATTTATAAGAAGTTTATATAATATTATCAATTAATAATTATATGATCTTATATACGTGCTTATATATAATATATAAACGTATGATATATATATATATATATATATATTAACTTTAGATATATAGCATTAATTTAGATTCAATTTACTCAGAATAATATTTTGTCACTCAAATTTTATTTTAAAAATGTAAATTTTTAAATAATGTATATTTTTAGATTCAATTTACTTAGAATAATATTTTGTCACTCAAAATTTATTTTAAAAATGTAAATTTTTAATAATGTATATTTTTACTTAAATTTAAAATATATTTAGAAAATATCGGTATAATAAATAATTACATGTTTATTTATGTATATTTATATATATATATATTTTAAATTAAAATTAAAAATATAGATAAAAAAAATGTGTTTTTCTTTAAAAAATACTTATATATATACGAATATTTTATATAAATATACACACTAATAAATAAATAATTTTAAATATATTGTAACAATGTATTATTGATATTTAAAATAATAATAAAAATTATAAAATGTGACTCTTTTAAAAATAGATATTTTCCATATATTTACATGTAAACTCTCGAAGGTCACCTATCATCACCTTTGAGATCCAGACAAGTTAATGTACCACCATATATTTTTTATAAATAAATATATCATAAAATGTTAAATACATTTTAAACATATATTTTAAATTATCGTATATTAAAAGTTGTATTATTTTTAAAGTAAATTTTAAGTTTTATTAAAATAACTTAATTAAAATAATTAATTTTTAATTAAATAAATAATATAACAGTTTAATTTATTAATTTAACTTAATAAATTTTATATATTTTCTAAGAATATATATTTAATCAATTTACCATACTGAAATAGTAACTCATTAATTCACAATATTTAAGTAAATATGATGGATTAATTATGTTGTACCATTAAAACTAATAAAATAAATACTTATATTGTTTATTTAATTATTTTTTTCACCAAAGTATAATTTTTGTAAAAATGAAAACATAAACATAACAAAATTAATTAACATAATTAAATAAAATAACATAAATATTCATAAATTAATCAAGTGTATATATTTAAAATGTAATTGAATACTTTGTATATATCACAACGATGAAGTGTGAAAATATGATCTGCAACTTTAATTAGCTTTAAAGTAAAAAGTGTTAATATTGTATTACATTAATATTAATAATATTATGTATGTATTAATTAACATATGTTTTATTTATTAATTCTCCATAATTTTTGTATATATATATTCTAAATGTTTTGTTCGTTTCTATAAAATATTATTCATTACGGTATTATAATTTATAAAAATTAAAATATATAACAAAATAATTCTATTTTGTTATATATTATAATTATTAACATTTGCTCATTTATTTATTTTTTCTAGATTTATATATTTATATTATATTTGCATATAAATAATAATTTAATTTTCTGTTCAGTATTCAGATGATACGCCATTTTTATTTTTAACAATTTATATAAATGAGATCATATTATTTTCTCTTTTTAGAGTAATTTGTGATTATATATATTATTTATATATATTATGTATTTTATTTATTTTTTCCAAATTTAATATATGAGAAAATAGACAAAGAAATACGGTGATTGGATAAATTCAGGAAAACATTACATTCTTTATTAATTTTCCAATTATTCATTTTTCTGTTGATCAAGAATGATAAATATGATTTATTCTATTATTATATAATATACATGAACTTATTATATATATATATATATATATATATATCTCTTATATAGATCTTATATGATTGTGTATAAATAAATGATCGGCTCTCGTTAAAACCATGTATGCCTTAACATGAGAGCGGCTTCGGAGGGATATTAGAGCCATATATGGTTATAAGTGAAAACTTCATCTAAGTTCCTGGATGGGATGAAAGGACTCCACCAAATAAAAATAACAATAACAATATATATGTATATATATGTGTTGGTATATTTGTATGTAATTAAAGAGTGTATAATTAATATAGATAATTCATTAGAGGTAACCTATCTCTTTCCGCTTTATTCTTAATTCCTTTATCAGCCATAACTTGTCTGGAAGACTCTATTGATAATTTAGTTTGTTGTGTCTTCATATCTTTTTTCTCACTAGAAATTTATAATATTAAAATATATTTATATAATTTAATAAAATAATAAATAAATATCTTGGATTTTTATTTATTTAACTATTCATATAATAAATTTATAATGAAATAATTATTAAAATTACTGTTTTGATATATTAATAAATTCTAAAGATAAATTAAATTTAATATTATATTTTAAATATAATTGCTATTGTATGACAAGTATTAAAATTTAATTTATTAAGTATTTTAAACCAAAGTAGTATATTTAAAAATATATATTAATATAACGTCAAACAGTTCTAGTGAATGATGATGACTAGAGGAAGAAGCTGGCTTGTCGACTAACCGCTGCTGTCTTATATCAAGATCACGAAGTTGAAGATTGTGAGCATCTTTGCACAACGATTCTAGAAGTGCACTCTGTTGTTTAATGTGTGACAGTCGTAATTCATTTATTTCCACTTTCTCTCTTTGATTAATAGTTGTATATTGAGTGGTTTGATCAGCTACCACCTTCTTTACCTGTAGTGAGAATACATTCCCATAAATCATTCGTTAAAGATTGTTAAAGTAGTGGCGGATAGTACTAACCTTCTCCTGATGATCATCTACTAGATTCTGAACTAGTTCCCCTGTCACAGATATCATGTCATGACATTTTTCCTCCCTGATACAATATTAGTCATTATAATATGGAGGTAGGAGTAGTTGTAAAAGTTAGTATAATTTAATATATACAATATTTTGATTTAGATTTAGGTCAATACTAAAATATCATTGATATTCATGATAATACTATGATTTAGAAAGTCATTTAAACTACTTATAAATATTAAAGTTACCTACATTATTTAATTAAGTTATATGTTCCCTGTTCACTAATATTGTACAGTTATTAGTAATAACTTATTATGTATAAATATTGATTCAGTGTTGACATAATTTGGGTTGTCTTAAACTTGTTTATTATAAATTATTTTATATTTTCTTTATATCTTGTTTATAAATAAATAATTTTTTTTTTATAATAATTATTTATCAAATAAGATTATTATGATTATATTTCTAAAGATAATTAGTATAGTATTGATGATATAACTGACCCTTTCTTCTTAATGGCTTTCTCTAAACTACGTTCATGTTTCTGTTTATCTAATCCATGTGATTCAACCATTCTATCAACGATTGTAGAATGTTGCTTCAGTAGCGATGATTTCTCTTTACCGTGAACTTTGCGCAATATGTCAAGCTAATGTTATAATCGTTGAATTATATTCGTTATCTATGATCTTTGACAACTAACGTCTCTCTTCTGCCGGCGTAATAATTTCTTCATAGATTTCTCATTTCTCAACAGTTCTGGTGTTATTACTTCAAAATCTTGTGCTACATAAATAGTTTAATTGTTGATATAGTAGTTATATTTCTATAGTAGTAATATAAATAGTGTTGTAATAAATATCACACAATATATTTATCTAATTTAATAGTTTATATATTAATGGGATTGCTATTTTTAATTGTTGACTACAAACTGTAGTTTGTTTAATTTAAGCATATACAAAATTCAAAAATATACAATCAATGAAATTATAAATTAATTTTAAACAATAATAAATAAATACAATAAATAATAGTAATAAATCTATCAAAGCTACTAAACATTGATAGTAAATGATTGTTCTGAATAGTATCATAACCTAGAATATTCATTGGATTATATAATCATAATCAACATTTTATTAGGTCAACAAATTATAATTATTCATAATAATGATTTAAAATTTTCAGATATAAATAATATTAGAATATTAGTCAATTAATATTCAATCATTTACACAATCTTTCAAAATTAATAATTTATGAAAATATTGGAAAGCAACTTTATATTAATGTACCTTTATAAGTTGTTAGATGTAATATAAGTTGAATAATTGCAATAAAAAACCTTTTTCTTGAGTGGTTGATAGTTTTGTTGGTATTAGAGTTCCATTTCCTTTTTGATCTATATTAAATATTAAATATACAAATATTATATTAAAATCTAAATATATTTTCTATTAAAAATGAGGATCATTGGTTTTTCAAAAAAAACTAATTAAATGTTTTTTTATAGTTTTTCAAAAATATATTCAAGTAACATTACAACTATTAATGATCAAGTAGCTTAAAATGTTAAATATTATTTTGCTCAATAATATAGATATAATATTATATTATAAGAATAAATTAGTAACATAATTCATGAAATAATTATTGAATCTTCACTGTGAAAATTAATTAATAAAAAAATAATTTTTTTTTAATTTATTAATTTGTTTTGTTATTGATTATATGGTTATATATATTCATATATTCCATTTTGTTAAATAAATAAATAATTTTCAAATTAATAAAATACTAAGAATATATCTATAATAATTCATTGATCAAATAATGAATATTATTAATTTCAAATAGTATTTTATAATAGATAAAATTCTGTATATCCATAATTGTATCTACACCAAAATATTATCCAAGACATAATAAATTCCTTGTAATATTGTATATAGTGATTAGTAGTATATGAACAATTTTAATACAAATTATAATAAACAGAATTTACATCTTATATTATTTATTAACTTTTTTAAATTGTGTTCATTTACATCTTTCATATTTGAATTATATTTTAATGTATTTTTAATATTGATATTACTTGTATCACATTAGACGGTGATAGATCATATTTAATTTATAAACAATATATACATTATAAAATATAATTTATGAAAAATGGGAATTTGTTTTTTTTCTATCTAAATTCATTAAATTTCCATTGTGAGTAACACTTTTCCTATTAATATTACAAAATAAATAAAGATAACATAAAAGGGTAAATATATAATATATAATAACTATATAATAATGAGAGAGTAATTATTAATTCAAAATGATTAATGTATCTTTGTTAAAGTTTAATAAGATAACTTTTCGTAAAATGTATTTATTATTATTATATTAACACCGTTTAAATATAATATATATTAACAATAGTGTATACTCTCTATATAGAGAGAACTTGTTAAATTATTTTACTAAAAGTACTGTAATTAATTAACTTGATGATTCTTTGAAAAATGTTCATTCTTAGTAAGGTATTTTTGTATTCTAAAATTATTTCTAACGTTTATAAATAGTGATGTTTTTAGTAAATTTTATATAATTCCAATAAAATAGTACAAATATTTAAAGAAAAATAGGTCAATAAATGTAAATAAACACAGATAAAAATAGTACCTAAATATAGCTTCACAAATAAAATGTTTGATATTCATAGAAAATAATCTTTCTATCATAATTTAACTGCCTACTTTATTTGATTTAAACAATAATAAATATTTGTCACTCTTATATTGATCTATAATTTTGTGGCAAGATGTGTGAAGTCATATATCGATTGAAATTTCTCACAGAAATAACTTATTATAATATATCAAAATAATGATTAAAGATAAAATAATATATGTTTTAATTATTAAATAATATTATATTATTAAATTAATAGTGAAAGAATTAGAGGAAAGTAATATAATACTAATAGATATTATTTATATCCATAATATTATTTTATATGTTGATCAAAGATTTATTAAAATTATATTCTTGACAATTCAATTTAACTATTTCACTATTCAGTATATAATCTAAATATATATATATATATAAAATTTACTAATAATATATCTAATAATTAAAAACCCAACAATCTAAAAACAAAAACAATGGTTTTTATATTTTACATTACCAAAAAACCATGCAAAAAAGTGAACCATTTCTATTTAAGTTAATATTGTATTATGTTGTATTATATTATCAGTATGTTGTTAACATACTGATTTTTTAATATATATCAAATTTTATCTTCAAAATATTAATTTTTAACTATTTCTTAACCCTTTGCATCCAAGGATTTTATAATTACATGTCGCCCAGTTCCGAGCGTTTGTTTTTTTAAAAAAATAATGTATGATGTTTAATAAATGAAAATGTGGATATAAATATAAAAAATGTTCTATTATAAGTTATAATTTTTTGATTTAGTATATAATATAGTTTATTAATCTGGATATTAAAAATTAGTGATTAATTAATTATTCAAAATATTATAATCAATTAAAAAGTAACAATTATAATTAATTCATAAAAATAAAATAATTATGTTTCAAACCTAAATTAATGTATATAATACTAATATTTTGTATATGCATTTAGTTTTTATAAAGTGGTAACAATATATAAACCAACAATAAACTGAAGAAATTATATAAATTGAGTCATTATTGAATAATTTACAAGTAATAGTGCCCAAATTATATAACATATTTTTTCTATTATTAGATTTTTAAATTTAAAATAAAAAATAACACTATAATTCTGTACTATCCATGTAAATAATATTGTTACGTATACTCCCGCCAATTTTAATATTAATACGCAGATTTTATTTATATAATTATGAAAAAATTAGCCATAAATTATTTTTCTTTAAAAGTTACAACATAAATAATTAATGAAATTTTGTATTGGTACAAATGCTTTTTATTGAAAGAACTATTTATTACAATGATATTTACTTTAGTTACTATAAATAATAAAATATTCAAGCTATATTATATAACACAAATGATATTCATTTTTCAATTTTAATTAATATAATAAATTTATTATATGATTAATTGTATTTATAAAAAAAACCTCATATAACGTTATATTATACCAATTAACTTGAAAACTTAGCTATGAAACTTATTTTTTTAAATCGTACCAAAAGAAAATATTTCACATTATAGTTTTGATACCTTTAAATAATAAAATGGATTAATATATAATATGTAGTAGTATCATAAAAGTTGTTCAACAGAAATCAACAGCTCCACATTTTGTTACACAACATAAATTAACAGCTCGAACGCAAAGGGTTAATTAATATATATATATATATATATATATAATTTAAATTCTGAAATTAATGAAAACTTAAATTAGAGATATTTAAATGAAATATTTATTTTAGTAATAATTTAAACCTAATTAAAATTATATATTATATAAATTATTTACTTACTAGAGCCAGATGCTGATTTATTTTTATTAGATTTATTATTTGGATCAGTTGAAATTGAATTATCTCCAGTGTCCTCAATTCCCATATCCTGATAATGATATTTAATATGAATATATAATACAATACTTTAAGTATTATCTATTAATTAAGTAACAATTTAAAAATTCAAGAAAAATTATATAATGAAATGTTAAAAGTTGATAATAACTTGTAATTGTTGAGTAATTCGATCAGCTTTGGAAGCATATTGAACAGGTTTAACTAAGGCGTCTACTAAGGCTCCATAACCATCCGGAACATATGTCTTCAACACTATTCTACAGAACACAGTGGGTAATGATAATGGGAAGTTGCCTTCAGTTCTCAGGGATATGTGTCGATAGCCAGCCTAATGAATAGCATTACAAATAGGTACTAGTGGTAGTAGTAGTACTAGTGGTAGTGGTACACATACCTGTAGACCATCGAGGGGTAATATTCGCTGACCTATCAGTTTACCAGTATCTTCGTATACAGCTATACGTAACACTGCTAAATCTGGTAAAACAACCTAGAATTTAATGTTTAATTTTTATTAGTAATATGAATGCAAACAGATATTAATAGTACAGTGAAATTGATAATACATAATATATACATTGTATAGTATCTACTATACATTTTATAAAATATTATTTCGTTTAATATTTCATATTGTATTTTAATAAAACAAACTTTTCTAAAGACAAAAGGTTCTTCGTTATATAATGGATTTAATCCATTATTGGGCACCATTCTAGTACGGAATTCCTTTCTAATGGTATCTGTAGGTAAACCATACATGTCAACCTATTCGTAAGATAGTAAATATAGTAGAATGTGAAGTGTATTTAAGTGGTTTAATAGCTGTAGTCTATCGAGAACTCCATACTAAATAACTACACCTAAATACCATGTAACCTCCACATAAGTTCCAATCTTCTTATCAGAGAGAAACTGGCCTGAGATCACTTTCACACTGCACATCGCAGCAATAACTCCATCCACGGCACTTTCACTGAACGGATCAAAAGATCTGTCAGGTCGTCGCATGAAGTCAGGTTTTAGCAGGTATCTGATAACAGTTTAGATAAAGGTATAGATAATTATTTGTTGTAAGTGTAGATAGTACATTAGCTTAATGAACTCATCTTACCCGCAATTATTATTGTATTCAAACTTTCCTTGGTTGATTTGCATTCCCAAGTCAGGAGTTTGAAAGTTTAAGGCCACCATTTGACAGCCAGCATTCCAGAATAACTGCCACGTAATAATATGATAATTATTATAAATAATGATTTTGTATATGGTAAGTAAGATTAAACATACCTGAGGTAAATAGTTACTGGAATCAACCCTGCCTCCTTTAGGATATATTCTACTCATTTGTCTTTTATTATAACTAATTATAATAGTAAAGGAACATATGTATATATAGCATGAATATCATAATGGTGTTAATTATACAATAGATAGATGATTGATATATTGTGACATATTCAATGAAAAGGATACTCTACAAATTCGATAACACCACTTCTTAATAAACTATAACCGACAGTTTCATTACTAGAGAACATACAATAAGATACAGCATCATCTGTAACCAGGGATTACATTAAATATCTTGTAAATAATTACGTGTTAAGGTAGTGTATTAACGAACACAGATTAACTTAATAATAACTTTCACAGTTGTCAAATCCTTGGAATTTCACAGGTTGAGTGTAGTTCACCATTGCAGAGAGGTAAGGATGTATATTAGTGGTAGCTCCGGTATACTGATAATTAGTGAGGAGGGCATCTTCCTCTTCAGCAGTTAGTGTTCCTTGCAGCAAGAGGGCTTGCTGAAGGAGGAACGGTAACATAATTGTTAAGAGAGCACATGATGAGATAAGCATTCTCCGCTAACTTTATTGACTTGTATTTTAATACTGGCTTGTTTAGTTTTCAGATTAACTTCTGGATGCGCATCATCCAGATAATCTGAGAGTTCAGTGATTGACAGTTAGTGATAGAGGAAGGGGGCGGGGCTTCACTCAATCTAATAGAACTATATACAACATACACAATACATACATGCGATATAGAGATATCCAAGGTTATAACACACACCCACACACAATTCGAGGACACTTCATATTATAACTAGACACATAGATAGAGGGATAGATAGAGAGAGAGAGATAGTGTATGCAAACGTGTATTTAAAAGTAGACTGTTGGGTGTTTGTTTGCCAGGAGACAGAGAAGATATCACCCCATTCAGCTGAGACGAGGCAGCTTTATGTGCTGCACTGTCTACTTGGGATAGTTAATCGTCAGCGCATTAGTTAGGCTATTAATTATCAGGTGATGTGGGTATAGAGATGGAGGGGATGAGGGCGAGGGGAGCACGAGCGAAAGCTATGAATCATCAGTCTATCATGAGTCATCAGTAGTAGTACGCTTACAAACGACAAACGTTGCAACACACATTGGCAACACTCGTGGAATATACCGTTCTGATTCAGAGATAACTCTGGTGTAGTTTCATTAATGCGGGCGGCTGCTGCTGCTGCTGCTACTGCTGCTGCTGCTGCAGCGGCCGCAGAGGAGGAGGAGGAGCCTACAGATAGGTTACTATGGTTACCGGTGATGGAAAGACTCGACAGTAACGATGAGTTATTGTTGCCGATACGGTCCATCGAGTCGATTAGGAATATCTCGAGTTGTTCTGAGTGAGGGGGTGAAAGAGACAAGTTAGTATTATTGACCAGTGGTCAAATTATATGGTTCAAACTTTTCTCCACTTCCGGTTTCAGACGTTTATTTTTTATTAGAATTTTTCTTTTCAATTTATTCGGAGATGGTAATGGCACATTAGGTTCCAACTTTGAAATAAATTAAATAACATATTAATTATATAACAATATAAGAATATGCTCAATAAGTATGAATATTAATTACGTGAAATATAGAATTATTAATTATTTAGTATATATATGTTTTTATTATGTTTAGTAAATACTGCTAATTTAATAATGAATTTTCAGTTGGTATATATAATTAGAATGATGTGATGTGAACCGGATGATCTGTAAGTGGTTTTGTCAATAACATATCTCCCAACACATCTTCACAATATTTTGCAATTTTGAATTGCTGAGGTTTACTATAGAGATTATAATAATATTAGTAGTAAATAGATTTCATAAAGACAGGCATAGTTAAGGTATAGAGTTTAGGTATAGAGATATTAACCTGCAATGATTCTCAAAGGAAAGGATAACGGGGTAATCGGAAGTAACAAACGCTGTATCTCGTATTGCATATATAACATCCTATTAATAGCATCAATCATAATGTATACACAATAGCTACTGAAGTGAGATGTAATGATGATGACGTAACAAGGTGTTATGTAACCTTGAACAGGATGTCGGTGCACATGGCTTTACCATGAGTTATGATAGGTTCCTGGTCATCTCCCCTTCCATCCCAGAAGTCTAGTTCAATACATCTGTAACAAACACTTGAGTATTAATGTATAATCAATAATATGTTTACATGAACTATTTACTAAGAAAACTCAAATAATATGTCAAATAGGTTTAATATTAAAATATAAATATGTTTTTAAAATAATAATTTAATACTTATTAATAATTTAAAATGAGTATTAATAAGTTGATCATCTAATATCTTTACAAATATGAAATGATAATGCATATTATATTATTGTTAATATTTCTAATAGATATTATAAAAAAAACTATGAAATAAAAATAAATTTATATAGTTACAATATATATTATATTTATTTCAAGTATTTTACCTAAAGTAATTAAGAATTAAATTTATATTGTAAGACAATAACATAATTATATAATTACATATTATTAAAAATGTATTAAATTATTAAATTATACTTTTGTTTTCAAAATTATTAAAATAAATGAATATATTCAATTATTCATAAAAAATTATATTATTCATTTAAAATTATCTGTAGGTATAGGCAAAACCCATTTTCAAATACCTTAATTAATAATAATATACTAACTTTATTAATAGTTAATATAAATATATGTAATGAAATAAATAGGTAATAATTTATCTAAGGTATAATGTTTATCATGAACTATCATAAAATAGTAGATATATTATTACTAAATAGATTATCCTAATCTATTAATATATAATATTTAATATTATGCACATTTATTCATTCTATTATAATATTACAAACCTACAACCTGCCAATAAAACTTGTCTGTACATTTCAACTGATGATTTACCACCAAATTGTTTGCCGATAAGATATGTATTATGAGATGAATTAATGTAATAATGAGATAAAGGTTGACACATATCCTGCAATAAGTTAACAATAATTACAAGATCTAAACACAGTGTTATCAGTGTTATCAGTAGTACCTGGTAAATGTCTAATCGGTCTAGAAACACTGGGGCATTTTCATCAGACATCAAGTATCGACATAAGCCATCAACGGAGAGCCATGATTGGTCAACATAATTACTATCGGTTTCGTATGTTTCAATGATTTGTCTTATTCTTTTTGCATCGTAGAATGGAAATAGAATTTCATTTAGTCTATCATCCCTTTGCCACTAAAAATTACATAATTAGATATATATATATATATATATATATACATAATAAATATATAAATGAATATTTTTTACTATTATTTTTGTTAAATTTAAATGTTCATTATATTTAAGATAATTAAGATAATTAACATGATAAATAAGAAAGAGGTCAATTTATTTAAAAAATAAATATTTTTTAAAAATAAAGAGAATGAATAAATGAAATAAAATATTTAATTTTTGTAATCATATAAATTTAACAAATTAAAAAAAAATAGATTATTAAATTACATTTAATTTACATTTTTAAATTACACTCTTTCACTAGATTAAATAATTTGTTTATGAATAATAAATTAGATTTTTCCATCGATATAAAGAAAGTGGATAAGCAATTGAATGTAGTGTATGGCACTATCCGCTACGGGCGCTGCAGTCGAAACCCACTATCTGGCCCACTACTTTTTATTTATAATAATATTTATTTATCATATATATATTGATAATCACTACCAATTTTAATGTACTATCTATACTAAAAATAAAATTATATATTTAAAATACATAATATCAACATTCCTCGTAATTTTGTGTATTTAAATTGAAGATATACTACTATTTTATTGATTTTATTGATATTTATAATTTAAATCCATTGATATAGATAGAAGTCACTTTAATCTATTTCGACGAAAAGACTACTGTTTTAATATTTGACATATATAATATGACTAATATCCAATCAAAATTACTGATACCATTTTGTTAATTTATCGATAAAAGTGTCATTCACGTGTCTATCTTTTATATGCATTGCGTGCGTCAATTGCTTATCCACTTTCTTTATATCGATGGATTTTTCTTATAAATAATAAAAATTGTATTTTGGTACGAATTAAATTAAAAAACATAATTCAATAAAATAATATGATTTTATTAGATAATTACATAAGAACTTGAATATAGATTATCAAATTGTATTAAGAAATTACTGTAAAGACAAAAAAAAATTAATTTAATTAATATAATAAATATTTATGAAAATAAATTATTATATTTTTAAAATATATAGTTATTTTTATAAATATTTATTTCATTAATCCTTTAATACCCAGACATCTGGGACCGTCAGGACTAAAATAACCCAGGCGTCGTGGACCATCTCGTAATTTATGAACACATATAATTCAATAATTCAGAACTCAATTTGTAAAATGTAAAAATATGTGATAATGTTTTCTTAATTATAAGAATTAAACAAAATTATCTTTATATTCTAGTTTTTGAGAATTTGTATATAATACAACTGTATATAATGTTTATTTTTAAAATATACACATTTTTTCGTAGACCCATTTTTCCTTATATTTTACATGCCTCTCCTTAAAGCATAATATGCATGAAAATAGATTTATCATAATATATTTAATATTAATTAAATAATAATACGTGTCGAGTTAAAAAATTACAAAAATGTATAGTTTATTCATAATATGAGTTTAAAAGTGCTATTTTGGCATATTTTTCAAAATCGAAATAAATAAACAAATATTATCGTGACGTCATAGTGGGACAGTTTATGATTATTGACAGATAAATTATTTTAAAAATAAATAATAATTAAATTTAAAATACTTTTAATATATCATTTATGGATATAGTATTAACTCGTGGAATAGATTATTATGTAGATATATTAATAAACATTATTATTATAAGTTAACAATTTAAATCTATTAAAATAATAAACGATCAGTTATTTACCGATAATACAACACTGGTGGAAATTTAAATATACCAGCGGTATTGAAAATGAATCGCCCGTTATAGTACATAACTGGTTAGTTAAAGACTTATCAGCATCATATAATGTTTATACTTATTATATTTATTAATTACATAACATTATACTTATAATAAATTAGATCGATGCTATTAATGCGATTAATAAAATTATATTCAAAATATTTGTATTAATATTATTATTATTATTATACTAAGCATCGATCTACTTTATAATCTATCATCTAGTATACTATTAATATAACTTATTATTATAATTTTATATTTTAATTATAAATTATAGTATAGGACTTATAAGTTTAATATATCCGAGTGTTTAATAACATATTGTATAGTATTCAATGCATACTTAATATTTTGTCTATATAAACTTGATTATTATAACTAAATGATCATATACAATATATATGTACATTATATAATATATATATATATAGTAATTCAATAAATTCTATTCAAGTAATACAAATATATGTACAATAAGTTATTCGGTTAAACTAATTTCAATATAAAATTTATTCATACACTTAAAAATGTCATATAAATATGATATATATATACATAAACATATATTATATATTATATAATATAATAATAATAATATGATTAATATATCTATTATTAAATCTACTTTAAATATATGATATTATATATTTATATGGTAGGTGTACTTGAAATTCAAGCGATAACAAAGAAACTCTTGGATAAAGAATCTGATGTAAGCGCTTTAAGAAAACTTGATGCTAAACTTTAAAGAATAATGTATATTATAGACAATTCTGGATTCAAACTAAATATTAACCTATAGATAATATATATTAATGTTAAAACTGTATATATATATATATATATAGAAATAATTTCGTTCTGATAATAATTAATATACTGGATATAAATATGCTTCAAATTTGTGATTTGGTATAAAATATTAATATTATATGTTTTAATAATAAATTCAATTAAATTATATTTTATCAAATCTTATAATATATCTATAAAATGGAGATTGTTAATCAATTATTCATATTAATCACCTAATACCAGTTTTATCGATTTAGAAATTTTTCATATTTCATTTATCGGCATAATATAATAAATATAAATTAGTAAAAAAATACCATAAAAGGTTCTTCAATTTATCTGACTAACCCTTCTCCTATTGTATATTTAGTGTAAGAAGTATTATATAATATCTTATTAATTAAGAGCCTGGTTTATCTATGATTTATTGTAATGATACATATTACCTAAATATAAAATATAGTTTATAAAAAAATATTTATTTAAACAAATAATTGGATAGTTTAAACACACATAAGTGTGATATTGTAAGTAGTAATTTACCCATAGCTATAGAGTGGGGTATGGGGTATATATACCTCTAATTTCTATGATTTTACCACAATAATCTCATGACTGTGAGATACTTTATAGTATAAAGTTTATACCCATTTTCAACACTTCCAATACCATATCATGAATATTTCTTACTTAGGTGTTTAAAAAATATACATAATAATAGATATTATTAAATATTATAATAATAGTGTTTTATTTACATATGAAATGTTATATATATATATATATAAATATATTCTCCACATCACTATCATCCATATAAGAAGTGGTATTGCATTCCTGGCAATATTATATATATATATTTTAAATAATAACTGCACTTTAATATTCAGTATATTTATAGTTTTCCATGGGTGTTTGTGTTTACTATAATTAAATATGACTACTTTAACTTCATATCAGAGGTTTTCTGAAGGATAAATCACAAAATATGGCTTCATGAAATGATTCGCAAAATTGTTGTGTTCTTGGAAAATTTTCTACGATTAAATTGAATTTTATAATTCTTATATTATATATTCTTGGTTATACATTATTATGATTTGTCATTTTTGAAACTTGTATCCAGTTAATCCTGTATCATTATCACTATCCTCTATATATTCATATAATATTTAATCAAGTTCGCCTTCATTAAAATATCAAAGTTTACTTTAAATTATATAGCTTACTAAGTATACCATAAATTGTGATTAAAAAACTATTTAACAATATGTATTATGGCATTGCTTATGCACTAAGTTATTATACAGTTCACATATAACTAAATATTTAATCTACTTTAAATAATATCATATGGATAATTACTTTGAGAAGAATACTTTGTACAAAACTGTACAACTCTGTTATATAAGTAATGTTTGCATATATACAATACTATAGTACAAATTCTTATATTAAATAATAAATGATTCCAATATAAAGTTATATTATAATATTTATATAAAATGTTTGATTATATAAAATTTATAATGCACATGAGTTTATAATATACACTATATATAAATATTTTAATATACACATATAATATATATATATATATATGAAAAATTTTATATAAATATATAAAAAAATGTATAATTATGTAAATAGAATTATAATTAATTTATAAACACATCAAAGGATTTTAATATTTTTAACACATTAATTAATTTTAATATTAAGTTTTATTATTATATTCTACAAGTGACTTTTTTACTGGTCAAGGGCTAACGCACCTTGTGTAAGGGTTACTCGTGTACTGTGTCACTTTTTTTTACTAAAAGTAGTTACTTTATTACTAAAAGAACTAAACTTTATTACTAAAAGTAGTTACATTACTAAAAGAACTTTATTACAAAAAAAAACCTACAAAAATTAAAACTTAATCCAACTTAATCCAACCTATCCATAACAGTGAAAATAACTATGACCACACACATACACACACATATCACTATACTTTTATAGGCTCAATTAGGAAGTAATGCAGCTAAAAAAACCTCCACAAATTAAAACTTAACCAAACCTAACCACAACCGTGAAAATAACTATATAAATAAATATACTTTTATAGGCTCACTCGGGAAGTAATGCAGCTAAAAAAAACCACCAAAAATTAAAACTTAACCCAACCCAAACCAAACCCAACCCACCTAAACCTAAACCCAAACCCAAACCAAAACCCAACCCAAACCCAAACCCAAATCCAAACCCAAACCCGTGAAGTAAACTCGGGAAGTAATGCAGCTAAAAAAAACCACTAAAAATTAAAACTTAACCCAACCCAAACCCAACCGTGACAATATACTTTTATAGGTTCACTCGGGAAGTAATGCAGCTAAAAAAAACCACCAAAAATTAAAACTTAACCCAACCCAAACCCAACCCAACCCACCTAAACCCAAACCAAAACCCAAACCCAACCCAAACCCAAACCCAACCCAACCCAAACCCAAATCCAAACCCGGGAAGTAAACTCGGGAAGTAATGCATCTAAAAAAAACTGCCAAAAATTAAAACTTAACCCAACCTAACCACAACCGTCAAATATACTTTTATAGGTTCACTCGGGAAGTAATGCAGCTAAAAAAAACAACCAAAATTAAAACTTAACCCAACCCAAACCCAACCAAACCCACCTAAACCCAAACCCAACTCAAACCCAAACCCAACCCAACCCAAACCAAAAACCAACCCAAACCCAAACCCAAACCAAATCAAAACCAAACCCAAACCCAAGTGCCCAAGTTACCTTTTATAATTTATTCGATACAGTTAAAATTATTAAAATCGAATTATTAATATAGATTTTGAATTTTCTACATGATAAAAATATTATAAATTCATGTTTTTACATGGTGGAGATAGGAAATGTACTTTTGTAAAGTCATTTATGAGGTAAATATTCATAGTAAATGCATCGCGGATGGTTACATTTATATCTACTCATCACTCTTAACATTATAGAATAGAAATTAGAATTTTTTTTTTTTATAAATTGCAATTTTTTTTTCTTGACCTTTGTACGATGAAATTTGGTGAGAAATTGAAACCGATCTGTACCTTAAATTATTCATATATTAACGGTTATTCTCATTTTTTAAGGTACTTTCGTACTCCGCATCCGTTGAAATTATAATCGAGTCGAACACGTTACCGGAAGTCTGTCAAATTTACCACTCTAAAATCACGTATTTTTCACTATTTCGGCCATAACTCGAAGAATATTAAATATTAAATATCACAATTTATACCACGATATTATATTTTAACTATCTATTTAATAGATTTAAAATTATTGAAATCGATTCATTATTGTGGATTTTGATTTTTTACATTACCTAATAATTTTAAGAATATATTTTTACATGGCGGAGATAGGAAATAATTATTATAAACTCGTTAAACCGAATAACTGCAATCTAGTACGTATGATATATATTTATAATAGTTAGTAATCTTATTGTTATAAGTATATCTATTTTATAAAGATATATTTTTTTTTGTAAAATTTTAAAATATAATTAATTAATATAAATATAATAATTAATACCGATTAATCTAATGACTTATTCGATAATATTAATATTAATTTATTAATTAGATAGTATAGTAATAATAAAATAAATAAAATAAACTATATGATACTGTTATAAAATAAGTTATTAGAATTTCATATTTTATAAATATATAATTTGTGTTATAAAATTATAAAAATATAAATATAATTATATATATTTGTAAATAATAGTTACGCTAATGAATTATTCATATATATTTATAGTATTTTATTATATAGATAGTATAATAATAATAAAATAAGTAAATAATGCTTATATAATATATTTATTATCACATCGAATGAATATATATATTTAAAAATTTATAATTTGTGTTATAAATTTATAAAATTATAATATAATTAAATGTATTAGTTAATATTATTTACACTACCATAATTTTCGAAAATATTTACATTATTTTAGTATCTAGATATTATATTATTATTAAAATAAGTAAAAAATAATGAAATTATATTAATTATACTATAAATTATAAAGTTACAAATATGGAAATCCAATGATTATTATAGATTATCTATGTTTTACATGATACAAATATTATAAATTCAAATTTTTACATGGTGGAAATAGGAAATGTACTTTTTAAAGCCATTTATGTGGCGAATAATCATAGTAAATGCATATCGGATGGCTACATTTATATATACTCATTAACATTATAGAATAGAAATTAGATTTTTTTTTTTTTTTATAAATTGCAATTTTTTTTCTTGAATTTTGGCGAAAAATTAAAACCATTCCGTACACCAAATGCTTCATATATTAATGGTTTTTCTCATTTTATTATAGGTACTTTCGTACTCCGCACCCGTTGAATCTATAATCGAGACGAACGCGTTACCGGAAGTCGGTCAAATTTACCACTCTAAAATCACGTCTTTTTCACTATTTCGACCCTAACTCGAAGAATATTAAATATTAGATATCACAATTTATACCACGATATTATATTTAAATTATCTATTTAATAAAGTTAAAATTATTGAAATCGAATCATTATCGTGGATTTTGATTTTTGACATCACCTAATACGTTTAATAATTTATTTTTACATGGCGGAGATAGGAAATAATTATTATAAACTCGTTAAACCGAATAACTGAAATCTAGTACGTACGATATATATTAATACTCGTCATAAATGTTATTTTTATAATTATTTTTAGTTATTATCTATATATTATAGATTTTTTTACGCGATACGAATATTATAAATTTAAATTTTTACACGGTAGAGATAGGACATTTTTTTTTATAAACTCGAAATTTAAATTTAACGAAATCTAGTATTATTAGGGTTCGAGTAATATTAGTAACTGGTGAAAATTTTTCGTATATAACGTATTTTATGTCGTCCGTATACGCGATATAGACTTTCTACCTATCTCCGCCATAGAGAATAGAGAGAACAATATAATGCCTCGATCGATGAATAGAATATTTATAAATAGAATAAATATAGTACGTATAGTATATATTACTCGTTTACTAATTATATCGTAATTATATCGTAATATTATTACTAATTTAGTATCTATATAGTATACATTTAATATATCGCTAAAAAAATGCGTATATAACGTATTTTATAACGCCCGTATACTAAGCGCTATAAGATCGCCCGTAGAATTTTTACGTTAACGAAAATATTTCGTAAATTTTTTTTTAACGGCGGAGATAGGAAAAAAAAATTTATAATCTCGAAATTTAACTTTAACGAAATCTAGTATTATTGGAGTTGAAGTATTAATAGTATCTGTCGAAAAAAATGCGTATATAACGTATTTTATGTCGTCCGTATACGCGATATAAGATCGCCCGTAGAATTTGTACGTTAACGAAAATATTTCGTAATTTTTGTTTTAACGGCGGAGATAGGACATTTTTTTTTATAAACTCGAAATTTAAATTTAACGAAATCTAGTATTATTAGGGTTCGAGTAAGATTAGTAATTGGTGAAAATTTTTCGTATATAACGTATTTTATGTCGTCCGTATACGCGATATAGAGATTTTTACCTATCTCCGCCATAGAGAATCGAGAGAACAATAGAATGCCTAGATCGATGAATAGAATATTTATAAATAGAATAAATATATAAATATATAAAATTATATGTAAATCACGTATACTAACCGTGTCCTAATTATATAATCGATATATATAAATATTATCGACGATTTATTATCTAGAGGGTATTAGATTTATAAATGTGGAAAAAGTTTGAAATTTCTCGATATAGCTTACGCTATCTCGGGGCTCGCTTCGCTCGATTCCAATTGTACCAAGACGACGACGACGACTACGTCGATTAAGAGAAATAATATATATGTAGATAAATAATATTTCATTATTATAAACCCGTATCATTATTCAGTGATTATATATTATATTTAATCATGTATATTACTATCTTATAAATATAATTGATCATTCTATATAATTTTATCAAACTATATTGCCAGCAGTAAATATGATCGATATATATCTTATCTCTAGTAATTTACAATATTATATATGATATGTCACTCACATCTAAATATAGATCAGTTACTAATTTTAATTTAAATATATATCGCAAGCAATACGCATATCATGCAGTTAAATATACACCTATATATTTAGGTCATACAAATTACGATATTTTCAAGTTTTATCATACTTAGTAATTTGATTAATTAATAACATTATGTACATATATTATGTTATTCTTATTCATATTATGTTAAGTGAATATATATGTACATTATATAATATAGAAATAACATTTATATACTTGGATTCACATTAAATTTATTATATTAAAATGAACAATTCACAGCCTCATTTATTTTGATTATTATACGTCATTTATATTTCAAATTACTAAGCCTATATACATATTACGATTTTTATTGTCCTTTGTAATTCTAAATGTTTGTTTATAAATTAAATAAAATCCAAAAGTTAATAATATAAAATAAAAATTTAATAAAATATTTTTAAAATTTAAAATTCAAATATCATAGAATTTATATTTGGGATCCTACTATGACGTCACAGTTCATTTTTCGTTTTATATTTCGTTTTTTGATTAAAACACATTATTTTGTTATAAATAAGTATTATTTCAAAATTGTATGAATAGAGTTCATATTTATTTATACCATATTATATTAATATGGATAATCTATTTTCATGCATATTATGCTTTAACTATTACATTTATGTAACTAATTTAAAATATAATATTTATCTAATCACAGATAAATAATTATGTAGATAGGCATTCATCAATACCACCTATTAATTTTAATGAAATATCAGATCAGCCATCTTGTGAGTAGACATTTTGCACATTTTTATCATAATTTTTTTTAAATATAAATTTGAAAAAACAAAAATAAGATATTAATAAGATTTCCAATGATACAAATTATATTAGAATAACATCAATATGAAAAATAACATTCTCATAATTCAACATTGGCTGATTGTTATATCAGTTTTATTATTACTAATAAATAGTATGTTACATAATATTTGTTTACGAATTCATCTTGTAATCAGATATATTATATATACTATATATTTTATATAAAATGTATGATATAGTATCATATTATTAAAACAAATAAAATCCCCTACACACAAAATGGTGAACCCAATATTTCACTAAATATTCGCGAATTCCTATCTATCTAATTATATATCGGTGTATCTAATACATATATATATTTATATATATATATATTTAATAATATATTCATTATATAATACAAATAAATCATTAGGAATGTAATAGGTTTAAATAATTAATTGAAATTAATTGAATTCATTTAATAATATAACAAATTACCTCATTAAAAAATTCCACCAGTTCAGCTATTGTTAGATATAATTTTGCTTTACTTCTGTTTAAATGATAATTTATTAATATTTATTCAAATTAATATAAATATATATATGTTAAATTAAAGTTTAAGGGCATACCGTAGCATGCACGCCACAATGTATTAAGATAGCAAATAATGGGTATATTCAAAGTTAGGCTTAAAGCATTCATTTCAATGAATGGTCAATTCATTGAAAACCTAATTTTATTTGTATTATATTAAATATATTCACATGCACAATCCTATACTTCAAAATTATTCATAATGTGTATTATTCATATATAAATATATACATAAAAAACTCTATATTTTGTAACAATTATTTTCTATAGAAATTGATATTTTTTCAATTATACATATACAAATATTTAAATATTTTAGGTATAGGATTATTTAAATATTTGTTTTGTATACAATGCTAAAAAAATTAATATGATACATATAATAGTTTTTGAGTTACCTACATTTATACACACATACCTAGCGCGAATTTATTTATTCTGAGTAAATGCCATTTGAAGTTAGACAGCAATTGATTTTATTTTTAAAATATATAAATGTAGTTGAAAATAACTATAAAATAAGAATAACTAATTGAATAATAATAATTTATATTATGTATAATATATGTATAATATATATAAGTATATATAATTATATATAAATATATAAATGATATAAAAAATTATATATAAATGATATAAAAAAAATTGATTAATAAAAGTATAAATAGTAATGTAAACAAAATAAAATAATTATATATAACTAAAATAAATAATATGAATACAAATAACTAGTATGAATACAAATAACTACTTTTATGCTATTTCTAGATTGAATTCATGACTAAAATTGTTACACATAAAAAACACTATGTTTAAGGACTATGTTTAAAACACTAATATTATGGAACAAAAAATAAATAATTTTTTTTAAAATATTTGTTAAATCAACCAATTGCGTGCGTGCGTGCTGCTATATGCCCTTAAATGATAATTTATCAAGTTATTTTACAATTCAAATTAATATAAATATATATGTTAAATTAAAAACAAACATTTCTTTGAAGAGTTCCTCTATATCAGTTCTAGGACAAATCTTGTGATACAGTTCATAAAACTTATCAAATGTAAAATTGTCCTTATCAATATCTTCATTCTATTGATTTTTATAATAGATATTAGGTATAAAGAAAATAGGTATGATAATAGCATTTATTAAATATGAATTTATATAATAGTAATAGAGATAATTACTATGATTTAGTGATAAATGTATTACAAATATTGGGTTTAGTTTATTTTGAATAAATTGTATATTATAGTTTATTAATGATATATTAATTTATATAATGGAGTATAGACACTATGATAACATATTTTTATGATTACTAATCTAATATTATCTATATATATATATATATATCTATATATAGATTATTACATTGAGGGTATTCAATTATTAATTACAGTAATACTCCTGCAGTGCAGTATATTTCAATTGCAGATAGTTTTAATGACAATATATATATATATATATATATATATATATATATATATATGTATCAAATATATGTATTCGCAGTTTAATAAATAAATATTATTATATATATATTATTTTATTTTATTATTTAATTAGTTACTTTAGATACTGTGTTAAAATTCATAATACTGAACTTCATATTTATTAGACTTCGTTGCTATTTGTGTTTTAGTAAAATAATATTCTATATATTAATATTATATAAATTAAATCTTAATGTCTCTATTATTAAAGTACTAATATATATATACATATATATTCACTAACTATACATAATTTACTTCAAATAATATTCACAATATTAATAATATATTCGCTATTTTATTATTTGTATAATACAAATTGTATTGTACATTATTTATGAAATCTACATAACAAATAACTGAGAAACATAATACACTATTATAATTTATTTATGAATTATTTAAAATTATTTTTGTATGTATTTTTTTTTAAACATGAATTTAATATTAAATATATTGTTATTTATTGAACAACTTTCTTATATATACAAATTATTCGATAATTAAAATTTATATATTATTAATAATTATATATAATGAATGATATAATTAAAAATATTAGTAATTACTTTAATTTAGTAATTATATATAAGTATTACATAATAAACATAAGCATCAATAACCTTGCCACTTGGAAATCCCAAATCTCTTAAACATTGCATTATCATTTTCTCTGTCTTGCCACTAGCAAATGTCCTTGTAATACTGAAAGAATAAATAAGAGAATATTACAATAAAAGTATACTGTGTAGAAGATATAGATATGGATGTACTGTATAGACATATGGTATAGATATGATATAGATATATGGATATGTAGTGATGTTGCTGATAAATCAATAATACAAATGAAAATGATAAATGATAATCTTCTAAAACCTAGGTTATCAACTAATAAAATGAGTAATGTAGACAATATTTCTAGAAATAAACACACATTCTACAGTTAGTTAGGTTTGGGGCTAACTAATGACATTCAATTTGAGATATTTGTGATATAAATCATATGCATATAAACCATCTAACTGGTATTCTTCCACTGGCATTCACCATAAAGTTAAGTTTCATCCAACTGCAATAGTGAATAAGTGAAGCGAGCTGATATATTTATTTAGTAGAGTACAAACTGTTTCTTGAGACAAGTCATTGGACAAACATTATTAGCCTTGGAATTATGGGTAATCTGTCTCAACATCTCTATCCATGTCTGAAACAAACATATAAATATATATATATATATATATATATATATATTAAGATAACATATCAACAATGTTTGACTGAATTTTAAGTAGTCATGCCTATATTTGTTGAAACACTACATTCAGATTGAAATATAATGAATAATATAATATTACTAGTAATACTTTTAATAATATTCATAATATTGTATTATATCTTTATTGTAGAGATATTATCATAATTTACTATTGTCTTCATAGTATATTATAACTTATTTATATATATATACAGTAAAACCTCTCTATAAGAAACTATTTTTTTTCAGTACTTATTTTCTTATAGAGAGGTTTTCTTATAAAGAGATTTTTACTTTTCCAATGATTTTAAGAATTAATTTATAATTGAAAATGCATTATATAACCTATAGGTTATATATATAGTATATTTATTTTGTATACTGTTTTAAATGTATACTGTATTGTTTGCGCTTAGACATGTTAATACATAATGAAATTTGATTAGATTTACATTAGAAATTATAAATTATGAATCATTAATGATGATTATCATTGATGAGTATAATATAATGAATATTATAATAATTATAATCTATTATTTAACAATTATTTGTATAATATAATAAATTGAATCATCAATACCCAGATTAATACATTTAAATTTGTAAATACAGAAATTTTAATAAATTTATGGATATACAATAAAAACTATTAATTAATTTTAATTCATTTCTAGCTATTTATGTAATATAATATTATTTTAAAGATACAAATTATAGAAATTAATTATTATATAAGATATTACTTTAATTGTTATCAATATACAATACTTCTATTTATATATAATTATTTTGTATACAGTAAGTTTCTTATAAAGAGGATTTTCTTATATTTTTCTTATAAGATTTTCTTATAAAGAGGTTTTTTAATGTGGAAAAGGTTGAATTCCAACCAAATGTGTGAAAAATTTTCTTATAAAGAGGTTTTTCTTATAAAGAGGTTTCTTATAGAGAGGTTTTACTGTATATATATATTGTATTGAAAATGTATAAAAACTATTACTATTATATTTGTGTTTAAATAAACTATATATCTACTTTATTTAACAAATTTAATATTCAGTATTTAAATGGTAATTAATTCATATTTCATTATTTAATATGCATGCCTTTAATAAAAAGAATTATTTCTGTAATTTAAAATTCACTTATAATTTAAACACTTCACTTATATTAATGACAAATTATTGGTATTATTTTTAAACACACACATTTATATAGTATTCACATAAAATATCAAATATGTAAAGATTTCAAGCAAAAAGATGTAGAGTTAATATTAATAATAAATAATTTTCAGTTTTTAATTGGATTTCTTATATATCTAATTTTATATAATTTAATATTAAAATCATATAATAAAATCTTTTAAATAATTTAATAATTTTACTATTTATGAAATTACAATAATGATGATATTAATTATAATTATATATTATATATATATATTAGTGATGTAAATGATGCTCAAATATAAAGCATGATGCAGTCTCAGTCTCAGTTACCTAAAGTCTCAACTCGGCTCGGGCTCGCTTGGCTAGAGTCTCGGCTCGGCTCGGGCTCGTTTTTTTTCCGAAAATGAAAGTCTCTGCTCGGCATCAATAACCAAAACTCTCGGCTCGGCATCAAAAAGATCGGTATTATTTACACCACTAGATGAAATTTACATTATTATTCACTGAATCGCGAAGTTGGCGCAGATTATTTTTTTTAAATTGATGTAAATGTGAAATATATAAAAATTAGTATTAAAATGTAATTTCAAAAAAGCATCATTTCGACTCGGTAATGTTTTGTAAAAGTCTCAACTCGGCTCGGGCTCGTTCGGCTCGGGCTCGTTCGGCTCGGGCTCGTTTGGCTAGAGTCTCGGTTCGGCTCGGGCTAGTTTGGCTAGAGTCTCAGCTCGGGTTCGTTTTTTTTCCGAAAATGAAAGTCTCGGCTCGGCATTAAAAACCAAAAATCTCGGCTCGGCATCAAAAGCTTGGCATCATTTACATCACTAATATATATATATAGATATAGTAATAAGTTAATTCTATTAACTATATTATAAAGTATATAATATTATAATTATCAATTATACTATTATCTATAGTATATTTCTATCTAATAGACACCTTAGCAGTAGTTTCATCGCCAGCAATGAAATTACTGTAAGTTACATTGACGAGATCCAGACCACTGCAAACAGTTAATGAACGAGTTTCTAAAGATCCATGTGCCCTTATCTCAAGATCCATTGCAAGTTTTCCATCCTTATCAATTATAACAATGATAACAGTGAAAAGGTATGATTACTAAATAAAAAACCTTAGGAGGGATGCTGCATCTTATATCACTAATTTGAGAACATTCAATAATTTGCCCTTCCTAGTTAAAATGATAGATATTCATGTAATTAATATATCAAGAAATATTCATATTAAATAATTCTCTTAGAAATATGGATACTATTAATTTAAATTTTAGGTTTTTAATTTACATTATTTAAAATTCATAATATAAATTATAATATTAACTCTATCATCACTTTTCCAATAAATAAAGAATCCATTATCATCAACTTTTACTAGACAGTTTGGTTCAAAAACTCCCGTTTCCTGTATCAATAATTATGGTAATTTAGATGCAAAGTAGTAATATTGAGAATAAATACTGACCTCTTCCCATCGGTCAAAATAAGCTCCATCAAGTAAAACCTACAATTGTTTTAATAATGTGTTAAGAAAACTTGCAGTATTATGGTAACATGAGTGATACCAATATACATGTGACAATGTAATTACTTACTGTAATAAGAACTATTAAAATCGGTATTGTATTGTAGCAGTATCTGTAGCTATGGTATTAGTTTGGTATTATATTACAGGTTGAATAATCATGATTTTAGTATCTTTGTTATTATATCTACCGGTAATATATAAAATAAACATGGTGGATATTATATGGCTGATGTGGTTGTATTACCTATTCTCCTATTTGTTATAGGTATAATATATCCTCGCCACATCAAATAAATAATATCTAGAGTAATTCATTTATCAAATAGAATTATTTAATTAAGAATTGTTAATTAAATGAATTATATAAAATGTTCCCCCTAGAAATATATAAATATATATATATATATTATAGATAATATGCAATATAATATTAATAATTTATATTGTATACGCAATAACAATTATTTATAATATATACATTATACACATATAACACTTTTATTTATATTCAAGATTTTCAATATGCATTTTAATGAATTTTAATTAATGAATATATTCATATCATACTGGTTAAATATGTTACATTTGTGTCTAATAATAAGATTCTGTATTTACAACACCAAATATCTTTAAATCTATTCTATTATTACATTTATCAAACTGATGAACACAGTTAATTTAATTTTGTCAATCAAGTTTTATTAATAAATATATGATATGATATTATATAAATAATATGTAATAGTATATTACTGTTGCACACAAATTAGTTGTAAAGATAATAAAACATTTTATTTTTAAATTATGTGTAATGGGAATATTTTAATGAATACTTAAAAAAAAGATGTGAATTAATGTGAAATAATTATGAGAGTTAAAAATACAATAATAAATTAACATGTTACATAGAAATAATTAAATACATATAAAGTCATAATAATTCTTAGATATAACTACAAATGAATTCATTATAAATACATATTTTACTAGTACAATTAGAGCTTCTTTAAATCAAATTCATCATATTAATTAATGTTTCATACTTCATAGAATAAACTTATATTAAATTATCATATAAGAATAAGTTCTATATATATTAATATATATATATATACTTCTAATTTATAACTTCAAATTATATAATTTCATTTTATACAATAACATATTTTACTAGTACTATTAGAGCTTCTTTTAATAAAATTCATCATAATTAATATAATAATTAATTGTTCATACTTCATAGAATAAACTTATATTAAATATCATATAATAATAAGTTCTATATATATATATACTTCTAATTTATAACTTCGAATTATATAATTTCAGTGTTTAGTTTTTTGACTAATATTATTTTAAATGTAGTAACTCCCTTTAACATGTAAATACATTGAATGATATGATATAGTATATGTATCTACTTCACAAACACTTTTATTATAATGGCATAGTAATGATACTAAAACTATAAATTGTTCCAATTTTTATATTTCTATCAGGATATCGACTAATTAACATAATGGCACTTATTAAATATAAATATTTTGGAAACTGTAAAAATCCTCTAGCAATCTTAGATAATATATAAATTAAAATACTTTTAAAAATAATTAATACAGTTTTAAATTAAACATGATATCCATTTAGACAATTAGACATGAGAATTATGTCTTATATTCTTTGTAAATTACTTGTAATATTGCATATAACATACAAATTTGATTAGGACAGTACACTTTATTTATAAATTACTGAAATAAAATATAGTTAATATAACATCTCTTATGCAGGCATATTTTATATACTGATATATATCCGATATAACCCTATATTTTGTACATGTAAAGATATAAAAAATGGCTAGTTTTCAAAGAAAAATTAAACCTCCATATTTTATCATACATTTTTTAATAAATAATAATAATATATAAAATATATAATAATAAAATGTAAGTTTTTTATCTTATAGATATTTCCACAAATTATGCATTTATATTTAAAATATTTGAATAGGTTTTCTTATAAAGACTTTTAAATTTCCAATGATTTTAAGAATTAATTTATAATTGAAAATACATTATATAACCTATAGGTTATATATATATATATATACAGTAAAACCTCTCTATAAGAAACTATTTTTTTTCGGTACTTTTTTTCTTATAGAGAGGTTTTCTTATAAAGAGGTTTTTACTTTTTCAATGATTTTGATAATAAAAATGGAGAAATATTATCTATCTTACATAATTATTGATTGTTCAGTAAACCTTCATCAACTTCTTTAATTATATTAGATTTAAAATGTATACTGTATTGTTTGCGCTTAGACATGTTAATACATAATGACATTTTATTAGATTTACATTTACAATTATAAATTAGAATCATCATTGATGAATATAATATAATGAATATTATAATAATCTATTATTTAAAAATTAATTGTATAATATAATAAATTGTATCATCAATACCTTTAAGGGGATGTCCCAGTGTTCAAAATGATAAAAAAAAAATATTTTGTATTTATTTTTTATTCCATAATATTAATAAATGTAGTGTGTTTTAGTATCTGTAAAAATATCAGCCGCGAATTCAATCTAGAAATGCCATAAAATTGATTTCTAAATTGTTATATTATCAATAGATATGTATACTTTCAACTTTCAAATTCTGTTTTCTCAAAACAATTATTTCGCGCTAGGTATGTGTGTATAAACTTAGGTATAACAAAAACTAGTATATGTATTCTACTAATTGTTATTGCATTATATAAATAACATATATATGAATACTATTACAGGTGTAATTTTCTAAATTTGTATATGTATAGTTGCAAAAAATAACAATTTCTATAGAAATTCCGTAAATTAAAAAATTAAAATGTGTGCATATATATATATACGTCATATAATATATATTATAAAAATTACGTCCTGTAATAGTATGTGTATACATATAATGAATAGAATATAACAAAAATTAGCTCAATTCAATGAATAGAAATCTGCGCGCCTAGTTTTGCGTAGACCCATTATTTGCTATCTCTATACATAGAGAGGCGGGCGTCGTGTGACATCCCCTTAAGGATATAATAACATTTATAAATTAATTTTAATACATTTATGGATACAATATACAATAATATTTATTAATTAATTATAATAAATTCAAGGATATAAATAACATTTATTGATTAATTTTAATACATTTTAATACATTTATGGATATAAAATAACAATTATTAATATAATTTTAATTCATTGCGAGCTATTTATGTAATATAAAATATTTGTAAGAAAAAAAAATATCTTATATAATAATTAATTTCTATAATTGTTATCTATATATAATAATTCTATTTATGTAATTATTTTTTATATTTTTTATACTATAAGTTTCTTATAAAGAGGTTTTTCTTATATTTTTCTTATAAGATTTTCTTATAAAGAGGTTTTTTTAATGTGGAAAAGGTTGAATTCCAACCAAATGTGTGAAAAATGTTCTTATAAAGAGGTTTTTCTTATAAAGAGGTTTCTTATAGAGAGGTTTTACTGTATATATATATATATATTGTATATTTATTTGACAAACTTTGACACTAATAGTCACTATTATTCCCCCAATAAATACCTCCTTTCATTAGTCATCAAATATAGATATTATGTATTATTTATATCATTGTAAATGCACTTCTACAATTAGTTATACTGACTACAGACTATCCATTGTAGTGTAGACATGATATATGTACTCCATCATATCATAGGAGCCTGTAGTACATATAATTGATTTTATTATTAATAAAATGCAATACATTTTATTAATGAGTTCTTCATGCTTGCCTGTTGCTATGCATGAGCTCACTGCAGTGGGAAATACAAAATACATTCACTAATTGCAATTAATTATTGTTACATCTACATTACAATACCAATATAAATCTAGATATAAACAACTACATCACATTTTCAGGGAGAGAGATTTTATAGGTGTAATTTCTAAAAAAGAATATCAATTATGTTCTTATAAAGAGGTTTTTAAATGTGAAAATATTTAAATGCCAACCAAATGTGTGCAAATATATGTCATGAGTGTATTTAATAAAAATTGTATAAATTAAAAATATATATCATTATATTTATAGAAACTAAAATATATCATTAGTATAAATAATAATACAAAATACAGTAAAACCTCTCTATAAGAAACCTCATTATAAGAAAATTGTTCACACATTTGGTTGGAATTCAACCTTTTCCACATTAAAAACCTCTTTATAAGAAAATCTTATAAGACAAATATAAGAAAAACCTCTTTATAAGAAACTTATTGTATACAAAATATAAAAAATAATTATATATAAATAAATGTATTGTAGATTGATAAAAATTATAGAAATTAATCATTATATAAGATATTTTTTTTTCTTACATAAATATCTCGAAATGAATTAAAATTAATTAATAAATGTTATTTTTATCCTTGAATTTATTAAAATTAATTAATAAATGTTATTGTATATCCATAAATTTATAAAAATAAATTAATGATGTTATATCCTTAAATTTAGTGATGATACAATTTATTATATTATAAAATTATTTGAAAAAATTATTCCTATCTCTAATTTTCTAATTTCTAATAGTAAGTAAAAAAACCTAATATGTATACATTATAATATATTTACTTAATATTTAAAATAATTAATATTCAGTTTTTTATAAGGGTATTTTTATAATTCCTAATTTTGGCACATAGAGATACGTTTGAATGAAATATAATACCTATATACGATAAATAATTATATTTGCATATTTTAATAAAATAATTTGTTTGAAAAAAATAAAAACGAACGTAAAGCCGGGGATTATATTAAAACAAATTGTACCATTGATGATATGAAACTATATTTTGTTATATTTGTTGTGTATTATATAAATAATAAATATGTAAATATTTATATATATTATTTTTAATAACAACAATTATTTATTATCATTTATTTGCATTGAAATTGACTGCAATTTAACTAACAGCAAATATTTTTCTAATGAAAAATATATCACTTATGCGAAATCTTGTAATTTAACTATGTACACAGAACATAAACCAACATAAATTATTATTTCTGGTAAATACCTTACATTCATATAAAATAATACAATTTTAAAATGTAAATGGTTTTAAATTATTATTTATATGATGAAAATAAATTATTCATTACTAATATATATCAATGTTATGACAAATATATGATATTTTGGATTTAAATGATAAAAATATCTATTATGTGAGTAAAAGCTAATTTATATTGCATGTAATTTAATAGAAAAATGAAAATATTGTTGTATCAAATCCAAACCTAAATCTATTTCAATGGCGATACTATTACCAGCAGTATCAAGTGTTTAATATTAATTATATTGCATTGATAGGGAATTATATATTAGCAAATAGTTTGCAGGGTATAACTCAGCATTATTATTTTACAATATGATCTTTATTGAAACTGTATTAAAACATATTTAAATATTAGAAAATAACTCATATACGGGTAGATTAAGTTAAATTATAGTTAATTATAGTTAAAACTAGATGGATAGATTACATAAATTATAATTTATCAGATACTGAAAATTACCTCATATAATATAATATAACTTATGGACCATAAGTTATGGTATAATATAACTTATATTGAAATACTAATTGATAGTATATATATATAACACTGGAAATGGTAAATAACTAAATTGTAATACCTCTATTATGTAATTTTGCATTAAATATAAAATAATATAAATATTCATTAACAAATAATTATACTTTATACTTTCGATTATATATTTCGACTATGTATTTGCTTAAATAAATTATCAATCAATACAAAATTATAGAACTAATACATTAAAATATAGTATACATTATCATTCAGTAAGTTTATATATATAATATACATAATAGGTATATTATAGCCTTCATAGCCTATTATATCCTTAATTATAGATTTCATATGTTAATTACATGTATATATTCATGTATGATACATTATATATGTAGGTATATATATATATATATATATATATATATATATATATATATAATTTGATATATATATAATTGATATATATGTATATTTATATATATTTATATATATATATATATATATATATATATATAAATATATATATTATATGTCAAATAATAATGAACAATTATTGAATATAACTAGATTTAAATACAGATAGTATGTGAAACATCCATTCATAATAGATAAATACATATATAAACACTTAAACCATAGATTTATAGTTTACAAGTTTACATATACAAATATAAATATATGACTTAAACACACATAAACCATGATTTTTATTATCCATAAGGGTTATTATATTATTGAATCTCTGTTTATATAAATCCTAATAAGTAAGAACTTATAAGAAATTTAAAATAATGTTATTTTAGTAGTAATAATAAAATAATCATAACAATGTGGTATAGTAAATAAGTAATATACACATTAACCTATAAACACATGCATACTATAATGATATATATGTTTATAAGAGCACTTAGTTTACAATATAATTATATAATAAAATAGGTATTGTCATCATGAATAACAGATATATAGCAAAGATTTTGCGAAGCAAAGATATAACAATCCCTATGCATGCAACGTAATTTAGTAATAGCAAAAAGTGATATTTGTAATAATATCAAATGGTAATTGTAATGTATGGCTTTTCACACCTAGATTATTACCTAACAATGAAGTCTAACTATTCAGTGGCCTTCAGAGTGTGATTGAGTTTCTATGTGTGATTCGGTTCTAGGTACGCATACTACATATAGAAATTCTAATATACCATGATCAAATGTAAAAAGTCTAACATGTTTAATAAATAGCGGATTTGTTCACATGTTAACATGTTAATCCTATATAATTATGCTTTAATTAACTGAAATAAAGCACACTTAAGCACTCTTCTAATAGGCAATATATTCGTGCAATTTTGCAGTCGAATTCTTAAGGGGAAATTCTTCAGAATTATTATTTTCGAAACAAACATAATTTAAATTATTATGTATGAAATAAAATAATATAATATTTATCTATCATTTGAGCTATAAATATACTTCACATCTTAATATATGTACATAAAAAGAGTACTTTATTGGAAGTACCAATTGAATATATAATTTAAATTACCACTAATAATTACTAAATAATCGGTTAAATAAATGCTGTATAACTTTGTGAATTATTTATTAATCTTGAAAATTTAAATATATTTATAAACATCAAATAGAATTTATTTGTATACAATTTATTTCATACTATAATGGTAATATGATATGAGTATTGTCCATTTAAATGAAAGAATTTTAGATCATAAGAAATTGAATATACTTACTTTTACTTTTACTCCCTTGACTCTTGAATCGTAGGGGAATCATCAGACAAGTATCAACAACAAATTTCTTCCATTTTCCGCGATCTTCCATCATCCGTGTTAGTTCGCTAGTACTTCTATCTGTCCATTTATTTATGTTGTGCATCCAATTATTTCGTGGCCGGCCTTTTTTCCTTTGCCTTCTACTTTTCCTTGTAGAATGGTTTTGGCCAGTCCATCGTGTCGACAAATATGACCATAATACTTAAGCTTTCTTCGTTTTATAGTGCTTAAGAGTGGTTCATATTTGCCTATTAGATTTATAATTTTTTCATGGATCATTTGTTTTTCTTTGGCGATATGTAATACACAGTAATCTTCTATGCGATTTATTTTTGAATGCTTGTATCCTTTTTTCCTCTTTTTCCATTAAGGTCCAAGTTTCGCAGCCGTAGAGAAGTATTGATAATATAAGTGATTTATAGAGGTTGTATTTTACATGGAACGCAATTTTTTTGCTTTGCCATATTGTTCCAAGTTTTACCATTGCTGAGGTTGCTGTTGCTAATCGTATTCGTAATTTGTTATCTGATGATCCATCTGATTTCAATGTCGATCCAAGATACTTAAATGTTTTGACATATTCGAGTAGGGTTCCGTCCATCATTATGTTTGCACTTTCATTTTTACTATTTACCATAGTCTTGCTTTTCTCTTTGCTTACTTCCATCCCATAATCTTTAGAAGCTTCAGAAAGTCTATTAGTAAGCTCTTGTAATTCGGAATTGGTTCCAGCGATTAGATCGATATCGTCAGCAAATCTAAGGTTATTTATAATCCTACCACCAACAGATATAGTTGACTTGTGGTTATGGAGTGTTTCCTGCATGATTTGTTCTAAGAAAATATTGAATAACACTGGGGATAGCAGACAACCCTGTCTTACTCCAACTGTAGTGTGGAAGAAGTCTCCTGTCTTGTTATTTAGTATTACAGCACTATTCAAATTTTCATATAGCGACTCAATTATTCTTACAATTTTATGAGATATGCCAAAATGACCCATGACACTCCATAGCCCTTTATGCCATACTCTATCAAAGGCTTTCTTGAAGTCAATATAGTTATGGTACACATTTTTCTCAATTTCGATGTGCTTCTCCATTATTATTCTACTGTTAAGAATTTGTTCAATAGTGCTTCTTGATTTTCTGAACCCTGCTTGCTCTTCAGCTAAAATTTGTTCAGCTTGCGGTATTAGTCTATTTAATATTATTCTTAATAGAATTTTGCTCGGATGTGGTATTAGGCTTAGTGTTCGATAATTTGAGCATTTCTTTGTGTCACCTTTTTTCGGAATAGGAATTATCAATGATTTTGTCCATTGATCTGGCCATATTTTTGTTTTACATATATTTTGATTATGCTTTCTCCTCCATGCTTTATTAGTTCAGCTGAAATGTTGTCATTTCCTGTGGTTTTATCATTTTTTAGCATATAAATTGCATTTTCAACTTCCGATTTTAGGATTGGCAGTGTTTCTTCAATGGCAGTGTTATTTTGATTACGATTAGTTAATTTGTTAATATTTGGTTTAATTGGATAATTATACAGATTATTGCAATATTCTGTCCATGTTTTTAATAATGATTCATTATCAGCAATACGTTTATTGTTTTGGTTTTCGTCTTCTATTATCATGGTTTTCCTTTTTATTGGATTTGTTAGGGTTTTTAAAATTTGATATGCTCTTTTATTGGATCTACCTCTAGCCATATCTTCGTTAATAGCATTACATTGTTCTTGTATCCAATTTTCTTTTGCATTTTTCATTTGTTTTCGGATTGAAATATTTATTTCTCTATATTCCTCTTTTATATCTGAATTATTCTTTTTTAATGCATTTAAAACTCTTCTTTTATCACACAAATCAAGTATATCGTTAGTGATCCAGGGTTGTTTTTTTCTACGATTTTTACCTATTATTGTTTCTGCAGTAAGGTGTATCGCTTTTTCAATATCAGAAACAATTTTGGTCACATTATTTTCATCCTTATTGATCTGTGATAAAACTAGTTCGAGTTTTTCTTTGTATTCGTTTGCAATTTGTGGGTTTCGTAGCTTTTCAAGGTCGTATCGGATTCTATTAGTTTTTTCTTTTTTCTTAAGACATAGTTTCATTTTGATATTGCATAGAACTAAATCATGGTCGCTATTTATGGTAGCTCCAGGATATGTTCTAGTACTAGTTTTAATGATACTAGATTTAAATCTTTGTGGTGTTAGAATATAATAGATCTGGTTATGAGTTTGTCCATCTGGTGAGTGCCATGTGGTTTTCCTTGACAATTTGTGGTTAAATAATGTATTGGATATAACTAACTTATGTTTTTCAGCAAACTCAAGTAGTCTTTCTCCGCGACTGTTTGTTTTACCAAGACCAAAGCGTCCTATAGCATTCTGCCATATTGGATATGCATCTTTTCCGGCTTTAGTATTCCAGTCACCTAAGACTACAATAAAATCTTTTTTGGGTGTGGTTTCATCTATTTTTTCATAAAATTCCTCAATTTCATTATCTGAGTAGTCAGAAGTAGGAGCATATACCTGTATTATAGTTACATTTTTCAGCTTTGCTTCCATTCTTATAGATATTATTCTGTCTGAGACATATGAAAAATCAAGTATTGAGTCTGTGATTTCTTTCCTTATTAGAAATCCAACACCATTTCTTTTTAATCTGTCCGCTATATAGAAATGTATGTCCATTGTCAGATACTTCTTCTCCTGTTCCTTTCCATCTTACTTCTGATAGTCCTATTATGTCCCATTTATAGTTTTCGAGTTCTCGACAGAGTTCTTCTAATTTACCAAATTTTGCAAGAGATCTAACATTCCAAGTTCCAATTGTCGTAATATTGGATGCCATTTTTATTTTCTTAAATTCATTACTTATATTATCTTTGTTTGTGTATATATAAAAATGATTGAATATATAAAAATGTATTATAATATATTTATTATACATATATAGTATTCATATAACATTGAATAATACATATAATCTTACTTTATATGTATACATATTATTTTTATATCATATATTTTATGTATTCTATATTATACAATTACATATATTTATGAAATATCATTTTCTAAAAGGTAATTCAACATTTTATTGTAATAAACTTTAAATGCCATTTACACAAAATAATGTTTTCCATGTATTACTCTCACTCAAAATGTAATATCTCATTGAATAATGAAAAAAACATTTTACAATAGGCAATAGTAATGAAATAATTTTAATACAATTTTTTTTAATAAAAATTATTAATTTTAATTTATCTTTGTTTATTAATGATAAATAAAACATATATTTATAAAAATATATAATATATATTTGAATGAATGGATATGTAATCAAAAAGTATTTCATAATAGAATGATACATTATTAAACTATAGAAAAAAAAGTATGTGATTAGTAATCACTAGTGAATAACTAGTAGTGATGTAAATAATGCTCAAATCTAAAGCATGATGCAGTATCAGTCTTAGTTACCTAATCTCAACTCGGCTCGAGCTCGTTTTGTTAGAGTATCAACTCGGCTCGGGCTTGTTTGGCTAGAGTCTCATCTCGGCTCGAGCTCGTTTTTTTTCCGAAATTGCAAGTCTCGCCTCGACATTAATAACCAAAAGTTTCGGCTCGGCATTAAAAAGCTCTGCATCATTTACATCACTAGTAATCACATCATTTTGTTATCACTGATTACCTATTATTAAATTTGTGTAATTGAATTTATTGTAAGTCATAATTACTATATATTTACAAATATAAATTCCTATATATATGCGTTCGTTTATTTACCAATTACATAAATTGTCATAAAAACTAGAATAAATCGGATTAGAATATTTAGCAATAATCGCAGAAAAAACATAGACTTTTACAATTTGGCAATTCTTAAGAATTCTACTGTGAAATTGATTATGTGAACAGCGCTTTAAATAATACAGAATTTACAATAGTTACAATATGAATTTGAAGTATTGACAAATGTAAAATTTTATATTATACGATTATTAACTACTAATTATTAACTAATAACATTAATATTTTAGTATAATACTCATTAAATTGTACTTATATGTTATATTTATTCAAGATTAAAATTATATACATATTCCATATACGTTGATCAAGAATTATTCTGTAAAACTTGTGAATATTCACCACTATTTGTGAATAATCATCGCGTTGTTATCAATCATGTTAGATGTTTTCTTAAGGGGACATTAAGGGGAATTAAGGGGACTTAAGGGTATATAAGGGGACATTAAGGGGACTTAAGAGGAAATTAAGAGGAATTATAGGGTGTTCACACGATGCGTATTTTGATTGTCGTACGAACAAATGCTGGACCGAAATTTGTCGGTCCAGCATTTAAAAAACACGAGTGTTCACACGACGCGGGTTTAAATTGTCGTAGTTATCAATAACTGACAGCGTAAATAAAAAATAAAGTAAATAAACAAGAATTTCAAATTCGAATAATATTTTAATTTATCTATTATAATTACATTTATTATAATTATGGATACTTATTTCGATACTTATTTAAATAATTTATTATGTTTAATAACTGACGAAATTTCATGAATATTTCGTATGAAAATAGCAGAATGAGAACTTATGGGCGCATAATTATTTAAAACGATTCTCGATCTTTAAAGCATTTAATTAAACTACTTTTTATTATATATTTACTTGAATTATTTAATTTTGTATATTCTATATAATTCATGTTTATATTGTATTTTATATTTTAGTAATACGATTAATTATATAAAAATTATTCAGTATAATATTTTTATAAAATATTGTAAACATTACCAAAGATATTAAGATATTTGGGTCCAGCATTCATTTGGGTCCAGCAAAAATTAGGATATTTTCCATTTTTGCTGTACGACGAGAAAAATAGGAATTTGAGTAAATGCTGGACCGAAATCCAGCATTTGTTCGTACGACAAGCAAAACACGCATCGTGTGAACACCCTATTAAGGGGACTTAAGGGTATATTAAGGGGACAAATTACTATTACTTTACTGTTATTTTATATATTCTCAACTAATGCTTATTTGAAAAAATAAGTAGGTAACATTATTTTAATATATTAATTAATTAAATTATAAAATTATAATAAAAATATAATTTAATATATAATTCTAAGTCAGACTTTGTAGAATTTATAATGACATGATAGTTTATAATATGATTATAAAATAAAATAGTAAGCTAAAATGTAATGGTTTTATTAAAGTTTTGAAAAGAGTTTTTATGATAACTAAAATGTAATTAATACCAGAATATAACAAAATTAATTTGTTAATTTGTAAAATTGTAATGTATTTAAAATAATTTATATAAAAGTTTATCCTATTTTAATCATATTAGAAATTATTGATGTAAACTAACAATAAATAAAATAAAAACTAATCAGCATCGTCTATTATATAATAGTATTATTTATTAATGACATATGTGGCTTAGCAGGCCTAGGTGTCAGACACACAAGCAGTAGGACACAGGTTGAAGTCCCGTCGGGACCATTAAAATATGTCTTATAATAATATTTTGAAGTGATCTTATATAATTGTGTATACATAAATGATCGGTTTTCATTACAACCATGTATGCCTTAACATTAGAGCAGATTCGAAAGGACATTAGAGCTATATGGTTATAAGTAAAAACTTCATCTAAGTTCCTGGATGTGATAAAAGGAATCCACCAAAATAAAAATTACAATAATAATTTAAATTAATCAACTTAAATAAATATATTAAGTAATTTAAATTAGAATAGAATAATTACACTGTTTAAGCATGATTAAGCATTAAAGCATGTATTTATTGAATAATGAATGCATTAATTTCAATAAAAGCAAACTTTAGTAGTATATGTAATGTGAGATTTGATGTACTGTTTTATAGTAATGTACAGAAAACTATTTAGTAAATTATTTATGATTTATTATATATTTCATATATATAGATTATTTGAATAAATCATTATCTAAAAAAAAGATTTAATTTAGTATATTTCCATGGAAAACATGATATTATATATATATATATATTTAAATATGTTCCAATGTAAAGATACTACTATTATTCATGTGAATATCATATAGGTATATAGATGCTATTAAAAATAAATATGAATATTAGTATTTATATATGATAATAAATAATCAAATCTATTTATAATGATGTAATTTCAGATAAACTAAAAGTCATAACGGGTGTACCCCAAGGCACCATCCTAGGACCCATTTTATTTTTAATTTATATTAATGATATTACAAAATCATCTTCTTTATGTAAGTTTACCATGTTCGCAGATGATACTACTTTATATTTTGAAAATACATCAGCCGAATTACTTAATTATATTTGTCAAACTGAATTAAAAAATATTAATAAATGGTTAATATATAATAGGTTATCATTAAATTTAAATAAAACTTGCTTTATGTCTATTAATTCAAGAACTATTATAAATATAAATTTAAATAACAGAAATATTGAAAGAGTTACATTTTATAAATTTTTAGGCGTAATTATAGACGATATATTAAACTGGAAACAACATATCTTGTTTTTAAAATCAAAACTAAAAAAAATCATATGGATTACCAACATTATTTCCAAATTTATAAATAAAAAAGCATTACTTCATATATATAATTCCATATTCTTGCCTCATATAAAGTATTGTAACATATTTTGGGGAAATACATATAAATCTAATGTATCATGCATATATATTCTTCAAAAGCGAATGATAAGAATTATATGTAAAAAACATTTTTTACATCATACTAATGGACTATTTATTGATAATTCTTTATTAAAAATAAATGAAATTACATATATAAGTACATGTGAATTTATGTTTAAAATTTTCAATGATCTTCATCCTGTTATAACAAATGCATTTTTTTCTGTAACTTCATCATCTCACAACACTAGGAGCATAAATAATTTCTCAATTATTAATTTCAAAAAAGAACTATGCAGAAGAACATTAATATACATTGGACCAATTACCTGGAATAAGCTTGATAATATTTTAAAAAATATTTCAAATTATAAATTATTCAGGAAACGTATGTATACACATTTGTTATCTTCTTACTCAGTATACTTATAATCTAAATCTCATTTTTCTAATTTTATATCTTTTATCATGTCTTTTATCTAATATTGTATTATATACTAAGATCCACATTTTATTCTTATTTTAATTTATTGACGTTTATGTAAAAATTAAAAAAAAATTAATACTTTTGAGTGTTTTACTTTACAATATTTTATTTCCCCGACATTAATAATATTATTTTACTGAATTTTTGCATTTTATATTTGAATTTACTTTCATGTTTTCTTTCTTTTTAATTGACGTTTATATAAAAATAATAAATTAAAAAAAACTGTTAGGTATTTTCTTTTTTCTTTAGTATTTTCTTTAGTATTTTTTTATTTCCCTCTGACTAATAATATTATTTGACTTTATTTTTAATTACATAAACATTTTGTATTGAATCTTTTTTCTTGTATACTTGATTATACTTCTTTGTTTTATTTCTCTTTATTGACACTTATATAAAAATTAGTAATTAAACTAACATTTCAGTTTGAACAAATATTTTATATTCTTTACATTATTATAAAGTATTACAAAAAAATTCCTAAAACTTATTTACTGAAAAAAAAAAAAAAAAAAAAAATGTTACATACATTTCTTACCACCTTTCTAGATATTCTTTTTGTTATGTTTTATTCAGTTTTATTCAGTTTTACTTCATTTTACTTCATTTTTTTCTTCTTTTATACTAATACATCTATATTTTTGTTTAGTGTATTATTTTATAGTACTTATTATTTATTTTAGTTATTTATTTATAAATAATTAAATGATGATTACATAATTTTATGGCAAGTTCAAACAATTTATATTATTTTTCTATTTTATTCATTGTATTGTATCTATGTAAACAGGAAGTCATCTAATATTTTATAATATTTTATTTATTTAGTTTTTTTTTGAACTTGCTTTAAGATTAAGGGTAATTGTCTCGATAAGCTTTAGCTTCTACAAAAACCCTGGTGCAAACCTAAATCTGATAATAATAATTTAATATTTACGAAAATAATTATATTATTTTATTAAAATTCTGTTACAAACAGTATGTATGTTTTCATGCCTGTATTTTGTATGTGTATATGTATAGATAGAGAGAAAAGGACATTAGTGATATATGTATTATATAACCTGAGGGACAGATATTTTCCATTGAAAGTGAAAAGGTTTCGCCATGTTAACTTTACAGCATGCAGCATAGAGGGGGGACAATTCTGTCACTTACATGCCTGTAATTATGCAATCAAAGATAATATTGACATTATGTGATGTTGTATAATTATAAAACAATTCATGTTGATATGCATGCACTTAGTATGTTTATTCTATGTAGTTTAGATGCCATATATTGTTATATATAGGTATTGTTATTTATAATAGATATTGTATAATGCAATATTAAAAAATATATATATATATATATATATTTATATAAATATATTTATATAAATATATTTATATAAATATATTTATATAAATAGTTATATATAGCTAGTATTTATTATTAGCAATATTTTTATAAAGTACAAATATTAAATACATTGCTATTTACCTGCAATGTATATGTGCTACATAGAAGTTCCAGTGATACTGGTGATATAATCATCGTTATTTAATGATGATATTAAGTGTGCAGCATTGATGCATGTGTTATGTTTATGCTATGAAAAGGGGAAAGCATAACTAATGTATATATGTAGTTTACACCTATAGATGTTGCATAATATCCTAGAGTAATAACATTGAACTAGTAGTGAATAGTATTACCATAGGGTATAATACAAGGCTTGTATGCATGTGAACACTATTTACTAAGACTATATGCCAGGCACCAACATGTAGTATATGTGGTGTAGTTTGAATACCTTTATAACATCAGTAACTCAATAGTTCATAATAATTCACACATACTTACATGTATATGTGTGTAGAGATATAATTAGGTAGGTAGGTATGTATGCATATATATATATATATATATATATATATATATATTTCTATATATATATATATATATTATATATATATATATTTATATGTATATTGGATAGAGTTTATTATTGTATATTTCTATATATGATGATATATACTTATTTTTATTATAATATTATTTAAATGAAGAGAAAAAAAGTAGATGATGGTATGAAGGTACCTATAGGTTAATGATCACATGATAATGGTGTAAAGAAATACTGATGTTCTATTGATGTATATCAATGTGTATATACTAGAGTTAAATACTACACAATTAATATATTGTTCATTGAATAGCTATCCCCAATTGAACTCTATTCCCTTCACATGCACTATTATTAGCAGCAGCAGTAGCAGTAGCAGTAGCAGTAGCAGTAGCAGTAGCAGTAGCAGTAGCAGTAGCAGTAGTAGTAGCAGTAGCAGTAGCAGTAGCAGTAGCAGTAGCAGTAGCAGTAGTAGTAGTAGTAGTAGTAGTAGTAGTAGTAGTAGTAGTAGTAGTAGTAGTAGTAGTAGTAGTAGTAGTAGTAGTAGTAGTAGTAGTAGTAGTAGTAGTAGTAGTAGTAGTAGTAGTAGTAG